>CM032455.1:38044277-38099277 GCA_019049505.1 Pachyrhynchus sulphureomaculatus | reverse complement strand
GAATCTCCACTGGATAATCGACAGTCATTCTCAAAGACCACAAAAGATAAACGTGTGGGCAGGAATTTGTTGACGTCATATCATTGGTCCCTTTTTATCGATGGAAATCTTACAGGACAGCGGTATTTACAGTTACTCCAAGATCATGTTATTCCAACTTGTGCAGGTCTTTTTCCCTATGAAAATAATTTGAATACCTCTAACAGGAATCTGTGGTATCAACAGGACGGAGCAGCACCTCCTCACTATGACATCAATGTTCGTAGATATTTGGATGCGATTTTTCCTAATCGACGGATAGGCAGGAGGGTATTTTTTGTCTTTCTTTTTTAAATTTCGAATGACAATAATTTCAAAATAGTTCAATTTAGACATATGGTATGTTAGACAAATCATATCTAGAATTTTTAGTTAGACCCAAAAATAAAATAATATATAGGGCTTTCCATTTAGAAAAAAATCAAGATGGCGTAATTTCTTCGAACTGATAGTTCAAAACATTTTGTCGTCAGCGTCAGCACATGCGCCATATAACACTTTATAACTTTTATTTAAACATATAAAGAACCCTAATATAAATTTACTAAATAGTCAAGTAGACGTCGGAAATTTCGTCCTTTACCAACTTTTATAGCACCTAAGACATCCAGATCCTCTCATTATATAAAAATAAATACAAAAAATCTGTTTTAAAGTGTATTTGTTTGGAGTTGATAGCAGAATTCTCTCATTGTAGATGCAAATACATGTTGGGGTGAGCCCAAGAAAAAAGAGATTCCTTTTCCATTTTACTGAATTTTGCTACCTGTTTCGAATTATTTTTAAAGGTTCACCCTATTTTAGGCAGAATAATCTCTAGCTGTCAGAGCGTAACCTGCTTTTAGTGTTTAATAAATAAAATTATCTTGAAAATAAAGTTATAGAAATATAAGATTTATACCAACAATTTTTTAATCTACAGATCTATGTATATATACAAATTCACAATTCACGATATATAAGTACTTTAATTACAATCAAAAACAATCATCACCTTCAAAATCTGAAGACTCGACTTCTCTTAAATTGATAATTAAGGGTTCTATTTCCAAAGTGTCTTCAATGTATTGGTCAAGTTTCCTATAACATGTCGCATGGTATTTTTCCAATTATCCTCTTTGATCCTCTCTATTCCGGCGAGTAAAAATTGCCTTACGTCTTGAAGTTTGAACGTAGTGTTTTCCCTTGTAACGAAACCGTTCATTTGTGCCCCTATTAGCTCTATAGGATTCAATTCGCAATGATATTAAGGTAATCTAAGCACTATGATATTCCGTCCCTTTGCCATCTCATCGACTGCGTATTTCTTGAACTGTGCCTTATTTTGTTTCGCAATTTTGAGAAGTTCCGTTTTTTTTAACATACCTTCTTTGTGTTTGAGATTTTTTATCTCTTATCCACTTCCATGAATTTGTTGGGAGTCGTTCTAATAATCGAGAATAGTATGGGGCATTGTCTAATACTATAACTAATCCTGCTGGTTTACGTTCTATCATTTGTTGGAAGTACTCGTCAAAAACATCGGCCGTCATCTCCTCATGGTAATCTTTAGTTGACTTTGATTCAAATTACAACAAGCCACCGTCGATATCCGTCCGTTTTTCTACCAATATGTGCTATAATTAGTCTGCGACCTTCCATAAAAGCTTGTTTGGCACTGGAATTTTTTCACCGTTTGTCCCTCATTAACCCAAGTCTCATCTAAATAAAAATATTACTTTCTTCGGCTCGAAATGTTCTGATTGCTCGTAGATATTCTCTTCTCCAACAAATTACTTCTGTTCTATCGATAAGAACAGATTTTCTATTGTGTTTTTCCTAATGAAAATTCAGATTATGAAGGATTTTCCATAATTTCCATTTTTTTAAAATCTGTTAAGTACTGGTCTTCTCCGATTTCTTGTAAAACTTTATGTAGTGTAGGTATTTCTTTCTTAATAAAAAAAATTTTGTACTTTTTTTTTATTGCGTTTTTAAAGTCTTCATCGACTTCTAAGGGCTCCTTAGAAGAGAATATTTTTATTACATACTTAGGTACTTAGGCACCTACCTACCTATAAGTACTTTGGATAATTATATTCCCATAACTGCTAAAATCCCAAATAATTTTATTGTACCTATTATCATTAAGCTTTATAACACTGTAGATTTCTAGTTCTTAAGAATTGTTAATTGTACTCGTTTAAGCCTTTATCATACAAATAAGATTTTTATTTTCATCTCATTAAAATAAACTTTGAAATGCGCTGATTTATATAACTTATTGTAAAGTTTAGAAGGCATGTAATAAAATATTTTTTAGAAAAAGGTCGCACTGTTGTATAGAGATAGAAAATAAAGGTGATTAAAACTAAAAATGCAAATAATTGGTAGAGAAATTTCGGACGCTTATGGTTTATGACATTTTAACGTTTATAACCCATGTTGTGTGCTATCAACTCCAAACAAACGGACTTTAGTCTTAGTTAAGCGTAATGTAGTTGTACTACGAAATCGCGATAACGGATTTGTAAGTGTTTACGAAAATATATTTAGTGTCAGTTAACAAAGTAAATAAGTATCGTTATGTATTATTGTATTATTGTTATATATATATATATATATATATATATATATATATATATATATATATATATATATATATATATATATATATATTATTGAAATATACTATCACAAAGTAACGGACCAATTAATCAACTCTTTAAATCACTTTACCTAATTTATTTTACTTATTTCTAAAAAAAGTCTAAAAAAAATTTAACATAAGTAATATTGTTAGTATATTTCGTTGAGTTGAGGAAACTTAATCAGGGCAACAAATGAAATTCTGTATGTACATACATAAATGACAGTAGTCCAATGAAAAGCTACAAAAAACCACACTGCATACTTCTCAGACAGGAAGAAAGGGAATATCCCTTAAGCGCAAATATACAAAAACAAACAGTCAATAAAGTGATATAACGATCTGAATACTACCTATGTTGAGGAAGATGTTTTCGTAGAATAAAGTATGTTTTTTTTTTAAATTACCCTTAATTTTTTCTAGAATATCTCAAGAAGCTGAACAAATTGACTGCAATGATATTCAAGCAATGGAATATTTTCTACACAAATACAGAAACGTACTCCATCCCACACATTATTTATGTTTAGGAGTTAAGGTGTCTCTGAGTCAAATCTACGGAAGAATTTCTGAATATTTAATACATGAGATAAATGAGAAGCAGTTGGTGAGGAAGAGAGATATTTGTAAGGAGATATTAAACATTTTTGATATTATCGAACCAGGATATACACGAATAAGAGGTAAACATGTATAAATAATAATAAAGGTACCTTGTTCACTACTAAAGCACTATCAGTAACCTATAGCATGGTTCTAGTTTATTTTTTGTTCGCAAGTATAAGCAACATGCGCTGGTCGACGTATGTAAGTAAATTACACTTGATATATCCAAGATATTTGACCATATTTGGTAAGATGGATTGTTAGCTAAGCTATGCTCCTATGGTATGTCTGAAAAATTATGTTTATGGCTCTCGTGTTTTCTCAGAGACCGTTCTTTACAACTGACAGTCGACGAATGTCTTTCTAATACCTAATCAACGCCGGTGTGCCCCAAGGCTCCATACTGTATCCTGCTCTCTTTCTCATTTACATTACCAATCTGCTGGAGAAGACCGGGAATCCAAACAACAGCTTTGTAGATGAGTGTACGCTTTTTTCTTCATTTATTTTGAACGCTCGAACATCAGCTACTCATGCAAATATCTGCAGGCAGCCGAATGTCGTCCAACTTAACAAGGACCTGAAAGAAAGTCTATCTTAGGGTAAAAATAACTAAGTAGAATTTACCGCTACAAAAACCCAGCCGGCAGTTTTTTCTAAAAAAGTTAACGTTACTCAGTATATGTTACCACTACACTTTATTTTTGCGACGCGCGTTTCGCTAACCATATTAGCTTTATCAGGAGCGATGATTGACTAAAGCTAAACTACAAATCTACCCTATTTAAATTTAGTCTAACACCTGAATTACTCAGGCGAAACTAATGGCGTAGGGGAGGCCATCACTTCCGGTCAAGTAACTAGTAAAGGGGACTATAAGGAATAGGCTCTGTGTCTTTATTTAAACTACTTTTACATTTTATAATTTCCTTACTTTCGTATGCGTTGAACAATCTACTATCAGATACATTTTTAATTAATAATAGATTATCTAGTGTTACAGTATGATCAGCTTCAAGGGCATGTTCGGCAATGCTAGACTTTTCTGTTCTACGGTATTTTAAATATGCTAAATGTTCTTTAAATCATGTTTTAATTGACATATATTTGTTTTCGCAGTCATTACAACTAATTTCATAAATTCCACTTTTCTCACAATTAGGAATCTTGTCTTTGGGATCTCCTTAGATATTTCTCAAATTGTCTGATGACTTATAGACAAACTGAGGCCTACCTTATTAAATATCTTATTGAGTCCTCTGCTATATTTCGGATTATATGATATGAAGATATACTTTAGCTTATTTGCTTTGCATGTAAAAACGGCGGAATTCTGAATATTTAACCTGAACTTATGTCTATTTATTAACTTATTTACTAAGTCATCGTCATAACCATTAACTCTAGTTATATTCCTAATACGATTCCTTTCATTATTGAAGTTGACTCTATTCAGCGGAAAAGTGACCAGACGATGAACTAAAAAATGTAATATGTGGCTAATTTATGTTGTTTGTAATGAAATGAATTATTAGGAATACATCTATCTGTTACTGTGTCTTTTCTATAGATATCAAATTCCAACTTATTATTATTTTTAATGATTAAAATATCTAGAAATGGTAGTTGGCCTTTGTTCTCAATTTCGTAAGTAAATTTAATGAGATCATATCGACTATTTAATTTGGAAACCAAATCATCTATATTTGCTTTCTGTGTATCAAAAATGGCAAAAACATCAACCACATACCCATACAATACCCTTGGGAAATACTCAAATTTTTGACTGGCATGAATAACTTACCATTACATACTTTCGCAGTGAAAAATTCTTTGGAATTCATTAACAAAACAAAAGATCTAGTTCTCAATGAAGGTGAAATCTTAATTTCTTTTGTTGTCAGTTCTTTGTTTCCAAGGGTGTCAGTACCACAAACAACAATACAATATCTCCAAGTATTACTTAGGATTAATGACTTTGAGGACGAAATTATTCAGGAATACTTAACATTATCTAAACTTTGTATGGAACAAAAGTATTTTCAATATAACATTCCATTTTATGTTCAGAAAGAAGAGCTATAGGTAATTGCTTATCACCTTTCATAGCCAATTTATTTATGAGTAAGTCTGAAACCGAAGCCAGTCAAGAATTTGAGTATTTCCCATAGGTATGGTATAGGTGTGTGGATGATATTTTCGTTATTTTTTATATAAAGAAAGTAAATATAGATGATTTTGTTTTCAAATTAAATAGCCGATATGATTTTATTAAATTTACCTACGAAATTGAGAACAAAGGACAACTGCCATTTCTAGATATTTTAATTATTAAAAATAATAACTGGTTAGAATTTGACACAGTAACAGATAGATATATTCTTAATGATTCCTTTCATTGCAACAACATAAAAAACATTTTTTAGTTCATCGTTTGGTTACTTTTCCTCTGAATAGAATATTAGGAATATAACTAGAGTTAATGGTTATATAGTAGACATAAATTCAGGTTAAATATTCAGAATTTCACCTTTTTTACACGCGAATCAAGTAAAACCAAATATGTCTCCATATAATTCAAAATACAGCAAGGGACTCCATAAGGTATTTAATAAGGTAGGCCTAAGTCATCAGATAATTTGAGGAATATCTTAGGAAATCCCAAAGACAAAATTCCTAATTGTGAGAAAAGTGGAATTTATGAAATTAGTTGTAATGATTGCGACGAAACATATGTTGGAAAAGCAAAAAGGTTAATTAAAACACGATTTAAAGAACATTTAGCGCATTTATACTACAGTAGAACAGAAAAGTCTAGCATTGCAGATCATGCCCTTGAAGCTGATAAGAGTAATACTGTAACATTAGATAATCTAAGATTAATTAAAAATGTATCTGATAGGAGATTGTTGAACGCATATGAAAGTATGAAAATTATAAAATGTAAAAGTAGTTTAAATAAATAAAGACAAAGGGCCTGTTCCTTATATTCTCCTCTACAGGTTACTTGACCCGAACTGATGTCCTCGTCTATACCCTTAGTTCCGCCTGACTAATTCAGGTGTTAGGATAAATATAAATAGGGTAGATTGGTAGTTTAGCTTTAGTCAATCAATGCTCCTGATGAAGCCAACATGGTTAGCGAAACGCGTGCCGAGTGCAAAAATAAAATGTTTGGTGTACTGGTGATATATACTGAGTAGTGTCATTGTACCAAAGATTCCACATTCCCAACAAAGTTAACGTTGCTGAATTCCATATAGTTATGTCGGGGCATTCCTTTTCTCTAGCATCGTTACTCAATTTGCTGGGCATTAATTTAGAAGCAAATATTATTTGGAACTAAAAAGCTTGACACTCCAAAACAACTGTTATTTCTGTACAAAGCTCAAATTCGAACAACGATTGAATACTGCTCCCATGTTTGGGGTTCTGTTCCCAAAGATACACTGCATTTGTTGCATTCGATTCAGAAGAAAGTTGTTTCACCTAATTGGAGGCCCAGAACTGACCAGCAACCTTAATTCCTTGGAACATCGCAGATTGGTTGGCGCTTTCAGTCTATTCTGCAAATATTTTCATGAAAAGTATTCGATGGATGTAGCACGCTTAATTCCTCTCAAAGCGGTGCATGCTAGGAATACGCGCTATTACTTCATACCCATATGAAGTTCAGCCTGCCACTTCTCATACAACCGTGTTCTAGTAATCTTTTGTATGGAAAACTTCATCCTTTTGGAATGATATGCCCAGGACTGTGTTTCCCATCGAGTACAATTTGCAACGATTCAAGATCAACGTGAATCAATTTTTCGCACACACATCGCTCCTTTAGCGCTTTAGGGATTTTCCTGCAGCACGTGTACTATGCCCCTAAGGTGTCCTTAAGGTATAACATAACTATCACCCCTATATCAAAAAAAAAATGTATATTTAATTTATGATGCTTTTCTTAGAAATTTTCCAAATTTTTGTACCGTTTCAGGCGTAACTCTATACGAAATCCACGCTCCAATGATGATTCTACTCAATCGTCAAATGGAGTCCCAATCGATGTCAAAAAATGACATAAAAACAGCACTCAAAGAAGTCCTGAGATACTTGACAGAAGCAAAAGTTATTCTGAGCTATGAACCAGAACATTCTGCCGAAGGAATTATGGGTAAAGCTGCTAAGGATGCTTTGTTGCAAATTAAAGAGTGGGAGAAAATTGTCGGCAGGATTAAATAAATAAATAAATAAATAAATATATATATATATATATATATATATATATATATATATATATATATATATATATATATATATATATATATATCTTTATGTAAATATAGTTATACTATTATTATGTAAATATTGAAAAGAACGTTAAATTATAATCTTATAAATTATTAATGGTGGTTAATTTAGTAGTTAAAAAAAACCTTAGTAACGTTATTTACTGAGAATTTTCCTAGTGAATATTATTTGCAAAATAAGTTGGCTTTCGTTCTATTATTGCGTGGGGTTCCAAGACTTTCCGAGACAGAACAGCACAAATAAAAAACATGATTTTCAGGTAGTGTCAACTTTCAGATTCGTGTAAAATTTTCCTGCCATTTTGTTTGCAAGTTTCAACTGTATAAGCAGCACTACTTTTGATTTTTGCGAAACGATGGAAGAAAAGAATTTCGCGTGTTTATTAAACATTGCTTTTTGAGGGGAAAGATAGCCAGAACCCAAAAATGGCTTGAGAAGTGTTATGGCATATCTGCTTCCTCGAAAGCAACTATATGTCAATGGTTTAATGAACTTAGATGTGGTCGTACAACCATCGATGATGCACCATATTCCGGATACTCCAATGAGGCCATCAGTTCAAAAAATATAAAAAAATACACTCTATTCTTGATGACCGAAAAGTGAAAGCGAGAGAGATAGCTGACATGGTGAAGATATCCACAGAACGCGTGAGGCATATGTTGAATGAATATTTGCATATGGGTAAAATCTTACCTATCTAATAGAGAGCAAATAGTAAAGTTGTCAGATGGTACAAAATCTAGGGAGATCATAAATACTAGGGGACTTCCCCAGGGGAGTCTTCTATCTCCAATGTTCTTCATTATAATGAACAATGATCTTCCATCAACAGCAAACAGTAATTTTAATAGTAACGTCTGTCCCGTACTGTACGCGGACGACTCTAACTTCATTGTAAGTTCTAAAAAAGTCGAGATTCAATCTGCCGCACAGAGAATTGTTAATGGAGTCTGCCAGTGGTCATATAACAATGATTTAAAATTAAATTTCACTAAATCCAAAATAGTACGGTTTATCCCTAAGCCCGTAACCCTGTATGAGAGCTTACTTATTCGATTCTCAAATAAATTGTCTTTAGCTCAAATAGACCAAATAAACTTTCTAGGAGTAAAATTAGACTACAAACTAACATGGGAAGCATATATATTAGAAATATGTAAAAAAATAAATTCATTAGCATATCTCTTTAGACAACTGAGACCAATAGTCAAAGACACTACACTTCTTACTTTATACTATGGCCAAGTTTATTCTAGACTATCTTACGTACGTATGTTGGGCCAATGCTGCACATATTCAACAGTTATTTTTTTGTCAAAAAAAATATATTAAAAATTATGGCTAAAGCCCCACCAAGGACATCTTGTAGGAATCTATTCATTAATTATAATATTTTGACTTGCTATAGAATATATATTTTTTGCAGCGCTGTGTATGTTAAAAGATATATTGAAAAATGCACGGTCCGTAGTAATATTCATTCTTACAACACTCGGCAAGCAGAACTTCACAAGCCAATATGTAGGTTGTCAGCTACTGATAATGGTCCGCAATGTATGTTGATTCGAATATACGTTATATGTTATATGTTATATGTATTTTTAATTATTTTTGACGTATCCTATACTATGTCTTTGGACTATATTGTGCATCTGCATCAGTCAAAAAAGCTTTCACAATTGTTCAAAAATAGCAATGCGTCAACCATTCAGGACGCTGTTTGGTACTGTTTCGACATAATTCAAAGGATATTTTGCATCAACTCATAAACATAGTTCCACCACTACACGCCTGAGTCCAGCAGTCAGTCCGCAGAGTGACTGGAACGCACGAAAGCCGACCGAAGCATCAAAAAACACAAACATCAACACAACAAAGATTTTGGCCAGTATCTTTTGAGATGAAATAATACTGATCGACTATCTTAAGAAGGGGCGAACAATCACCGGAGACTATTACGTTCGTTTATTGGATTGTTTGAATAGTAAAATCAAGAAAAAAAACGCCCCATTTAGCGAAGGAAAAAGTATTTTTTAACCAAGATAATGTACCAGCTCAGAAGTCCATAAAATCTATTGTGAAATTAGACGAATTGGGTTATGAGTTGCATTCTTATTCTAGGTATTTGCCAGACCTGCCTCACAGCGATTACTCCCTCTTTCCAAATTTGAAAAGGTGCTCCAGGGACAGAGATTTGCCTCAAATGATGAAGTCGAATGAGAAACTGAGGCTTATTTTAGAGCCCCTCAAGGGCTAGGGGAATCCCAGGATTCTCTTAGTACGGGCGTTGACGTTCCCGAGGTAGCTGAGTCATGTTGTGCTGTCTTGTGTTGTTCAGATTATGTGTGATGAAAACGCAATCTTAAGGTGTTTACCGTGCCGAGAAGATGAATGGCTCAGCGTTTATGAGTCGCGAACAGTTCTCCCGGGTACCGGGCTCCCTCCGGGAGTAAGTAGCCTTGCTATGGCATCCAGGCTCTGCCGCAGTCGACCCTCTTTCCTAGGATACTCGTGGGAACACTACGTCGAATAATAATAATTATAATAGTGATAATGGCAGGGTGTTGAGGAGGCGGACCCCTGTCGTACAAACAGCTACAGCACCACCACAACAACAGACGATCCAAACAACCGCCTCAGCCGAAACTACTCCCGATAGTTTTATCAGATCCGACAATGTAGATAATGGAAATTGCCTTTTCCGTGCAGTTAGCTTACACTTATATGGCCACCAAAACCATCATGAAAGACTCCGAGACGTTCTTCTAAGATATATATAACAACAAAACTGGTCGGAACTTTATACATTTTCATTAATTGAATACGACGATATGAAAGACTTCAATAACTACTATAACTATATAAGGAAAATGGCACCTATGGAACGAGCCTAGAGATACTTGCCCTCTCGGAAACCCAAAATAGCAACTTTCATATCTTCTCAAAACAACGAAGAACAAGAGATACAAAAATAACTTTTAGAGACAGACCAACAATAATAAGCACAAGAAAACACACCGAAACTCTTTACCTTCTACTAACAGGCAACCCAATGTCGGGACACTTTGAGCTTCTGACACCACAAAACACTAAAAAAATATCCCAAACAACAGTAGACCAATAAAAGAAGCATCGGGCGAGCGACGTAAAGGTCGAAGACGTCGCGAGAAATGGCACCTCGACCAAAACGATGAAGACCGGGCAACCGAAAATGGACCTGCCAAAAGTGTTGTGCCGGCGAGTAAGCCGACACCTACCAAGGCGGGAAAATCAAAGCAATGCATGAGTTGCACCACAGAGAGCTTGACAGATCGTACTATATGAAAGGTATCTAAATTTTCGAAAATCGCTGGAATAAGTGTATCGCTCTTGAAGAAAACTATGTTAAAGAATAAAATCGATGTTTGGCAAGAGCACTGTTTTCTCTTCAAGAGTCTCGGGATTATTCATACCATGTAGTGTATAACTGTTGGTAGCCACCTTTCTGTTACTGGCAATTGTAGCTAGTGGACTGTGATGGTGCATGGTCATCAAGCCTACCAATATTAGCGGGGATGCCACTAGGTTCAATATTGGGACCAATCCTGTTTGTGATATATGTCAATGATTTGCCTCACTACTTAGAGGACATTAACATTATACAATATGCAGATGACACTACCCTATACTCTGCTCATAAAAATAAGCAGACATCTGAAAATACAATAAATGTTAATTTAAATAAAGCAGAAAAATGGTTCCAGGCAAATTCACTAGCTTTCAACCTAGGTAAAACTGCCATACTAAACATATCACTAGGTAAAAATTCAGAAGATAATCCTGTTAAGTTTTTGGGACCTTATATTGATTCAGGGCTCTCCTTTAGATGCCATATTGCAAAACTCAGCTCAAGCCTATCCAAGGTAATTTATTTCATCCGAAAAATAAAACATTACTTAACAATGGAAACTATGACTACATGGGCCTTTTTCATAGTCGACTAAATTATGCAATTTTATTACGGAGAAATACGGTTAATTGGCCAGTTATCTTTAAGCAGCAAAAGAATACTTTGGGTAATTAAATATTATGACAGTGCCAGCATTGTATATTTACCAATGCCTGTCTTTTGTTAAAAATAACCTGGATTCCTTAACAACACATGATGATATCCACGATTGTGAAACAAGAAATAAAAATACGCCCGTACAATTACAGTGAGTACTTTGGGGCAATTTGAGTATGTATATTGTCTTTCATTATTGTCTGTTTGGTTATCGATTTTATTATTTATTAATTCACTTACATATATAATTATTTTATTTTCAACTGTATTTGACGATGCAAAGACGATGTGCAGGTTAGGTTTGCTTAACATGATTTGTACAAGTTATTATGCAAATAAAGTATTATTATTATTATTATTATTACAAGAAGTTCTTCTTTCTCACATTTGATCAATGTGGTTCCATGTTTGGCTGACGGACCAAAACCAAGTCAGCACAAACGCTATTACCATTATGTATTAAGGAATGACCTGACAATGTTACATGTTTTCAAAATCACTGACTTCTGAATGTTTTTGTGTATGTTTGTGTTGACTCCTAATTGTACTAAATGTGGTGTGAATGTTATTGGTGCCTGTGGCTGATATAATGAGGGGGACAATGATGACTTTTTCTTGTTTCCATAGCTTTTTTATTTCCGTTGCAAGGTCTGTGTATTTGGAAATATTTTCTGTGTATTTCGTTTGGATGTTTGTGTCGTTGGGGACAGCTATGTCAATTAGATAGGTGACTTTTCCTTTTTTGCACTGAAAAGTAATATCGGGTCTATTGGCGGAGACTGTTTTATCTGTATGGATACTGATGTCCCAGTAGAGCTTGTAATCTTTATTTTCAAGTATAGATGTTGGTGTGAATTTGTAGTATTATTATTATTATTATTATCAGAAGGCGCAAATAATAGAATTACTATAATTTACTGGACTAAATCTACGCACATAGGAGTATTACAGCGTTTTATACCGTCAAAATTATTTTTTTGTTGTTAGATATTTTAAATCGGGTTTTATTTCTAAATATAGCAGTGAAAGCTTTTTGGAGTGCATATTCTGTAGAAAAATACATTTGAACGCATAAAAAACAGTATATTAAGAAAAAAAATATGTTGACTTAAACAGAAATTACAAAAATAATTATTCGTGATGTAGAATCCCACATTTCTTCGTCCGCACCCGAGCTCCATTCCTCGGCTTCCTCTGCAGATTCCTCCGCGGATTTCTCTTCTTCTTCGGAACTTTCATCGTTAATAGCAGGTGTACAAGTATGAAATGCGGATTTCAGACAACAGATGGTGCACCAATGCAATGTGCTATAAAGATTTGACACTGCGCCATTTTGTTGTGTCATTAACAAGTGTCAGACGCGCACTAGTGATAAATTGGAAATGTGTGTGCATAGTGTTGTGTTGTTGTGTTCAATACGTCGAAATTTATACCGAACAAAGAGCATTCGCAGACAGCATTAATTTTTTGTTTTCATTTGAAGAAAGCTGCTGTGGAATCATACCGATTACTTCGAGAAGCTTATGGTGAACGTGCTCCATCGCAGGATACGTGTGAATGATGGTTTCGGCGTTTCAAAAGTGGTGACTTCGTTGTTGCAGACAAGGAACGTGGAAAACCACCAAAAAAATACGAAGATGTTGAATTACAAGCATTGTTGGACGAAGATGATTCGCAAACACAAAAACAACTCGCCGAGCAATTGGGCGTTAGTCAACAAGCTGTTTCCAACCGGCTACGAGAGATGGGAAAGATTCAGAAGACCGGTAGATGGGTACCACATGAGTTGAATGACAGGCAAATGGAAAAGCGCAAAAACACTTGTGACATTTTGCTCGCTTGGTACAAAAGGAAGTCGTTTTTTTTTGCATCGTATAGTTACAGGGGATGAAAAGTGGATTTATTTTGAGAACCCCAAGAGCAAAAAATCATGGGTAGGCCCAGGCACACCATTCACATCGACCCCAAGCCCGGATTGCTTTAGCAGAAAGACGATGCTCTGTGTTTGGTGGGACCAGAGGAGCGTGGTCTATTATGAGCTATTAAAACCTGGGGACACGGTTAATACTAAACGTTACCAACAACAATTGCCCGATTTGAACCGTTCGCTGCTTGAAAAAAGGCCAGAATACCGAAAGAGGCAACACAAAGTCATTTTTCTTCATGACAATGCTCCATCACATAAGGCAAAACCAGTTCGCGACACGTTGGAAGCACTCAGCTGGGAAGTTCTACCCCATGCGGCTTACTCACCAGACTTGGGTCCTTCCGATTACCACTTGTTTGCATCGATGGGTCACGCAATTGCTGAACAGCGCTTTAGTTTGTACAAAAATGTGAAAAAATGGCTCGATGAATGGTTCGCAGCAAAAGGGGAAGATTTTTACTGGCGTGGTATTCACAAATTGCCCGAAAGATGGGAAAAATCTATAACAAGCGATGGAGCATACTTTGAATAAAGTACTTTTTATCATTCTTCCGAATTTAACATGTTTTTTTAGAAAAAAAATCCGAATTTCATACTTGTACACCTGGTATTGTCAAACTAACATATTCGTTAATTGAAAAATAAGTTTACGGATTTTTCCAACTAGAATTTCTATTTAAATTACCTTCACCATCCTGTCAGTATGTTCTTCCTGAAAGGTCATCAGTAGCTGCCTTCAATTTTAGGAGATATTATAAGAAAATAGTTGAGTTTTACAATGATTTATTTATTTTTAAGAAATATTGATGAATGACCCTAACTCGAAAGTCACTTAAAGCGAATACAATATTAGCCCAGTCGCCAGGGGTTTTGAGCCCTCATTAATTGTTAACAGGCTGCATTTTGGCACACAGTTTTTTGGACTTAGAATATGATAAAAAAAAAAGTTTGCTAAAGTTAGATGTACGCTAAGTCCACAAAATCCAAAATAAAATAAGAAATTCGGTTTTTCGGTAATATCTCGAAAAATAAAAAAGATATCGAAAAAATAATAGCCCTAGGTGAAAGAGCGGAAAATTTTACAAAAAAATAGTATATAGATTTTTTTTCCAAATTTTTTTTATTAACGTGAGAATTAATTTAAAATTCGGATAGGTGATTCAAAAAGTATAGCGCGCCGAACAAGTTAATTTGAAAGTATAGGCGCACCCCTTGAAGTTTAATCGATAGTACTCTGAAAGAGTATAAAAAAAATAAGATAGCTTCTTAAAGAAGAGACTTACAACTTTCCGATGATACTAATAGTTTTTATTTTTGTTGCTTCATAATTTGTAAAACTTAAAACGAAAATTTTGTTTGTATAATTTTGACGGGTATACAGTACCAGGTGTATGAAGTATGAAATGCGGATTTCAGACAACAGATGATGCACCAATGCAGTTTGTGCTATAAAGATTTGATACTGCGCCATTGTGTTGTGTCATCAACAGTCAGACGCGCACGAGTGATAAATTGGAAAAGTGTGTGCAGAGTGTTGTGTTGTTGTGTTCAATATGTCGAAATTTATACCGAACAAAGAGCATTCGCGGACAGCATTAACTTTTTGTTTTCATTTGAAGAAAACTGCTGTTGCATCATACCGATTACTTCGAGAAGCTTATGGTGAACATGCTCCATCACAAGATACGTGTGAACGATGGTTTCGGCGTTTCAAAAGTGGTGACTTCGATGTTGCAGACAAGGAACGTGGAAAACCGCCAAAAAAATACAAAGATGTGGAATTGCAAGCATTGTTGGACGAAGATGATTCGCAAACACAAAAACAACTCGCCGAACAATTGGGCGTTAGTCAACAAGCTGTTTCCAATCGGCTACGAGAGATGGGAAAGATTCAGAAGACGGGTAGATGGGTACCACATGAGTTTAACAACAGGCAAATGGAAAAGCGCAAAAACACGTGTGATGTTTTGCTCGCTCGGTACAAAAGGAAGTCTTTTTTGCATAGTATGGTTACAGGGGATTAAAAGTGGATTTATTTTGAGAATCCCAAGCGCAAAAAATCATGAGTAGACCCAGGCGCACCATCCACATAGATCGTAAGACCGAATCGCTTCGGCAGAAAGACGATGCTCTGTGTTTGGTGGGACCAGAGGGGCGTGGTCTATTATGAGCTGTTTCAACCTGGGGAAACGGTCAATACTAAACGTTACCAACAACAATTGACCGATTTGAACCTTTCGCGGCTTGTAAAAAGGCCAGAATACCGAAAGAGGCAACACAAAGTAATTTTTCTTGATAACAATGCTCCATCACATACGGCAAAACCAGTTCGCGACACGTCGGAAGCACTCAGCTGGGAAGTTCTATCCCATGCAGCTTACTCACCAGACTTGGTTCCTTCCGATTACCACTAGTTTGCACTGATGGGTCACGCACTTGCTGAGCAGTGCTTTGGTTCGTACGAAGAAGTGAAAAAATGGTTCGATGAATGGTTCGCAGCAAAAGGAGAAGATTTTTACTGGCGTGGTATTCACAAATTGCCCGAAAGATAGGAAAAATGTATAACGAGCGATGGAGCATACTTTGAATAAAGCACTTTTTATCATTCTTTCTTCCGAATTTAACATGTTTTTTTAGAAAAAAAATCCGCATTTCATATTTGTAGACCTGGTAAATTGCAAATATTTAATAAAGTATAGTATTGCTCCGAGGTACACCTTCTTCCTGATCCTCGTCTCAACAAATGTTATGGCAAGGGTATTATGTATCATAGTATATTACGGTTATATAATCACAATATGCTTGTATCAATAATTTTAATATTAGATACTCTAATAGTTGTATTTGGTAACACCCGACATATGCGTTTCATACCTAACAAAATAAAGGATTTGGTCTTTGCAGTAATCCTTACAAAAGTCTGCTGAGTACTTCCAGTAAATTCTGTATACCAGTGTAATGATTTATTAGTAAAAAAACATACTAATAGTCAGTTTCTAAAACCTTAGGTAGGGGGGGGGGGGGGGGGGGGGGGGGAATAATCATCTAAAAGCTTCCTATTTCCTTATGGAGAGTATTTAAAAGAAATAGAGCTTTTAGGAAAATTTGAAGGCGCGTCAAGGAAACGAGAAAAATCCTAAAGTACAGGATTATCGAATGGGATATATTTCATAAATCATTTTTGGGCATGTCCGAGGTCTATAAGCGGATTTGTTAGGTCTAATATAATAAGACCCCTTTACCAAAAACTACTTGGAAAATGAATCTTGTAGAGATACGTACATCTAATTAAAGTGTTAAGTATAGTTATTTTTACAATGCAAAATATTAGGAAAATTGCATCCTGACTAACTGATCTAAACAGTACATTACATTATTACATTATTACCGTACAATAGGGGTTATTTAACGAAATATTAGCCACATAAAGGCAGCGAAGAGGTTTCAGAGTATTTACGAATTCTAATACTTTTATACTTCTCGATATACTGTTTCTGTTAAATCCGGAAATAATGAACAAATAACATAATTTTTCGATTCAACTTCAACTATCCTGAAAAACTTCTATATCATATATTAAAAAGAAACGTCACTTACATTTTCTCCCCCCCTCTCTTTTTTCAGTCGCTTATATATATATATATATATATATATATATATATATATATATATATATATATATATATATATATACAGTCCCTGGCCAAATTATTAGACGCACTGCAAGATTTCATGTAAAATATTAATTACCGAGTGATATTGTACCGTTTTATTATTTTAAATTGATTTGTTTTTTATTTTTATATTATCCAATCAATTACCTATTTATTTGACATAAATAAAACAGCATTAATTTAGAAAAGCATAAGTTTATTAAGTTTTAAAGAAAAGTGAAATTAATGTTAGTAAAAGTCAATATTTAGTTGAGCCACCTTTAGCCGCTATCAAAGCTTTAATTCTGCGCGGCATGCTATCAATGCAAGATTGTACTGTCTCCTGCATTTGAGGATGATGATTCCACACATGAATAATCTTTTCTAGGAGCTGGGTTTTGTTGGTAATCACATCTTTAGCCACTTCTCTTTTCATCAGCTTCCACACATTTTCAGTGGGGTTCATATCAGGGCTATTACCCGGCCAATCCAACAGAGGGATATTGTTTTCTGCCAAAAAAGCTTTAACAGACCGAGCAGTGTGGCAGGGAGCTCCATCTTGCATGAAAGTGAATGGTTCCCCATTTGGAAACCATTCTCTGAGCTGCGGAATCAACCGATTTTGTAATACTTCTTTGTACTGATCTTGCCTCATTATTCCTTTGACGACATACAGACGTCCAGTGCCCTTGCCGCTGATGACTGACCAAATCATCACTTTGGTGGGATGTTTAACCGTCGGGACGACACAATCAGGATGAAACTTTTCTCCATGACGACGACGCACATACTGAGCTTTATTCTGCAAAATTTCGAATGTGCTTTCGTTACTGAAGCAGACCTGTCAAAAATAGGAAAAATATATAAACTTCCATGTTTATTTGCTTTATTTAACTGAAAATGATAATAATGTATCAATTATTGATTAAATTGCTGTATCTTACCGATCTCCAGAAATCCACATCTTTGTCTTGCCATTGTTTGGCCCACTTCAGGCGCTTTGCTTTCATTGCAGCTGTTAACTTGGGCTTCCTGGCGGGGCGACAGGCCTTAAAATCTAATTCTTTCAATTTTCTTCGAACAGTGCGCTCAGAAGCATTTACGCTAGCATCCTGGAGTTGTGATTTTATTACCTTTGTGGTAGCAAATCTGTTTTCTACACAAATTTTTTTCAAACATCTCTCTGACCGTGGAGTGAAAATTGGTTTTCTACCGCATCTTTTCTTTCTTTTCGGGCTTAATTCCTTCCCTGACTCAATTTTCTTTTTTATGCGTCGTACACTAGCTTCAGAAACCTCCAATCTTCGTGATATTTCTCAGTTTGTAAATGTTTTCGCAATCACAAGGGCCTTCACTTCAGCTTTTTTACGTGGTGAAAGATCGCCTTTTCTACCCATAATGAAAATAGTCCAATTACTTTTTTAAAACACTGCATACAAAATAAACTAATAACTGAGTAGTATAAAACTGTTAAACAAACAATCACAGTCCATAAAGCCACAGAAACACGTCCGTACCTGACTCGATTCCGATCGCGACTGATACAGGTTTGTACTTATTTACGTTCATGTATCACTTTGTCAACACAGTGTTGCCATATGTTAAAAATAAATACAAATATGTAGTCTACAACAATTCTTTTAAATAAAAATCAATAATATTGTAGTTTAAATATACCATTATTGCATAAAAACTCTTAAGAAACATAAAATTACTAAAAAAAATACAGTGCGTCTAATAATTTGGCCAGGGAGTGTATATATATATATATATATATATATATATATATATATATATATATATATATATATATATATATATACAGTAGAACCCCGGTTATCCGAGGTAACGTGAGGGGGCACCCTCCTCGGATAATCCGGATTTGGTTTTTATTCATTCAAAAAATAAACACCAATACTTTAAACCGATGTATTAACGTTTTTAACATATAACTAGGTACATACTTTATAAAACATTGAAATAGGTATCTATGCGCTTCTGTTTCATATTGCATCTTCTTTTTCTCGCTGCAATGTTTCTCCATCTATTAAGAAGAAGCAAATCTGCTGAGGTTGCCTCTGGTTGTTGTTCGATATACCTCAAAGCTTTTTCCAAAGAAGCAAAACCTTCTTGATGAGAGATCGAGATCTTAGTGGGAGACTGTTCATCCACTGCCGCTTCGTCATCGTCATATGATTTTTTTCGGTTTCTTAAAAGGCATTCGTTATTTCTTCAATACTCATTTCTTCTTCTAAATCATCTGCTATAATCCATTCAACAACGTCTTCTCTTGTCACATTTTCGCGACCTTCTAATTTTTGCATTCATTCAAATAAACTTTTTTCTTTTTCTTCTATCTCGCTGTCAAAATTTGAACAGGACATTTCTCCATGGCTTCTCAATTTTAAAGCCAATTCATTTATTGGAGTACCATCTTTACTGTCATTATAGTCCTCAAAATCAATAACTTTTGACCAAAATTTTTGAATAGTGATAGTACGCGCAGAATCTCAAGCTTGACTTACCCAGTAAATAACATTTTTCAGTGTAACCTTTCTCATCCCATTGATAATATCCTCCTTTTCTGTGTATTCTAACAGATGTTCAAGATATAAGCGCCAATAATTTTTTTTAAATATTTTCGAGAATGCCTTGATCCATTGGTTGCATTATGCTCGTTACATTTGGAGAAAAAAAAATTACAACAATCTCTCCCACATGAAGTCCTTCTCCAGGATGAGAGGGGGCATTACCCATTAACAAAATTGCTTTAATAGGAAGACGGTTTCTATTCAAAAATTTGGTCACAGATGGCACGAACTCTTCTTCAAACCAGTTAGTAAATAAGGTCGCATCCATCCATGCGCTCTTCTGACTTTTGTAATAGACTGGTAGGGTTTTGGGTGAGATGTCTTTTAAAGCTCTTGGACGTGCAGACTTGCCAATCACCTTCAGTGAGATTTTGTGCTTGCCAGATGCATTGGAACATACCATTATAGTTAATCTTTCCTTACTTCGTTTGTGACCAGGAGCTGATTTTTTCCTGTCGAGATGCCAATGTTTTTGATGAAAGCATTTTATAATTCAGACCAGTTTCGTCACAGTTGTAAATTTGATCACATGTGTATCCACAATCTTCGATTTGCTTTTTAAAGTTCTGCTTAAACTTCTCAATTGATGACACATCAGCAGAAAGTTTTTCACCACATACAATCAGTTGTCGTACACCGTACCGTTTTTTCCAGCGGTCAAGCCATCCAGAACAGGCGGTAAACTGATCTATCTCTGGGAATTGCCTACTAATCATTATTGTTTTCTATTTTAAAATTGGACCTGACAGAGGTACACCTTTTGATCTCTGTTGGTTAAACCAGACGAATAAAGCTTCGTTAACCTTTTCATAGTCGCCGGTTTTCATTGATTTTCTTCCTGAGGACGAGGAGGCTTGATTTATACATCACTCTTCTATTTTTGTGCGGTTTCTTTTCCAATCTCCAACTGTTACCTCACCTACTCCATAATCTCGTGCAACAACTTTAATTGTCTCTCCTGTTTCATTTCTTCTGATGGCTTTTAGTTTTTCTTCAATTCGAACGACAAGTTTTTTACGCTTGTTTTGCTCCATTATAATACGACAAACAAAAATTCAAACAAAACAGTTCGTATTAATTACACTTAACTACCAGAACTCCAACCAAATAAATTATGTGAGTATACTCGTACTTCTCCGTAGTAAACGCTATAACGCACTGCATTCACACAAATTTACATGCTGAAAGAGTCCAAAAACATAAATAGGGGAACTCCTCACACCGGCCAGGGAGATTCCCCGAAGGCCCCGACGTTTTTAAATGGAAATATGTACATACATATTTTAGAAGCTCGGTTAATACGCAGTATAGACGCGCGTACCTCGGATAATCAGGTTCTTAGATTGGCTCGGTTAATCCGGAGCTGTATATATATATATATATATATATATATATATATATATATATATATATATATATATATATATATATATATATACAGGGCATTTAATTTATTGAACCGAATTTTAACTTTGAAATGGTTTATCCAATTTTCTATTTTCCTATTTAGTATACCAAAAAAATTATTTCATTGATAAACTCAGTTGTTTCTGAGGAAGCCAAATATGATAACAGAAAGTTTTCCTCTCGTTAAAATTGACATATAACGAACTAGATTTTTTTTAAATGGCATCTTTTATATATAATTGGAATACTAACAATTTTTTTGCTATCAATTCGGCTTCCTCACGAACAACTAAGCTAACTAACAAATAAGTTTTTTGTTGTACCAAATAGAGACAGTAAATCGAGTGTAATCGATAGTAAATGGTTAAAATTCCGTTCAATAAATTGAATTCCCTGTATATAGATAACGTTGTTATCAAATTTGGCTTCCTCCTAAAAAAACTGAGTTTAGTACTGAATTAATTTTCTTGGTATGTAGAATAGGAAAATAGTAAATTAAGTGAGACTTCAAAAAATGTATAGTGCATGTCAAGGAGTATAATGACGTATTTGACGTTTGGTAGTGAAATCGACGCTGGGCGCCGCGACGCCAAACAACTTTTTTTTTCCATCGACTTCCTTTTTGTAAAATGGCATTGGAAGGCCCTATTTTTTTCAACATTTTTTCTTTAAACTGTTTTTTTCTAGTTTGTTTTGCAAAAAAGTTATGCAGCAAAAACCCTCTAAAATACTATTTTTTGGTCATCGCGGTTGCCATAGATCGTTCGCCCCGTTTGGCGGTTTTCAAACAAATTATCTTGTAGGCAGCTGTCATATTTTAATCTGACAGTAATTATAATAATATTAGTTACTATGCTGTTGAGGTTTTTCCTTTAATAAAATATCTTCGACCAATAAAAAACAAGAATACATTATTTTTATTAAAACCACAAGAGCTATATAACTTTTAACATTACATAACTTATTAAAGATTTATAAAATTTAATGTAAAAATTAAAAAAAAAACTTCCTGCCTTCTTTTAACATGCATTTTTCCCTTTTTTCCATTAACGCTTGATGAATGGCTTTGTAGATAATACTATTGCACGCATCTGATATTTTTGCCTTTGAGTGCTCGATATAATTTGTCGCACAAGAAAAATCTAATGGCATTAGATCTGATGACTTAGGTGCTCGTTGAATAAGTGAGCTGTGAAGCCCTATCCATCTTCATTGAAACCGTTTATTCAAAAATTCTCTAACAGCATGTATGAGGTGGTGCTCCAGTTGTATGAGGTAGTGTTGATACCACATATGACTTCTAAAATTCTTCTTCTTCTTCCGACTTATAGCTAGGCACTATTGCCTGTTTTCTTTGTTCCCTGCTCTATAGATCGTCGCTCCATCTCTTTTTTTGGACGTCCCATTGATCTTCTTCCATTCGGTGACTTGTCTCTTGCTATCCGTATTATTCTGTTGTTTGCTATTCTTTCTATGTGTTGATCTCATTCCACTTTTCTTCCTCTTATCCATTGGTTGATATTTTCTATATTACATGTGCGTCTTATGTCTTCACTCCCTTCTCTATTCCTCAGTGTCTTGTTTATACGTCTGCTAAGTATTCTCATTTCGGTTGATTCCAGCATCCTCTGTGTTATACTTGTATCGGGTCTTGTTTCAGATATATCAGACATTACTGATCGTATTGCGCTCTTGCATATTCTTGTTTTAGCCTCCACGTAGAGGAATTTATTTCTAAATATGGTATCATTGAGGCATCCCGCTATCCTGCTAGCCTTGTTGACTTGATGTTTTACTTCTTCCTCGATTTTTCCGATACTAGATATTTTGATGCCCAGGTAATCGACTTCTATCACTTGTTCTATTGGTTTATCTTCCACCACCAGCTTTCACCTGATCGACTCTTTTGCTATTACTATTGTCTTGGTTTTTTCAGTTGAAATTGACATATTATATTGTTTTTGCTGGTATGTATTTTGTAATCAGCCTTTGCAGATCCTTCTCAGTCTCGGCCATTATTATCGCGTCATCTGCATAACATATAATTTTAAATTCTCTGTTACCCATTCTGTATCCCTTCTTCCTTTTAACATTCTTTATAGTTTCATCCATGACAATATTAAACAGAAGAGGTCTCTCCCTGCCTGATTCCAGATTCATAGTTGATTGGTTCTGTCATTCCTTCTGCTAATCTTGCGACTACTTTATTGTCTTTATATATATTCTCAATAGTTTTAATTAGGTCTAATGGGATGTTATATAATAGATGAAAAACGTCTTCTATTTGCACATTGTCGAAACCTTTTTTAAGTCTATCAGGCACAAGTATGCTGGAATGTTGTATAACATACTATGGATTTTCCTTTAACCTGTCTCACAGTAAATACGGCATCGATGCATGAGCGCCCAGCTCTGAATCCTTGCTGTTCTTCTTCCAGTTGTATTCTCGCGTTTATTTTTGTTGTATTAATGTTTCTTGTTAATTTCAGTATACAGTTTAGTGCCTTTATAAGTATTTGAAATTGGTGCATTAATATAACTGTCACTGTTCTCCATTCATCTGGGATTCTATTCGATCTTATAATCCTCTGCATAAGTGTCTGGAGTTGTTTAACTAGAGAGTGTCCCCCATATTTTAGTAGTTCATTAGCTATTTAGTCTTCGCCGGGAGATTTACGGTTGTTTAATTTTTCCATTGCTTATATTAGGTCTTCCTCCGTTATATATGTTTCTTCGTTTATCGTTATCTCTGGTGTTTGTGGCAGTGTAATACGCCGTTATCTTTTATATAATTGTGTAAGGTATGTTACCCACGTTCCTTTCTTCACGTGTGCATACTCTATTAGTTCTTTCATCTCAGTTCTCTGCTGAATCTCCAAATCTGTTTTTTTTTTATCATAGAAGTTTGATTCTGATTTTCTTGTGTATCTCTCCCAGTATTCCATTTTTGTTCTCCTTACTAATTCGTGGGTTTCTGTTCGTATTCTTTTATATCTTTAGTAGGCTTCATCTGTCCTAATTGACCTGTACTTTAGATAGCTTCCTTTCTTTTCACAGCATTTCTAATTAATTTCTGCACTGAACCATGGTGTTTCTGTTCTCCATTTTTTTATTTTTATCGACAATTTTAGTCCCTGATGCCTCATATGTAGCTTCTAGCACATTTATTCTTATTTTTAACCAACCATCATTTATATTATCGTGGTCATTTATTTGATTTATTCTGATTTTTTCTTCTCTGGTACAGGTCTCTCGTTGATTCTTCTTGTAGATTTTCTATTCTTATCTTTGTTTCTAGTTCCTTATTTTGGTGTTGCTTTGTGTTTCTTATGTTCCACCTTAGTTTACACATAACTAAATTATGATCACGTCCTACGTTTGGTGATGTCAAACTTCTTACGTCTGATATATGGCGTGGATATATTTCTCTGTTTGTTAAGATATAATCTATCATTGATCTGTTACCTCTAGTGTTCTCGAATGTATTGCTCCTTATGGTCAAAGTATGTATTATTTATTCTCAATTCGTTTGTAGCGCAAAAATTTATCATAAGCTCCCCGTTGTCATTGTTTATGTTTTCGTTAAATCTCTGTTTAACTCCTGGTATCACCCCATTTCCAACTCTTGCATTATAGTCACCCATTATTATTACTGTTTCGTTGATTTGATATTATCTATCATTTTCTGGAGTTCTTCATAGAACTGTACCCTGTGCATAAATTCCCACTACATTTATATTTTTGTTGTTTATTCTTATTTTAAACCATCACTATTCTCTCCGATATGTACTGACACTTCATTTATTAATCATCAGAGCTACTCCTTCCTTTGCCCCCTGGTCTTTCACCACACCACTGTAAAGCAGGATATGTTCTCCTAATATCATTGTTTCTTGTAAGGCGCATATGTCTATTTTGTGTTCCCTGATTTCCTTTTCCACTTCCTGGTCTCTCCCATTTATAGATTTTATATTCCAAGTTCCGAGTCTCACTACATCCCGTCCTTTCCAATTTCTTAACCTTTTCCTTGCATGTATCGTCATCGTTAAATCCGTCCTATTTCGAGGTAGGGCTCTCATTCTGTGAGCGTTCTTGGTTTTTTATCCCAGGTAGGTTGATCTGGGAACTGATCTGGGAACCCTCCTCCTTTACCCGAGCTTGGGGCCGGCAACAGGCCACTAAGGTACTCAATCCACCCAGCGACCTGCAGGCGGAGTTGCCTTCTAAAATAAGGGGAACATTTTCTAATAAAACTGGTAGAGTATTAACCAAGAAATTAAGGTGTCTATTTCGAGTTAATCTTCCTCAAAAAAGTATGGTCCAACTAAATGTTTCCCGATTATCTCACACTATACATTAACGCCTTGATTTTGAATTTGATTAACGTTATATGGATTTTTGTGAGCCCAGTAATAATAATTGTTCCTGTTAGGTTTGCCTTTGCTGACAAAATGACTTTCATCTGTCCATAATATGTGATTTAGAAAATAACGTTTTTCGTCATATTTAATCATCATTTTTGCTACAAAACTCAGTCGTTGTTCCGGATCGAATTGTGTTAATAACTGAAGATTATGCATTCTATAGTCATGGCATTTCCTGCTTGCTTGTCTGATGATTTTGAAAATATTATATAATTTCGACTACTTTTTCATTTGTTAAAACAGTTTTTCGTTTAAAAATACCTTTCTACCAAGGAAATGCATCCATATTGCTCCTCGAATTTCGTTCTAATCGACAAAACATCTAGGATATACTTGTCGTAGTAACGTTCTCGATACAGTCTAACAGCTTCCCGAGAATTTCTTCTTGCTTCTCCATAAATAAGAATCATATCTACTTTTCCATTTTGGGAAACCACTTCAACCAGAAGCTATTAACATACACTTTACGTAGTTTAACTCTATTAAACTGAATAGGTGTACAAACAAAAGTTGGGCGATGACCAAAAATTAATATTTTAGAAGGTTTTCGCCGCAACGCTTTTTTGCAAAACAAATTTAAAAAAAAAAACAGTTCAAGAAAAAAATGTTAAAAAAAATTAGGGCTCTCCAATACCGTTTTGCAAAAGTTATGTCTACGGAAAAAAAGTTATTTTTTTCCGTCGACATACCTTTTGTAAAACGGCATTCGAGAGCCCTAAAAGTTGTTTAGCGTCGTGGCGCCCACCGTCGTTTTCACTACCAAATGTCAAATACATCAGTATACTCCTTGACATGCACTATACCACTCTACATTAAAAAAATATATATATCTAACAATTTTCTGTAAATCGGGGCCTTACGTGTAAAAATCATCACCAGTATTGACTTGTTTTAATATCTGGGGGCACGATAGTGCCCCCGCCAAGTCGAGCAGAAAGCACAGCCGTACCATCCTTTTCTCGAATCCACTCACGGCACTTTCGACCCCCCCGTAACTTGGTTGTGGATAAAGCTAGAGGCCTGAATTTTCAGTGACCAAGAGGACATACTATACTGGCTATATTCCTAAATTACCTACTATTTATACCTTATAGTTTACGAACTATCGCCAGTCGAAGTTCTTTAATTTTGTCACTGACACACTCACCGATCATCAAAATTCTAAGGTACTTCTAGCAAATACACAAACTTCAAATTTTGAATTTAGTCAGTGTTTAACCTATAAAGGAAGGAAAAACTGAAACATCCCGAAATTTCGGTCCCGTTTTTTTAAATTGAATTGTACAGTCACTTAAGCCAAAAAAGAGGGTCGACCTCGGAATGAGAGATAATAAGCTGTAAACTTGTATAAACCTTTATTTTGGCATTCTAAAAGTTGTCTCAAAAGTATCATAAAATCTCCTGCCCGCGTCTTAAGATATTTAAGATCAAAGGTCACAAAAATCGGTTTTTTTCGCAAATATCTCGCTTCCTGTGGTTTCAATGATAGTTGCATCTATTATAAAAATTGTAGAGCATAAAATTCTTTACAAATTTTGTTCTAAATATTTTTTTATACGCTTAACCGTTTTTGAGATAGAGCGCGTAGAGCGCGCAGCGCTCAGCCATACATAGCATAATGCAAGGTCAACCGTGAGTCCCGGTAAATAATACGTCGTATAAAGTTAATTAATCATTAAAAAATTCATAATTATGAATAATTTGTATTATTTATTAATTAATATATTATATTTAATAATATTTTTCATTTATCAAATATATTCGTTTAATAATACTTACCTACTTCGTGTAATTAAAAAATTGTTAAGTGAAATACTTTAAGTATATTTTAATTATAAAAAAGTATGAAGATGATGCTTCCATGACAGCAGGGTTAGAAGAGAATATAGTTATTAAAATAGGAATAAAAGTCATGTTAAGACGAAATATTGACGTGAGTATTGGCTTAGTCAACGGTTCTATCGGTATAGTACAAGGAGTAAATAAAATTTAAAAAAAAAATACATATTACATTTAATAATAAACATCTTTACGAGCTTGGTCCAGTCAAAACTAAATATGAAATTATTAATAGAGCTTATGTTCATCGCGAACAGTTTCCGATATGTATAGCCTATGCTATTACCATACACAAAAGTCATTGGCTAAGTCTAAACAGTGCACTGATGGCCATCGGTTCTTCAGTGTTCACATGCGGTCAAGCATATGTGGCACTTTCGAGAGTGACAAATCTGGGCGGATTACATCTAATTAATGTCGACTTCGATACTATCAAAGCTCAGGAGCCCGCAATCGTTGAATATAATCGACTTAGAAGCACTAATCGTCCAGACTTGTCAAAAATTGTTACATCATACCCTTTGAGAAAAACCAGTAGAGACAGAGAGTGGGCTTTAAGAAAATTCATAGCTGGAGTACAAGAAATATTGCCCGAGAAGAAAAAAAAAAAGGACTACCTACAAAAAGAAATGAGATCCCATCAAAAATATAAAATGTAAAAAAATGCCAAGTCTCGCAACGCAGTCCTTCCACCACAAAAAGTTGTGAGATCTCATGTAAAACCAAGTCAGTTATTTTAGTTAGTATCTATGGAAGCACCTATTCAACAACTTTGTCATAAATTGTCTTCTATTTAGTTACCTACCAACAGTATTTTAGATAGTAGATTATTCTTATGTGATTATGTTGCTGTGCGATTGCCAAGTCATTATATTTATTATAGAAATAAAGATGTCTAATATTGATACGGTCACTATAAATGTTGGTAGGTAACTAAATAGATAACAATTTATGACAAAGTTGTTGAATAGGTGCTTCCATAGATACTAACTAAAATAACTGACTTGGTCTTACATGAGATCTCACAACTTTTTGTTGTGGAAGGACTGTGTTGCGAGACTTGTCATTTTTTTACATTTTATGTTTTTGATGGGATACGTTTTTTATCTTCTAATAAGTTCAATGGAGACTGTCCTGATTGAACTTTACTGAACGAAGCTTCATTTCATATTTACATAGAGCATTAACCATAATAATTTGTAACTTTCAGTACTACTTCGTTGCACTTTAAATTCGTCATACTTTTTAAAAACTATTTTCACATTCCAATATCGAATGAAGTAAATAAAAACGCATTTGTAAAAAGAAACCGAACGGACAATTTTCACGGGCACGGTGTGTCAACCGGCGGCTTTAATAAATAATTATATCGCTTTCATAATAACAACAGTTTATTGCTGTTCGTTGCAAGGGAATCTAATCGTTTTTATTTCAAAACTAAATTTAATTGAGTACAATGGTTTTATAGTTTAGTAGTAGTATTAATGGTAAATAGAAAGCTTTACAGCTGATTAATCAGACTTAGTTCTCCCTGTTTTGAAATACTTGTGAAAAGATTACCCTTCTAAGTTTTTACGTCATTAATTTATGTCGGTCTGTCTGTCTGTCTTTGGATTGGTGTGACTGTTAGCACAACGCTCGGATCAAAAAAGTGAAGAAACGATAAATTTCGTTTAGTTTAAGTGATATTATGACATTTTTTTTAAATATTTTGTTCAGATAATTGTTTACTTTTGAACAGAAATATTGCTAATGAATTTATAAACGTCTAATGGAACGAGGGAGGGGTTGGAAGAAGTTGCTTCGAATATGTGATACGTCATTTTCAGGATTCTTGTAGCTCATAAATATAATACATATATAAGTCTTGGTACCGCTATTATGCAATCGTCAACATATCTAAACAAATCCAAGCTTATTTTAAGTCGATTATTGGATCGGAAATACCGAAAAAGTAGATTTTTCTCAAGATCGACTACTTCACCTCAGAGACTTTATCTTGCACCATGCATTTTATATGGGGGGAAATTAAGGTCCCTTTTGATTTTTGATGGCCTTTAAACTCGTTTTTTGATAAAAAAAATTAACAATAATATTTAATTTGTTTAAAACTATTAAAATAGAATAATTTTTTATATAGTACCGATAAGTAATAAAACGGTTGTTACCAAAAACAATGCCATAGAAAGTTTACAATCGACGAAATCATGAAAATGGACTGTAATGGAAATGGTAATTTTGTGCCGGGTGCGCAAGAGTTCTAGAAACAAATACGAAGTAAAGACAAGCAGCGGAAGTAAAGAAAAAGATAGGGAAAGGCTGTATAAACTGAGGGAAGAAAGTGCGTGCAAAAAGCTCTTTCTTTTTACAAACAGGATCGAGGAAAAAAACGATTTAAGAGACTTTTAAAATACTAAAGAAGACTTGAGCTGCCAATTCATAAAAATCAAAAACTGGACAGTCAGGGTAAAGGACAAGAATAAAAGTATTAAATGAATGTAATGAAAGACTGATTTTGTCAAATTTCCACTTTATTTAGTTTCACTGAAACTGTATGACGCGTTTCGCTATACTATGGCTTCGGCTGATACAAAATGATATTGAATATTAGTGTTATTACATTTATACAAATACCTTAAGGTAGATAGGTAATAAATTTAATACTATATGCTATTGAATATTGCTGGGAAATCCATTCTGAATATTAATTGTATAAATTGAGTAAAGGTGAGTTACCATAGGCCAGACAGGTATCTTTTTGTTCGTTTAATATGAGGTCTGAATTTTTAATTCTATTTATTTCTAAATTTTCTAATAGGTTTAATTTTACGCCTTTGTTTTGTATGTGTAGAATTTTAAATTTATCGTCAAAAAGATGATTTGATTCTGTTAAATGATTACTGTACGCTGAGTCAGTTTTGTTTTTTAAATAGCTTCTTTTATGTTCTAAAATCCGATTTTCAAATGAGCGACCTATCTGACCTATGTAACTTTTATGACAAGAACCACAATTCCACTGATACATTCCAGATTTTTTAGATCTATTTTGTTTTCCCTTTGCGTTTTTAATGAATTTTCCTAACGAGTTGTTTGTTTTAAAAGCTATGTTGATATTATATTCGTTTAAGTGGTTTTTAATTTTCTCTGACGTGCTACCAAAATAGGTTAATATTTTCTTTCTTGGTGTATACTAAAGAAATAGCTTTATTTTTTAATTTTTTGTTTAGAATTGAGTCTATGGAGTCAGGAGAATATCCGTTGTTAACAGCAATTTGTTTTATTAGATTTAATTCTTTATTAAAATCATCTACAGATAAGTAAGTGTAAACACTTACAAGTCTATGCAACATACTGTGGTAAGCTGCCAATTTGTGTTGTAGGGGGTGAGCTGATTTTATGTTTATTGTAGTATCTGTATGTGAGGGTTTGTGAAAAATAGAGAATTTGTGTTTGTTGTAATGTCTGGTTATCGTTAAGTCATGAAATTAATTTTATTGTCGACTTCTAGTTCCATAGTGAATTTAATATTTTTATGTATTGAGTTTACATAGTTAAAAACTTTGTCAAGTTGACGCTCTGTACCATTAAAACAAGCAAAGATGTCGTCTACATATCGGTATCAATACAAAAATGGTTTGCTAAATTCTTGTCGATGTATTTGTTTTTCTAGGTTATCCATGAATATTTCTGCTAAAAGCGGGCTAAGTGGACTACCCATTATGAGACCCTCTGAACTATTATAAAACGTATTATTAAAGTAAAAATAATTTTGATCGAGGCTCGTGTTTAATAAATTTAGTATGTCTTGTATACCGATATTAACTTTATTTTTGATTAGGAATGTTTTTATGATTTTTACTGTTTCATCCGGGGGTATGCTAGGGAAAAGGTTTTAGACGTCAAATGATACTAGTTTTGAATTATCTGGTAGAAAGACCTTGGAAATTTTTTCCTTTAATTCTAACGAATTTTTTATTGTGTAAGTTGGAGTGAAGTTAATGTTCGTTTTAATGATATCTATGAGAAATTTTGAGAGTTTATAAGCTGGAGCCGATATGTAGGAGGCTACAGGTTTAATAGGATGATTTTCTTTATGTAATTTGACTAATGAATAAAGTAGAGGGGGCTGATGATTCATGACTGTTAATTTTGAGATTTGGTTGTCTGCAATATTCATTAGCATATAGTATTAATCTTAATACCTATCTGCCTTAGGGTATTTGTATAAATATAACAACACTAATATTCAATATCATTTTGTATCAGACGAAGCTATAGTATAGCGAAACGCGTCATACAGTTTCAATGAAACTAAATAAAGTGGAAATATGACTTCATTACATTGGCTATGAATTTCTATCAAGTAACAGCCACAACAATTCAAAGTATAAAAGTATTAAATTGGGCAACAATTCAGAGTCGAGAGTTCTAGTCGCATTGAAGATGTCGTCAGTATTATAAAAAAAAATCAACTCCAACTTTCCAACTTAACCAGGCAGTTTAGACGGGTACTGAAAGTGTGCGAATATTGATTCCAGCCTATGACTGGAACTAGTATTTTAAAAGCAAACCATGGAAAAGCAATACGCTGATTACAAATTATTTCCATTTTCGATTTACCAAGTAGGAACCAGGATTTGTTTGCACAAAATAGACAGTTTACGGAACGTGGGTAAAAAACACCAGATGACTAATATTTCCTGTCCAGAGGACTTTCTTATCGAATTAACACCTGAAGGACTCACATACAGGGCAATTAGGGAATATTGTCCAGCCAAAGACAAGGCTGTGCTCTGTCTTAATCGGGGTGAAGATGAAGGAGAGGGCAATGACGAAGAAGAGATAATACAACCTCCGCCGCCTACCGTCCACGGCACAGACTGAATTTGTTATGTGAAAAAAATCAGTGAAAAAATCATAATAATAATATAATAATAATTAATTATAATCTTAATTTTTTTTTTTTGTAATGTGTGTAAAGAAAAGTACTAGTAAACAATGTTAATTCTGTGGATTTTTTTAATGTTAATTAATTCTTAATTAAATAATAATTAAAAGTAAATTTTCGGACAGGAAGTTAATAATAATTAATTTCTACCTTAGCAATTGAGAGAAGCGACCTTAACTTCCTTCATGTATTTCGTATGGAGGAGTCAGGTTCCTTTTGTACATATGCAGTTTTATATACCATCTTTCAAAATTTTTGTTATAGCAATAAAACAACGAAAATTGGATCAATTTTCTTTACAAATCTGAAATCTACACAACAAATCCTATAAGATAGAGTCATGTACGGACTTGAATGTGTTTTTCATAATTCGGGAAAACTGCGTAAAAATTGCTAAACTTTGAGCCTCGATATCTCACAATATGACTTTTTCATATGACAACTTTAAAATGCTATAACCCAGCCAATTTTTAGAATTACCCGGTGTTTGAGACGCCATTTTATTCAGAATATTGTTTTTTTTAGGAAATGCAAAAAAATTGATTTTGTTCCCTGAGAAAATCCGGGTCCCTGTTCCTGTGGACGGTCCTTGGTTTTGCTAGTAGACCCTTCCCTGTAATGGAAATATTAAGTGCATTATCCCTTTTATTCAGCTGTTCATTCTTCTCTATTTTCAAGGCTTCTCTAACTATGTGAATCGAGGCTATTTGTTTAGGTCCCTCAAAATTGATGTGGTGGTCAGTATCATGATGGTGCTGAAAATGAGCTGAAGTTGTTTGTTTTTGATATTTACTTTATGTTCTTGGATCCGTGTGGCGCTTTTTTTGTTTGTTTGCCCTACGTATATGGTTTTCCAGTTTTCTCTTGTCCTTGGTGTTACCCAGGATATCTGCCAGAGTGATCTGTGGTTTGTATGCTGTACCTATGTAGTGTTTTCTTAAGACCCTTCCAACCCTATCTATGACTCCTTTCACATACGATAATAGGACTCTACGTTGATTGGGGTCTCGTTCTTCTGTCCTTGTCTGTGGATGGCGCTGCCTTGCTAATGCTCTCTGTATGGACTGATATTTATATTCGTTTTGCTTAAGGGCTCTAGTGATTAGTGTAATTTCTTGCTGTCTCGTGTCTGGTTCGGCGAGTCGGTATGATCTCGATACGAGGGTATTGGCTACCGACTGGATTTGGGCTGGATGGTGATGTGAGCCAGCCTTTAAATATCAGCTAGTGTAGGTGGGCTTCCGGTAGACTGAGTATTAAAGTTGACAGTTGTTTTTCCGAGTTAGGAGTACATCAAGTACAGGGAGGCTTTTTTCTTCTTCTACTTCCAAAGTGAATTGTATCCGGTGATGGATTCCATTTAAATAGATCAGGAATATGTCTAGTTCATTTCGTCCATGAGGCCAAATTATAAAGATGTCATCAACATATCTTTTCCAGAGTTTCGGTTTGAGTGGTGAGTTTTTGAGGGCTTCTGTTTCAAAATACATCATATAGAGGTTCGCTATTACCGGTGAGAGGGAAGATCTCATGGGCGCTCCATTTGTTTGTTTGTATATCTGACTGATGTAGACTAAATAGGTATTTTCTAGACAGTGTTTCGATAGTTCTACGACATGAGCTGAAAAAATCCTCGTTCATTGCTATTTTTTCTAGAAAACAATATCTAAACTTGACAGAATGTCATTTTCCTCTAGTCGAGTTGGTCTTGAGCGGCAGCAGCAGCAAGATCACAGTATCGAGTAACAGCAGCAGCAAGAGCACTTGCAAATGCCAAATCAGATTTTGGTGAAACGTCGTACAAATTCATTGTTAGACAAACGGATCGAAACCCAGAATTTTAATGTATTACATTCCACCATCTCCGAAAACCTCTATTGTAATATATATATATATATATATATATATATATATATATATATATATATATATATATATAATATTCTACTGAAACAGATGCTCACATATGTGTAATGGCTCAAAATTTTTATTAAAGTGCCTACTTTCGAATATGGCGGACGGAAGCTGGCGACTAAACGTTATGATGTTTAATATTAAAAACAAATACGGAACATTTTATTTATTGTTAAAAAGAAAGGAAACAAAATTAACATCAAAAAAGTCTCCATACACTTAACAATTACCAAATAATAGTTTGACGGAATTTAATGGAAAATAAAAACTTCGTTTAAACTAATACTTAGTGGGAGCGCTGTTGGCCTTGCTAATCTCCTGTAACCTTTTTGTCATGTTTGCAACCAACTTTCTAGTAAGTTCTGCTGGCATGGTCTCCCATTCGTTCAATATCAGCATCTTCTAAAATATCTTGAACGATTCAATATTATTAGCGATCACCAGTATGGTTTTCGTAAACATAGATCAACAGGAGATCTTCTGACTTATGTAACACATGTTTGGAACAACGCAATTGAACACTTTGGAGAATCTCTAGCGGTTGCTCTTGACATATCCAAGGCATTCGACCGTGTTTGGCACGATGGACTGTTGGCTAAGTTGCGCTCTTATGGTATGTCTGAAAGGTTCTGTTTGTGGCTCTCATGTTCCCTCAGAGAGCGTTCTTTACGAGTGGCGGTCGACGGATTTCTTTCTAACACCCTCACTATCAACGCCGGTGTGCCCCAGGGCTCCATACTGTTTCCTACTCTCTTTCTCATTTACATTAACGATCTGCTGGAAAAGACCGGGAATCCAATCTATAGCTTTGCAGATGACAGTACGCTTGTCTCTTCATTCACCTTGAACGCTCGGACATCGGCTGCTCAGGAGAATATCCGCAGACAGCAGGAGGTCGTTCAACTTAACAAAGACCTGGAAGAAATTCTATCTTGGGGTGACAGTAACCAAGTGGAATTTAACGCTACAAAAACCTAAGCGGCAGTTTTTTCTAAAAAAGTTAACGTTGCTGAACCCGATATAGTTATGTCGGGACACTCCATTTCCCTAGCATCGTCACTCAATTTGTTGGGCGTTAGTTTGGGAGCAAATATGTCTTGGCATGAACATGTTGCAGGCATAGCAAGGAGAGCTTCTCAAAAGTTGGGAATATTATTTAGAACCAGAAAGCTTTACACCCCACAACAACTGTTAATTCTTTACAAAGCCCAAATTCGACCAACTATGGAATACTGCTCCCACGTTTGGGGCTCCGCTCCCAAACATACACTGCATTTGTTGGATTCTGTTCAGAGAAGAGCTGTCCGTCTGATTGGGGACCCCGAATTGACCGGCGGCCTTGATTCGCTGGAACATCGAAGAACGGTTGGCGACTTGAGTCTGTTCTACAAGTATTTTCATGGAAAGTGTTCGAAGGATGTAGCCCGCTTAATTCCCCCCAAAGCGGCGCATGTTAGAAATATACGTAGCGCTGGTGCTTCGCATCCGTATGAGGTTCAGCTTGTTACTCCGCGTACAATGCTTTTCAAGCAATCTTTTATATGGAGAACGTCATCCCTTTGGAATAATTTGCCCAGCGCTGTGTTTCCCACCGAGTACAATTTACAGCGATTCAAGAACAACGTGAATCGCTTTTTCCGCACTCGTGCCGCTCCTGGAGCGCTTTAGGGACTTCCCTGCAGCACGTGTGCTAGACCAATAAAAAAAAAATATATTCTATTTTTTAATTCCTCTCTATTTGAAACATTATGTTCCCCTAAATACTCGATTGAGTTAAGATCGGGTGATTGCGGAGGTGTATAAAGCTGCAGTCGCACATTATGAATCATTCATTCTCGCACCAAGTTTGGGGTATGTTTCAGATCATTATCCTGTTGGAAAATGTATCTTTTTTCGAGTGCTAATTTATGGACACTTTCTCTTAAATTGTCTCTCAAAATGTCCAGATAAACATGCTGATCCATGGTACCATTAATAATTCCAACCCCTCCAGCGGACATGCATCTCCAAAGCAGAATACTGTCACCTCCTTGTCTCACCGTGGAACAAATGTTTTTAATATCAAATGCACTATTCTTCTTTCTCCAAACTTTAGTCCTGCCATCAGACCCAAAAAGGTTAATTTTAGTTTCATCACTAAAGATTACGGATTCCCAAAATTCAGAAGGTTTAGTAACGTAACCCGTTGATTTATACTGGTTTACAATGTACTGGATAGTGGCCTGCGACTTTTTAACAATTTTTCCGATATTTCTGTACGATTTTCCATCTTTCCACAAATCAATTATAATCTTTCGAACTTGAAACGGAATTTCGCAATTTCTCTTGCTCATTTTTAATACTACTTTGAAAATCCACTGAAAAAAATTACTAGCAACAAATGACAGTTTAGCGAGCAATAAATAGCTTGATAAAATGCGACTGATTATAACGTGTTTTTTTCAATGCAGTTCTTGAGTGTATGGAGACTTTTTTGATATTAATTTTGTTTACATTTTTATAACAATGATGTAACTTCTAAATAAAATATTTCGTAGTTGTTTTTAATATTAATCCTCGTTGGTTAATCAGTATAAATATGTGAAATTTAGTAGTAAGTACTGGGTAAATAACTTAACATAACCGATTTTTTTTGTCTACCTACTTCATCCGGTGTCTTATACTTTTAATGCTAATCTTAACTTAAACTATAATAAAAAGTGAAAAAAAAAACGTAACGAAGCAATTCATACTTTTTCTCACCATGATCAACGAACTGTAAAAAGGGTGACTCTGTTCATCAATGGCATGTTAGCATACATTTACAGGAGTGAAAGAAGATCTAGAAGAGTTTTAAGTTTGTGCGGTAAAATTTTGAGTTTGAATATTCAAAAACTCTTTCGGTGCTTTAAACTCTTATTGTGCTCTAAGACTTGATAATTCTCGTTTAAGAAAGAGTTCCAATTTTCTACAAGATCTTTTTAGGAGCTTCGAGCTTTTTAGTGGGAACTGAAGCTCAATTCAAGGACTCGCAAGTCCGTTTAAAAGACCTGAAGCACTATTTTTAATTACCCGTCAAATTAACAAGAACTTTAAGAAGGCTTCAAGTTTTTCACAAGAGTTCAAACATTTTTACAGCTTTTTAAACTTTTTTAAAAAGGTTGGGTGCTCAAGTCAATATTTAAAAAATGATTAACAATTGAGGCGTTTATTTTAGAAACAACTTACAGTGACTCACAGCTTAAATGATGCAGTCGCTATAAGAAAAGACTAACTGGTCTCAGTGCCTCTTTATTTATTTGGAAAAAAAACAACTCATTGAAATTAAATTAGTAAAGAGTCTTCTAAAAAAGTATGAATTACTTTTTGTCTTAAATATGCCTTACTTAATTAACAATAAATAATTAATTAAATTATATGCGATTTTAACGTCACAGCTTAAATGATGCAAAATTCAATATACCAAAATTATTAGAGAAAACAAACTGTAGAATTTGAAATAAGCATGCTAATATTTGGTCGGGCCTCCCTCATTATCAATAACGGCTTGTAATCTTCTGGACATTGATTCAATTCCCTTTCTAGTATACTCCGGGGAAATAGTGTACCATGCTTCAGTAATTTTTACTTTTAATTCAGTTTTATTTGATATTGGGGCACTATTTACTTTATTTTTTAATGTCAGCCACAAATTTTCAATTACATTTAAGTCTGGTGACTGGGCTGGTGTTTTAATAACATTTGGACAGTTATAAAGCAACCAACTGCGGACTCGAAATGACGTGTGCTTTGGATCATTGTCGTGATAGAACCGATAATTGTTTTCAATGTCTAATTTTTGGGCACTAGCGACGAGATGCTGCCTTAGTATATCCAAGCACACATATTGGTTCATATTCCCTTCGACGAAATGCATGTTATCTACTCCTGCAAATGACATACAGCCCCATAACAACACTCCACCTTCACCGTGCTTTACCGTAGCTTTCATATTTTTCAATTTTAATTCTTCGTTAGGCTTTCTCCACACTGAGATTTTTCCATCGGACCCAAATAAGTTTATTTTGGTCTAATCAGCAAATATTACTGAATTCCAGAAGTTCAAGTCTTTATTGATATGCTCTCTGGCAAATTCCAATCTCACGCGTCTATTTCTTTGGCTAATGAAAGGCTTATTTCTAGCAGTTCGACCATGTAAATTATTATTTCGCAAGATCCGTCTAACTGTTTCGGGGTTACACCTTTTTCCAAACTGTCTTTCCACCTCGGCGCACAACTTTGGCGCACTTTTTTTTTGGATTATTTGATACTTCTCTTAAAATCCATCTTTCACGTTCATTGAAGATCTTATTTGGAGCCAACCTTGACTTATTCTCGACTCTATTTTCATTCCGGTTACGTTCAATGATATGCTGAACAGTTGACGGACATTTATTTACCATTTTTGGCTATGTCTCTTTGGCTGTATCCATTCCTGTAATGAGTAATAATTAAATTTCTCTCAGAAATTGTAGTTCGACGACACATTCTTAAACAATTTCGTTTTATTGAATGAAAAAAAGTCAAACTAAACAAAAAACAATTGCACTAAGAAATCAAAGCAACGTCGCCTTTGTAAATTTCAAAATGCGATAAGTTTTGACCCCTGTTGTTATTTTGCATCATTTAAGCTGTGACGTTAAAATTGCATATGATTTGATTAATTATTTATTGTTAATTAAGTAAGGCATATTTAAGACAAAAAGTAATTCATACTTTTTAGAAGACTCTTTACTAATTTAGTATCAATAAGTTGTTTTTTTCCAAATAAATAAAGAAGCACTGAGACCAGTTAGTCTTTTCTTATAGCGACTGCATCATTTAAGCTGTGAGTCACTGTATGTCCAAAATGTTAATTTTTGAGGAGGTGGAAAAAACGCACTGTGAAGTTTATTAACACGTTTTCAGGAACCTATTTATCATAGAGTGATGTATATGAGTTTAGCTAAGATTTTCCGACTAGAACATTTAAGAAAAGAAGTCGTGATTTTAGGAAATAAAATAAAATAACTTGGACTTATGTTGTTTTTGAAAGAAAATAAAATAAATTAAAACTAATACTATTATAAATTTAGTTTTTATTACATTTTAAGTTATAATACTTGTGAACAAAATAATTAAGAGTCTTCGCAACCACTGCTATTGTCATCTTCATCGATTTCCATTATGTCATTGCTCTGCAGAACTTGTTGTGAAAAAACGCCATCATAAATGCTTCATTTTTTTGCATCTCCTTAATACGGTAGAAGATCGCTTAAATTTTTTAATTTGGCAGATGATATTGGCACAGCTTGCAGATAAACTGGTATGAGTTTTATGAAACCAGTTATGACCATCTTACTTCTGACAATAGAGGATTTCCACGGACCATTGTAGGTGTCCTTTAACTGCACTACTGCTGCATCTATACTAATTTCGAACATGCGAATCTGTTTTAGGGAAATTGGCGGTTTAGCTGTTTTCAAAAAATATTGATCGGTGGCTAACTTTATGTTATATACGAGTATCTTTGAGGAATCCATTTTGACTAACGAAAACTTCGAGGGATTACTTCGTCCCACTTTATCCCACTCTTCAGGTGTCTCTACTCTTTCCAAATGACGTTTCTTTTTTTCGATCAGTGCGAAGTCTTGATCATTTGGGAGATACAAATGGCCCCGAACAGAAAAAAGGGACGTAATCTTGTCGAAAATTTTAAGTACATGGACAAGACTAAATATAAAGTGCAACATCACATAATTCTTGTTTTGCCCAGGACATCCATCACTAATCATTACAAGATCCCTTGTCGTAAAGTTTTTATTGTTAAAAAAATGTAGCAACATGGAATACACATCGTTAGCACCTTTTTTCGCTTGCCCTTCAGTGTAGGTGTAAATAAATGCCTCATCTGTACCAAGATTGTGAATACCAAATATGTGGTACCATAACTGACGTGAATAAAAAAACTGGATTAGAAGGAATGTGGAGAAGAAGTAGATTCTGCATGAAATCAAAGTTTATGCAATCGATTTCTCCAGCCTTAGCCTGTATTTGGTACCGTTTCTTCATTGTAAAAAATGCTTCAGCCTTTGTCAAATGAATCTCCTTTTCAATCGTTATTTGGATTTTCTCTGCGACGGTGATTTCTTGGGAAGTAAGTTTTTGTTGAAACGAGTCACACTGAGCACATGTGTCAGATCGTGGAAAGCCACATTTTATATTAAAGTTTGTTTTAAATATTTTATAAGGTATATTGATCAGGTTTAGATCGAAATATGGAATGCATGTCTTTCATGGTTAAACCTTTCGGCAGGTAAAAACGAAGAGGATTTTTGCGCAGTGAGTAATTAGATTGCCTTGGTTTAAAAGACCTAATGTGATCCTTAATTAAATTAATTAGGGAGTCTGGATAATTAGTTGACCTTTGCTTGTTTTTTCCTCTTAAATCTCTTAGCGACGTACCTCGTGTGACTGAGTGATTTTGAATGCACCTAAGTCTTCCCACCGGTATGCCACGAATGCCCAAAAATGCCTGTTTACACACTTCTATTTCCTTGCCTTTAAATCTTATTTTAAATCCATATCCTGCAGAATGTGATTTTTCAGTCTCGACATTTCTATTTCTCTATTACTTCTTTCATAGTTATTAGGCCAGACAAGTGAGAGTCTTGCTCGTTTTTATTGCTTATATTATAAAACTGTTCGAATAAAAATACTTTTGCTTCCCTACTAATATTTTCGTCACACTTGAGCCGTTTACATCTACAAAAACAATAAAATTTTTTTGAAAGTAAAAAATTTAATATTTACCTAAAAGCTGTTATTTATCTGCAGTTTCTTTCAATACTACGTTTTTCTATAAATTTTCTTTTATGATTAATATGTTCTGTGCCCTTTACTTTGGCCATTTTTATTACACTGGCTTGTGGTGTTTTCTTTAGTTTGCGCTCTGGCGCACAGTGAGTCTGTGTTCCACTACCACTTGCAACTGCATTCTGCATTGTCACGTATAATAAATAGAACCTTTTAAAAGTGCAAAACCATGCAAACTATTAACAAATAACACGAGGCTAAAAACAAAGCCTCTCCGTAATAAATAAACAACGCTACTAAATTTGACAAGTCTCTGCTCGCCTAGTTTCCTTTAAAAAACAACATTAGTCCATGGACTTGTGAAACAAACAAAACATATGTCGTTTTTATAGAAATACTGATATTTTAGTCGTAATTATCTGGGCACATGTAATATTTTTGGAAGAAACGATTTCCTGGAGCGATAGAGTTCAGTGTCTGCTAAAGGATGACGCCACAATCGCATTTTCTTAAATTTTGGACATACGTTGTTTTTAAAATAAAGGCCTCAACTGAAAGCTACATATATTAAATATGTAGTTGAAATGAGATAAGTGTAAGATTAGACCCTGTCAGTTTAAAGGATCTTTCCTACGTTTCGCTTACGACGGTACAAGGCATCTTCAAGGATATTTACTCTTTAATATTAAAACATTGAAATTCGATTTGTAATTAAGTACGTAGACAAATGGTTTTGGTAGTTTATGAATCATGCAAATGCATTTTAGTGCAACACAGTCACTCTCATTTGGATATAATGAATGGTCGAGACTCTCCATAATGTTTAAAAACGTAAATAATTATAACCATGTCATCAATTAATAGAACGAATTTTATGTATGTATCCAAACGATACCTGCTAAATGCGAAATCTCCTCATTGGGTCTATGATGATTTTCTGTGGCGATGGCGATATTAGAAGGAGAAACACAACGTGCAGTAGTTGTCCATCGCGGTCACGATGCCGCTAGTTCAGGTGTTTTAAGAGTTACCTACGGTGTGTTGCCCCAGGTTAACTTGTTTATTCCGCGACCGGTTTAGTTGAGTAAACTTTAGGAATTTCTTAAATTTTGGAGGGAATTTAATCGGTTTTTATTAAATAAGAGTGCTTTTTGAATAACGGTAAGTTTATTAATTATTTTTTAATTTATATTGTTTTAATCCATTTATTTTTACTAACGTAACATTACTGGCAATTTGAAGTGTTATTGTTTTAAATAAAAACATAACCTAATTTAATTACTTAGTCTTTAAATTACCTGTGGAAAGTGTTATTTAAATAAAAGAAATCTTGTATTATATTTTTTTACTTCTCTTACTAAAAGGAAATATAGCCTGTCCCAAAATATAAGATTCTGATTTGTGCCGTTTTAAGTGGGCATTATAAAAATCCTGACCTTTTGTTTATGGTAGGTTGCAGAGAGGGAATTTTATTCATTAAGATAAATTAAGATAAATAAAATTATAAGTGTTTTTGAGGATGTTTATTTATAGATGCATGTAAAAACAAATAGATAAGAAGTATAAATATACAGTTGAATGAATGGGGTTTACAAGAGGGGACATATTGTATAAATAAAAATATATAATTTGGTGTCACTATCACTGTCATCAGTTGAGGTAATTATCAGTGATTTTATATTATTTACATAAATATACGAATCTTCAACTTTAACAACGCGCTGAATGGAATTCTTCCAGTTTTCACAAGGTATATCATTTATAACTTTTTTACTAATTCAACTACTGACATGCTTAAAGTAGGAGAAACATTTTGTGCCCTTATTTTTGATTTAACTTGATGCCAAATATGTTCAATAGGATTAAACACAGAATAATACGGAGGAAGCCGCAAAACAGTGTGTCCCATTTTCTCAGCCATACTATCACAAACATATTTCTTTTTCAATTTATAGTCTTTCAACACTTCCAAAAGATCACTTTTTTTATAATTTCGTTTACCTTTATTTGAAGGTGCGTTAGTCTGACATTTTTTACTGCTGTCAACCCACCCTTTTTGCACAGTGTCATGGATATCGAACCATGTTTCGTCAAGGTAAATTATTGGCCCATTCTCTGATCGATACTTTTTAATTTCTTGTAAATAAGTATATCGCAAAATTCGTAATCTTTGTGACTCCATCACTACTTGCCTTTTGTTGATTTTTCGGAACGTGAATCCCATTCTTAAGAGAATTCTGGGAAGGGTTGATCGGCCACAATGTATATTGGTCCCGTCCTGCACCAGTCTTAATTTTATTTTGTCTAGTGTCTGCACCAACTGCTCTTCATACATAGAATATATTTTTCTCCTGATGACGTCTTTTTCACAATCGTCTACATGATGCATTTGAAAATCTTTCCGTTTTTTCCTGTTCCTGAGTGATGATTTTCCTACAATACCCTTAATCGTAGAAATTGGGATTTTTGTTAGTTCACTGGTTTCTTGCAAAGCACTTTGTTTATTCAAATTTCTTCTTACCAAACTGTCGTAAACATTTTTCACTATTTGTTTAGCGTCAAGTGATAAATGTTTTCTCTTGCGATAGCCACTATTGCAATTTTCCATTGGACGCCACATAATTAAAATAGAATCGTTACCTTGTAAGTTATAAGTAAAACTAAAAATAATAAAAAGTATCTTTCGAATTTTAATGGGGACCTGTGGTCCTTAGACCTGTATTATCAAATACTTAAAGGGCTCCAAACCGGGTTGCCTGGTCGTAAATATATAGGTAAAAATAGATCCAATATGATTGCAGGTGCAAGTGAGGGTGGTATACAAAGCAGGTAAAATAAAAATACGTTTATCGTAATACCTGACAACTATGCACAAAACCTTAATAGGGTCATTTATTGTCTCATTGAAAAAGCCAGAAGGCAGGATCTTATATCTCGGGATTTACTTTATCTGATTCGTGAAAAAAAATCATCATCCTAGATGTTTGCATTTTATGACGTTACGGGGTTTTTAGATCACAAAAAAAAAACATAGTTTTCCATTTCCATCAGTATGTCGGTCTCAGCACGATAACTTCTGAATAAAATTATATCAATTTCAAATTTGAAGGTTATGTGAAAAGAATCTGTAGTTCTTGAGCGACATCTTCAACGATTTAATATTATTAGCGGCCATTAGAATGGTTTTCGTAAGCAAAGATCAACAGGAGATCTTCTAACTTATGTAACACATGTTTGGCACAATGCAATTGAACACTTTGGAAAATCTCGAGTGGTTACACTTAATATATCCAAGGCATTCGACCGTGCTTGGCATGATAGATTTTTGGCTCAGCTACGCTGTTATAGTACGAATGAAAAATTCTGTGTATAGCTCTCATGTCTCCTCAAAGTGTGTTCTTGACGGGTGGTAGTCGACGGATTTCTTTCTAATACTTTCACTATCAACGTCGGTGGGCCCCAAGGCTCCGTACTGTCTCCTACTATCTTTCTCATTTACGTTAACGATCTGCTGGAAAGGACCATGAATCCAATCTAAAGCTTTGCAGATGACAGTACGCTTATTTCTTCATTTACTTTGAATGTTCGACATCGGCTACTCATGCAAATATCCGCAGACAGCAGGAAGTCGTTCATCTTAACAAAGCCCCTAGAGAAATTCTATCTTAGGGAGATAGTACCCAATTAAGCGGCAGTTTTATCTAAAAACGTGAACGTTGCTGGACCCGATAGAGTGTACTCTACTCCTCTAGCATCGTCACTTAATTTGCTGGGCGCTAATTTAGAAGCAAATATATCGTAGCTAGAACATGTGGCAAGCATAGCGAAGAGAGCGTCTCCAAAGCTGGGAATATTATTTCGAACTAGAAAGCTTTACACTCCGCAATAACTGTTAATTCTGTACAAAGCTCAAACTCGACCAACGACGGAATATTGCTCCCATGTTAGCCCGCTTAATTCCTACCAACGCTGTGCATGCTAGGAATACCCGCGCATATACTTCCTATCCATATGAAGTTCAACTTGTCATTCCTGATATAACTCTTTTCAAGTAGTCTTTTATATGGAGAGCGTCATCTCTTTGAAATAATTTGCCCAGGACTGTCTTTCTCACTGAGTACAATTTACAGTGATTCAGGACCAAGCTGAATCGCTTCTGCAGGGCGTGCTGTGTCCATAAAAAAAACATTTTAGGAAAAAAGACTGAAAGTGAAGGTTGTCTTCACGCGTCGCTCCAGGAGTGGCGCGTGTGCGGAAAAGGCGATTCACATTTGTCTTAAGTCGCTCTAAATTGTACTCTATGGGGTCAACGATAATTTTTAAGTAAATTTTCTAAATTAAAACCCTTCTGCGTGTAAAATTTTTATTCAAATAGAGATTAAGTATCAATAGCGATTAAGTATCAACCAGTGTACTTATTATATGTAGCCTCCATAATATCAAAACTCGTTGACATAAATGTCGACCACATGTTTGCAGAGATCGGGGATTCCCAAATTGCTCTGAGGAAACAATTAATTCATTTTGCATTTAATGATAGTAAATAATAAAATGATTATAAAAATAATGTACGGGCATGCCAACAAATAATAATTAGTTTTTTTTTGGTTTTAGCTGATTTTGTGTTATACGAAATTAATAGTTTTAAATAACTAAAAAATAAAAACAAAAGTTTTCGATGACCGGCGTATTGTTAAAATCTGATTATTAATTCGAGAACACCAAAAAAGTAAGTAATTAATGATCGATTATCTCCACCACATGAGTTATGTTATCGGAGAGATTTCCCACTTTTTTTATTTCATTAAAAAAACCTTGATTTTGTCACAAGGAAATTGTTTACTATTTCAGTATTGTTAATAGAACAAGATTTCTCAAATCTTGGTTCCCTTTTGCACAAATAGGTAGGGTAAAGTGAACCGTCACGTCACTTGATAAGGAGCAATAACCTGTATAACGTAGAAACGTGCATCTTGTCGTCTTGTCTTTTTAAATAATAGATAAGAAACCTTCTTTATTATGATTACAGACGATGCGTATTATTTATTATTATTTTAGTTTATTATTAGATGAATTATTTCTCAAATATGAACATTTACAGTTATGGAATATAGTTGTGTGTTTGGCAATACTGGGGAACTTCCCATGACAGTCATAGATCTGATATCGGCGGGGGGTTAGCTTGATGATACAATCCAGTTTTGCTTTCCAAAATTTCTCGAATTTAAATAAAATATATAGAATGTGTTTCTATACATCCACAAGTCACCCATTTCAATTAATTAAACGATTTTCATAACACCCTATATATGTATATATATATATATATATATATATATATATATATATATATATATATATATATATATATATATATATATATATATAAACTCCTGGACAAAATTAACGCAACAATCTGAAAATTAATTTATCTTTTTCTTATGTCAGTTTTAAAGTTTATCGAGTATTTGAATAGTAGGCTATGCATATTTTGTTTCGTTGTTCATGACAGAAATCAAAACAATTCGTTTAGATTTACAGTTTTAAAGAATTTTTTAGAAGATAAACAATTTTCTGTAATAATGCGATAGATTTTTCTTTAAAAGTAAGCTTATAAATTGTTCCCTTTTTCAAAGTAATGCGTTTTTGTGGTAGACTGTTTTATTTTTGACCCCGAAGAATTAGAAAAATGAATCGAACAACGAACTTAACTGAACACGAGGTAGTGCGAGCCTCAGTTTTATTGGACGAGGGATATTGTCAGAGTTATGTTGCCAATTTGCTAGGCAAACATCGTTCTACAATAAGTCGTGTGGTAAGACGCTTGAATGAAGTAGGAACTTATTCTAGAAGGTTAGGGCAAGGGCGAAAACGATGCACTAGCGACCTAGATGAACGTTTTATAAGACAACATGCTTTAAGAAACAGGACTGTCACTAGTTCTATAATAAGAAACGAACTCCAAGCTGTTCGCAATGTCACAATTTCTTCTAAAACAGTTAGAAGACGGTTAAATGAAGCTGGATTAAACAGTAGAGACCAGCCACTGCGCCCTTGCTTACTAGAGAGAACAGAGTTGCCAGGTTACGTTTTGCTCGAAATCACGAAAACTGGTCTGTGGATGATTGCAAACAAGTTTTCTTCACAGATGAAACTAGGGTTAGTCTAAAACATCCAGATGGTTTTGAGCGAGTATGGCGAAGACCAGGAGAGAGGTTTGCTCCTTGCAATATCTTTGCAAGGATTCCATTCAGCGGTGGCTCTGTTATGTTCTGGGATGGCATCTGCGTTGATGCTCGCACAGAGTTAGTTCCTGTCCGTACGAGATCCATGAATGCTGACTACTATCTTGAGAATATTGTAATAGAACATGTGATGCCTTTCGGTCATTTTGTGGGGGCCAATTCCTGTTTATGCAAGACAACGCTCGACCTCACGTGGTTAGGGAGGTACTCGATTATCTTAATCAAGTTGATATACCGATTATGCAATGGCCACCAAAAAGCCCGGATCTGAATCCGATAGAACATGTATGGGATCACCTTAAGAAAAATGTGTGAAACGTCATATACCTGCACCTAGAAACCTGAGGGAACTTGAAAACGCAGTTATCACAGAATGGGAGCAAATTCCTCAAGATTTTATCCAAAATTTAACTAGAAGCATGCCTAGGCGCATAAACGCTGTCATCCGAAGTAGAGGAGGCAACACACGCTACTAGTGTCCCAGTTACGCTAGTGTCCCAGTTTTTTTTTTTTTCATTTTTACCTAATTTCAACGATTTTGTTATTAGGTCTTAAGAATAATTTTAATTCGAATCTTATAGAGAAATTTGGTAGCTAATTCACTTTTAAAGTATCCGAATAAGTTTTTTCTAACTTTTAGTGTAACGAATGTTCATAAAAAATTATTAAAATTAATTCATTATAGAGATTTGTATGATTTAATATACTGTTGCGTTAATTTTGTCCAGGGGTATATATATATATATATATATATATATATATATATATATATATATATATATATATATATATATATATATATATATATATATTTAATATTATTTTGTGTTTATGATGCCTAGATAAATAATATTTAAAGGTAATTATATACGGAACTGAAGAAATAAAACACCGTTTTAAAGTAAAATAATCACAATTATATATTGATTTCTTCACGTAAAAAACAATTAATAATTATAATTCCTTTTGCATGCCTTGTGTATTTTTTTTTTGGTTGTTTGCTGAGAAAGAATTTTAAAAATGTGTATAGTGTCAGCAGTATCATGAGAATTTTTCCTAGTTTTTAATTGTGACTCCAAGTAAATTTTAAGTATAATTATTTACTGATAAAGATATATGAGCTTAAAGGGGCGTAAGAACGGGTAAGGGAAAGGAATCGATAGAGTGTGTATAATTTCAATGGTATTGCGTGAATTTTTCTCGTTTTTGAATGATATAACGAACAAACTGTAAGCAATATTATTTATAGTCAAACATGTAGGAGTAAAAGAGATGGGGGAGAGGGTTAGATGGGTTGCTTCAAATATATCGTGTTATACATCCGATTCAAAGTTCTTAGAGTCGAAGCTCTTGAACTTAAATACTACTCTTTGCAAGGGAATTTCTACTGGGTAAACAACTTTACCCTTTTCTTTTTGTTACGATAGAGCCTAGATGTGCGATTTTAGACATAGTATGGGAAAGAAACCTACAGTTTTCAGTAATATATCGTTAGCAGTAGGGAATAAAACTAGTATATTTATTAAACTTTTAATTAATTTTTTCATTTCTTTCTTATCTTTATTCTTGTTTTTAATACTGTAGTTAGTGTCGAGAACTCCTCATTTGTATAAAGAGGTACCAAGTTTTAGTGACAACTCCTAATTTAATAGTAGACATTTTGATTGCCAGTTACTTCTTGTTAGGGAATTAGTATTTTCAGTCAAAGAAAAAATTATTACTTGTCGATATAGTGTAAAAAATAAAAATTAAAATTAAAGTGTATTAAGCGGCTTTGATCCCTCATCCAATATTACAATTTATCTAAATATAAAACCTTTTTAAATTCATTATTCCTTTTAATTCTATATTCGAGATATATCTGTTTATATAGAGGTATTTGACAAACAATAATTATTTTTATTTCTATTGTTAAGTCACGTCGCAGGTTGGAATCCGTATGTGTGGGTGTGACCACTTCTATATTGTCTTTAACTGAAATCACTATTAAAATTCATTGCTTTTTTTCGACAGCTATGTAATTTAGAAAATAATTTAATACAATTAATATGCATCGATTTTAATAATTGTTTTTGTTTGAATTTTTCCTGTTAAAAGGATTGGCTCAGAATTTTTTAATACTCTTTTAATACTTACAGCATCAGATCTTCTTATTAAAAAACCGGTCAAGTGCAAGTTGAACTTGCACAATTAGTGTTCCGTACGTTGATTGTTTTTAAAATAAAAATTTTTGTTAGGGTGGTATAAAATGATCAGTGACTTCACAAAAACACACCCCAAATGAGTTTTCAACAAAGTTTGTTTCCAATCTTTACTGAAAACTGGTGACTATATATATATATATATATATATATATATATATATATATATATATATATATATATATATATATATATATACGAGGCATGTTTTTTAAGTAAGTACCGTTTTGCGATTCCGCCGCCGCAGCGATACGGTCGGCGTTCCGCGCATGCGCGCTGGTAACCTACATCTCATGTCTACGCACTGACGCCATTACAGTCTGATTCTTCATTGTATACGTTGTTTACTGAGTGTTTAAGATGCCTCCGACAATCGTGAGTCCCGCCGATTGTGAAGTACGGGCTGTTATACGATTTCTTAGTGCTAAAGGCGTAAAACCGATCGATATTCATCGTGAGATCTGTGAAGTTTACGGACAAAACATTATGAGTGATGGAATGGTAAGGAAATGGGTGAGAGCATTTAAAGATGGCCGCACAAATGTGCATGATGAAGAACGGAGTGGGCGTCCTTCGGTCGTTAATGAAGATTTGGTGCAGAAAGTGGACGAAAAAGGTGAGAGAAAACAGACTACCATTTGTTCCTGCACTTGAAGAAACACCTGGGTGGTCAGCGTCTTCAAGACGATAACGAAGTCAAAACATTTGTGATACAGTGGTTAACAAGTCAGGCGGCAGAATTTTATGAGGAGGGTATTCAAAAACTGGTGCCACGTTATGACAAGTGCCTCAATATTCACGGAAATTATGTAGAAAAGTAGATTAAGGTACAGGCTTTCATGTAAAAATAAAATTATAGCGATATCTTTGCACGTCTTTTTTTAATTCCAAAACGGTACTTACTTAAAAAACATGCCTCGTATATATATATATATATATATATATATATATATATATATATATATATATATATATATATATATATATATATATACATATATATATATATATATATATATATATATATATATATATATATATATATATATATATATATATATATATATATATATATATTTTACTCGTGTTTTCACAAGCTTTCATTTGACACCACACTCGATGACCTAGTAAAAAAAATTTTTTTCACTTCCGATTTCACCCCTCACAATGAACCCCTTAAGTCAAAATTTATGTTAGGGTGGTATAAAATGATCAGTGACTTCACAAAACACACCCCAAATGAGTTTTCAACAAAGTTTGTTTCCAATCTTTACTGAAAACTGATGACCTTGAAATTTTTGTTTTTTTATGTACCATATAAATTATTAAAGGTAATACACTCGTGATAATTTTCGTTCAATCTACACCCCGTGGAGAATATTCCAGAATTTTTTCGAAATTTTTTGATAAGTACTTTTCGAGATAAGGCCCGGGACAGCGATTTTTCGCGAATTTTTAAAAATAATACAAAGAAAAGTGCGCGCAAGTATAATATTATATATACATTTTTTACTCGTGTTTTCACAAGCTTTCATTTGACACCACACTCGATGATCTAGTAAAAAAAATTTTTTTTCACTTCCGACTTCACCCCCCAAAACTAACCCCTTAAGTTAAAATTTAATTCTCAAAACTACATGGCTCTGATGAGGCCATCAATTCCTATATTATTACCACATTTCACCTTTCTATGTCAAATAGTTTCGGAGAAAATCGGGTGTGACAGACAGACAGACAGACAGACAGACAGACAGACACCGAAGTGATCTTATAAGTGTTCCGTACGGAACACTAATAAAAAAACAAAGATAGTTAAAAAAAACAGAATATTTCTGACAAAATAAGAGCATTGAACTAGATTATCTAGTTTCCATATTATCATAATTTTTCTTGGATTTTAATGGCAATAAGGAATAAATTTTAAATATTTATGATTAAGGAGAAGAAGATCAAGTGGGTTGCCTTGAATACATTATGCTCTTGGTACTGAATAATCTAAAAATTATGTTATTTTTCAGTATTTTTAATTTCAAGATTTTTCTATTTATTATTATTCTTTTTCTTCTTTCTCACATTTGGTCAATGTAGTTCCATGTTTGGCTAACGGGCCCAAGCCAAGTCAGCACAAACGCTATTACCATTGTGTATTAAGGAATGACCTGACAATGTTACATGTTTTCAAAATCACTGACTTCTGAATGTTTCTGTGTATGTTTGTGTTGAGTCCTAATTGTACTAAGTGTGCTGTGAATGTTATTGGTGTAAGGCCTGTGGCTGATATGATGAGGGGGACAATGATGACTTTTTCTTGTTTCAATAGCCTTTTTATTTCTGTTGCAAGGTCTGTGTATTTGGAGATTTTTTCTGTATATTTCGTTTGGATGTTTGTCTCGTTGGGTACAGCTATGTCAATTAGATAGGTGACTTTTCCTTTTTTTTTGCACTGAAAAGTAACATCGGGTCTATTGGCGGGGACTGTTTTATCTGTATGGATACTGATGTCCCAGTAGAGCTTGTAATCTTTATTTTCAAGTATGGATGTTGGTGTGTATTTGTAGTAGGGATCTGTGTCTTCTATGAGCTTGTATGTTGTGGCTAGTGCTTGGTGAAGTACTTTTGCAGCTGAGTAATGTCTGGCTGTGAATTCCGTTCCGGCTAATATTTTTACATCCCTTGTTATGTGTTCGATCGTTTCTTTTTGCTGGTGGCATTTCCTGCATCTGTATTCTGTAATAGCTGGGTCTTTGATGATATACTTTTAGTACTTTATCCTGGATGGCAAGTAATAAACCTTCTGTTTCAGGGAATAGCTGTCCATCCTGTAACCAGGTGCATGATTGTTTTTTATTTACGTCGTTTTATTCTATGTGGTATCTGTGTTTTCGGAGGAGTGTTTTCTCTGACTACGTTTTCATCTTTTTCTGTTGTAATTGGGTGTGACTGTGTGTGTCTGCTGGGTGGGCTACCCGGGATAAGTCGAGAGGTGTGTAGTTTTTGTCTGCTTTCACTGTTGCTGTGCTGTGTGGAAGCTGGTTTGCTTGCCGTGAATGAATTTCCTAAGTGCTTATATTTGTTTTTTGTGTGTAGTGATCTGATGTCTACGATTCCTCTTCTTCCTGCCTTTTTCTCGATGGTAAGTCTGGCATTGGGGTGTAATTTCCTGTATTTGGTGAATTGAGAACTTATAAGGATATGAATGTTTGTGATCATTTGATGATACCAAATGAATATGTCAGTATAGGTATAGTGAACGTGTTGATGGCTATGAGATATTCGGACTTGAGTTTTGATTGTAAAAGTTTCGTTAGTCTGTTTTTGAAATCCGTTCTGAGCTCTGTTTTGATGTGAGTTTGGTTGAGCTTGGTGCTTTATTGGAAGCCTAGATATTTATGTTTCTTTGTCGAGCATGTTATCGAGTGTTTCGTTGTTGATAGTTTCTGTCTCATGATGGCCCTTCCATTAGCCTTTGTTGATGTGGAGCACTTTGCATTTACTTATACTAAATTCCATAGTGATATCTGAAGTGAATATTTCTGTGATTTTGAGGAGTTCTTTCAGCTGTGTTTTTGTGGCAGCGTAGAGTTTTATGTCATCCATATATTGGAGATGGTTTATTTTATGTTGATTCACTTTTTGATGTCTGATGTTGAAGCCATGCTCTGTTCTGTTTAGTGTATTTGAGAGTGGTGGCTTTTTTATAGTCTATGTAACCGATTTGAAGGATTCTATGTTCTTTTCTGGTGTGTCCCATAATTACGCTATCTATAATCAACTGCTCTTTGCATTCTCGGCTATTTTTCCTGCACTCGTTCTGTTCTTCTGTGAGAATATTGTTGTCTATTAGGTGTTGTCCTATTTTTTTGGAAATTGTGGCTGTGATGATCTTGTATAGGGTTGGAAGACAGGTGTTCATTATTATTAATATTATATGTATATATATATATATATATATATATATATATATATATATATATATATATATATATATATATATATATATATATTACATATACATATACGTATATATATATATATATATATATATATATATATATATATATATATATATATATATAATCACTGTTCACTGCTGGAGGAGAGCCTCCCTCAAGTCTTGCCACCTTTGGCTATTCTGGGCCACTTGTACCCATTTTCCAGCCACTCTCTTCAAATTATCAATCCACCGACATTGTGATCTACTTCTACTTCGATAGGCTTCGGATCTTGGTCGCCACTCTATAATTTTTTTTGTCTATCGTCCATCCTTAAACCTAGAAAACATATCCAGCCCAGTTTCATTCAAGATGCAAAATGAATTTGACCGCGTCATATACCCCCGTTCTTTCCCTGAAAATGTAATTTGGGATGTGATCTCTAAAAGTAACGCTTAACACTGACCTCTCCATTTTTCACATATTTTGTTGATATTTTTCTTCGTCAATGTGAGAGTACCAGCTCCGTACGTAGAAGAACGGGTAGTAGACCTCTGTCAAAAACTTTTCTTTTTAAACACATCGGAAGATTATATTTAAATATATAGCCCAGTTTGCCATATACCTTCCAGGCGAGACCCATTCTCCGCTGAATTTCATGAGTTTAGTTGTCTCGTCCTATGCTGATTTTCTATTTTAGGTATTTATATCGGTGTACTTGTTCGATCTCCACGTTATGCCGTTTTATAGTGTCGTTTAATACAAGATTTGTCATAAACTGAGTCTTGGCTAGATTGATTTTTTAAACTAACCCTTTCTGAAGCTTCTTGAAGCATGTGCAGCATAGTTTGTGCTTCCTGGATATTGTTTGTTATTAAGACAATGTCGTCGGCCAAACAAAGGTGATTTTACTTTTCACCGTCAATGTTCAACTCTATTTTTTCCCAGTTTTCTGATTGTAGCATATGCTTATAGAAGTATTAATAAAAGCTTGAGACAAAGCGTATCACACTGGCGCACTCCTCTTTTCGATTTGAAATTTGCTGGTGGATTGGTTAGTATGTATTTAATTACACTGGAGTATCGATGACCAATACGACATTTAGCAAGCGCTTCCAAGAGTTTCTGCTGGTTTACAGAATCAAAAGCCTTTTCGAAGTCCACGAATATGAGCATCAGAGGCTTATTATATTTTATACATTTTTCGATGAGGATTTTATTTGTAAGCAGATGATTCTTTGTTCCATACTCTGCTTGCTCTGAAAGAAAAAACTCATATTTATTTGTTAGACGTTTGGTAAGTATTTTAGTAAATAATTTGTATATATGATTCAGGATGCTAATGTCTAACATCTGAATTTTATATATAATGATAGTAGTTGCATTATTCCATTGCGATAGAGTTATTCCTTCCACGAGGTATTTATTAAATAATATTTTCAGAGCTTTGCTAATTTGTCGTCCTCCTCGTTTAATTGCCTCTAT
>CM032455.1:37962268-38044177 GCA_019049505.1 Pachyrhynchus sulphureomaculatus | reverse complement strand
AGCTGCTTTACTGTATTATTACACTTACAATTACATTGCTACCATTATACATCTACATATGTCTTTCTCTGCCCACGCGAGTGTGTGTTTTTCGCTCAGCAATGGGCCCAACTTTCGACTGCTGAAAAACCCAGAAATTGGACCGCAAGTAACTGAAACACTCAACCAAGAAATAAGTTAAACAATTTCAGTAGGCCACTTGCTATCAGTCGAAGCCACACTGGAGTCATTTAAAAATATCTGTGTCAAAGTTCAAAACGAAAAAACTTAATATGCCAACAAAGACAGCGAAAAGAGAATGGATGACCCAGGAAGTATTGAGACTTATGGATGAAAGAAGACGGTATAAAAAACAATAACAAAACTAAATATAAAGAGATCAGTAAACAGATTCGAAAGCTTATAAGAAAGGCTAAAGAAAAGTGGACGGAAGAACAATGTCAGGAAATGGAAGAATTACAGCTAAAGCATGACTATTTCAGTATGTATAAAAAAGTTAAAGAAGTTACCGATCAAAACAGTATACGAACATCAACATATTTAATAAACGGTAATAATCAGATACTAACCGAACAAAAAGAGCTAGAAGAAGAATGGGCTCGATACATTAAAAATACCTTTGATGACGACAGAGAATTACCAGAACTCATTACAGACGGAATTTCTTTAAATATACTTCCAGCAGAAGTTAGGGATGCAATAAAACATGCAAAAACTGGAAAGGCTCATGGACCTGACAATCTTTGAGCGGAGATGTTTCAACTTTTAAATGAAGAAAAATCTTGTGCAGCTGCATAAATTCGATCTACAGTACAGGAACTATACCAAAGGATTGGCTTGAGTCTATGTTCATACCATTACCTAAAAAGCCAAATGCGAATAGATGTGAACAGTACCGTCTTATAAGCCTACGGCGAACAAGATGTTAGCGAAGAGCAATTCGGATTTAGACAAGGATTTGGAACTCGAGAAGCACTTTTCGGGCTAAGTGTATTTTTACAGAAATGTAGAGATTAAAGGAAGGACGTTTACTTGTGTTTTATCGACTACGAAAAAGCATTTGACCGAGTCAAGCATCCACAATTAATACAAATGCTTCAAATATGGGCCTTCACAAAAATGACATCAGATTCATTACTCACCTATATTGGGATCAGGTGGCCACAATACAAGTAAATAGCAGAGAGACTGAGGAAATACGAATAAAAACAGGTTTTTTTTATTTTTTTTTTTATGAGTCTAGCACACGTGCTGCAGGGAAGTCCCTAAAGCGCTCCAGGAGCGGCACGAGTGCGAAAAAAAAAAAAAGCGATTCACGTTGTTCTTGAATCGCTGTAAATTGTACTCGGTGGGAAACACAGCGCTGGGCAAATTATTCCAAAGGGATGACGTTATCCATATAAAAGATTGCTTGAAAAGCGTTGTACGCGGAGTAACAAGCTGAACCTCATACGGATGCGAAGCACCAGCGCGACGTGTATTTCTAACATGCACCGCTTTGGGAGGAATTAAGCGGGCTACATCCTTCGAACACTTTCCATGAAAATACTTGTAGAACAGACTCAAGTCGCCAACCGTTCTTCGATGTTCCAGCGAATCAAGGCCGCCGGTCAATTCCGGGTCCCCAATCAGACGGACCGCTCTTCTCTGAACAGAATCCAACAAATGCAGTGTATGTTTGGGAGCGGAGCCCCAAACGTGGGAGCAGTATTCCATAGTTGGTCGAATTTGGGCTTTGTAAAGAATTAACAGTTGCTGCGGGGTGTAAAGCTTTCTGGTTCTAAATAATATTCCCAACTTTTGAGAAGCTCTCCTTGCTATGCCTGCAACATGCTCATGCCAAGACATATTTGCTCCCAAACTAACGCCCAACAAATTGAGCGACGATGCTAGGGGAATGGAGTGCCCCGACATAACTATGTCGGGTTCAGCAACGTTAACTCTTTTAGAAAAAACTGCCGCTTGGGTTTTTGTAGCGTTAAATTCCACTTGGTTACTGTCACCCCAAGATAGAATTTCTTCCAGGTCTTTGTTAAGTTGAACGACCTCCTGCTGTCTGCGGATATTCGCCTGAGCAGCCGATGTCCGAGCGTTCAAGGTGAATGAAGAGACAAGCGTACTGTCATCTGCAAAGCTATAGATTGGATTCCCGATCTTTTCCAGCAGATCGTTAATGTAAATGAGAAGTAGGGAGGGAGAGAGAGTAGGAGACAGTATGGAGCCCTGGGGTACACCGGCATTGATAGTGAGGGTGTTAGAAAGAAATCCGTCGACCGCCACTCGTAAAGAACGCTCTCTGAGGAAACATGAGAGCCACAAACAGAACCTTTCAGACATACCATAAGAGCATAACTTAGCCAACAGTCCATCGTGCCAAACACGGTCGAATGCCTTGGATATGTCAAGAGCAACCGCTCGAGATTCTCCAAAAGTGTTCAATTGCGTTGTTCCAAACATGTGTTACATAAGTCAGAAGATCTCCTGTTGATCTATGTTTACGAAGGTGTTCGTCAGGGATGTGTTCTTTCCCCGCTCCTGTTTAATCTATACTCTGAGCACATATTCCAGAACGCCTAAGAGAATGCCACAGATGGTATCAAAGTTAATGGCAAAATCATTAACAACCTAAGGTACCCTGATGATACTTATTATAGCAGATACAGCGGGTGGACTTCAGCGTCTTATGAACAATATATCTAGGGAAGGGGGTGTTTTAGGCATGAAAGTAAACGTTAATAAAACGGAAGTAATGGTCATTTTAAGAACACCCGGGTTGCAAACAGATATTCGTGTTTACGCTCAATTGATAGAACAAGTAAACAAATTTAAATACCTAGAGTGTTGGGTAACTAATAATTTGAATCCTGAAGTTGAGGTACGAGTTCGCATTGAAATGACTAGAGCGGCTTTTCTCAAAATGAGACACCTCCTCACAGATTCAACCCTTTCTGTGGATACTCGTTATCGTTTTGTAAAGGTCTATATATATCCAGTGCTTTTATATGGAGTTGAGGCCTGGACCTTGGGAGTACGATCAATGAATCGCTTGGAGCCTTTCGAATTATAGGTCATGCGCAGAATATTGAAGATCTCTTGTACAGAGCGTGTTACTAATGAAGATGTACTCCGTCGAATGGGTAGTGAAAGAGAACTATTGTCATTTATTAAAAGACAAAAAACTCGTTACTTGGGACATATTTATAGGGGTCCACGTTGCTCACTGCTCAGGTTGATGATGAAAGGGAAAATTGAAGGGAAAAGAGGTGTGGGGAGTCGAAAATGTTCCTGGCTGAAAAATATATAAGATTGGACAGGTCCGGATACCCATACTTTATTAAGAATTGCCCAGGATAGGGAAGAATTCGCCGAATAGTTCCTTGACTGTACTCCGCCTCTTCAAGTCGTTAGCCTTCAGATGAGCAAGACTCGTTTCATATGATATATCCAACCCTTCATGCTTTGATTTTTGCGCCCCTTAGCACAAAGTTAATTGAGGATTTCGGGAAACATTTTAATAATTATTTTCTCGTCCTTGTGCGACACTTTCCTTTCAAACCACGTTCTGGTGGATCATCAACATTTTTTAACTGAGAGTATCGTTTCACCCACTTGCTAACGAATGGCCTCGACTTTCCCATATACTTCGCAGCCTCTGTAGGTGTCATTTTCGGACTTTTTGGATAATTATATAGGAACACAGCCTCAAAGCGGGAAGCGTATACAGCACTCATAATGTACTATTTAACCATAAATAAGGTTAGAAATGCATCCTTTTCCACAAAGCATTGTTTGCAGGGGTGCCAACAATAACCTCAAAAAAGGAAATTTTTTGCCTACTACAAGTTAAAAGCGACCTGTTTTTACTTGACCGACTGTGTAATAGTTTGCGGTATGATGAAACTAAAAATAAACAGAGTATCAGGAAATGAGAAGAAAGTGACGTATTTAGCTATTTTTGCCTACATGATTATTTACAATAATATCTCAGGTGTTTAATTAATTTCTGTCCACACTGGATTGTCCAAAAACCAAACATTCCAGGTAATTTTATTAGGATAAAAATCCCGGTTGTCCTCCTTCGCTAAAATATACCAATAAATTAAAAATACAATATGGAAAATAGTTCCGTGAAACTCTGAAAAATCATTTTAACAATATGATCTGTTTAATGTGCGTTTGCTGTTTATATTTTAATAAAAAAATGAGTGATTTATCAAACGGCAGTTATTTTTTAAAGGCCATTTAGACAAATTACTGGAAAAATAAACATCATTCTAGAATATAGTTGTACGAGGGCGAGTATAAAAATTAGACACAAATCGATGTTCAATTTAACGAATGTAGAGATGAGTTGAAAACTTAAAATTTTTAAGGTAAATCTTTAAAAAATAGTAGTTGTTTACTAACATTTGTTTGCCAAACAATGTAACAGTTATGGGAAAGATATTATTTTTAGTGTTTATGGAAAGTGCATATGATACACGCAGGAACTACAACAGTTGCCGTGGCACGCGTAGAAAGATGGTGGCAAAATAGACAACATTTAATTATATCTATAATATATATAAAATGCAACGTCTCTCTGTCTGTCTGTCTGTCTGTCCGTTAGTGCGCTTAATACTGGAGAACCACTTATCCGATTTACGTACTTTTTTTTTAAACATACATATGTTCTCTGGCCAGGTTATAGGCTATATTTTATTACGATAGGTACCATAAGGAATGAGCAGTGACGTAAAATAGTGAATGATGTCGGAAAAAAGTTTGCCGCTAGCGCGTTGCCTTGCAATACACCGCCTAAAACCATTAAATATGGAACAATATTATGTAGCAGAGAATATCTATAATCTATAATCTAGAATCTATAATCTATAATATATATAAAATGCAATGTCTCTCTGTCTGTCTGTCTGTCTGTCCATTAGTGCGTTTATCACGCGAAAACCACTTATCCGATTTATGTGTCTTGTTTTTAAATTCATACATATATTCTTTGGCCAGGTTACATAATAATAATAATAATAATCTATATCTATAATATATATAAAATGCAACGTCTCTCTGTCTGTCTGTCTATCCATTAGTGCGCTTATCCCTCGAGATCCACTTATCCTATTTACGTGATTTTTTAAATTAATGCATATGTTCTCTGACCAGGTCATAGATATATATTTTATTACATCTATAATATATATAAAATGTAACGTATATCTGTCTGTTTGTCCGTTAGTGCGCTTATCACTGGAGAACCACCTATCCGATTTACGTACTTTTTTGTTAAACATACATATGTTCTCTGGCCAGGTTATAGGATATATTTTATTACGTTAGGTGACATAAGGAATAAGCAGTGACGATAATAGTAAATCAAGTCGGAGAAAAGTTTGCCGCTAGTGTGTTCTCTTGCAATACACTGCCTAAAGCATTAAATATGGAACAATATCATGTAGCAAAGAATATAATATATATAAAATGCAACGTCTGTCTGTCTGTCTGTCTGTCCGTTAGTGCGCTTAATACTGGAGAACCACTTATCCGATTTACGTACTTTTTTTTTTAAACATACATATGTTCTCTGGCCAGGTTATAGGCTATATTTTATTACGATAGGTAGCATAAGGAATGAGCAGCGACGTAAAATAGTGAATGATGTCGGAAAAAAGTTTGCCGCTAGCGCGTTGCCTTGCAATACACCGCCTAAACCATTAAATATGGAACAATATTATGTAGCAGAGAATATCTATAATCTATAATCTAGAATCTATAATCTATAATATATATAAAATGCAATGTCTCTCTGTCTGTCTGTCTGTCTGTCCATTAGTGCGTTTATCACGCGAAAACCACTTATCCGATTTATGTGTCTTGTTTTTAAATTCATACATATATTCTTTGGCCAGGTTACATAATAATAATAATAATCTATATCTATAATATATATAAAAATGCAACGTCTCTCTGTCTGTCTGTCTATCCATTAGTGCGCTTATCCCTCGAGATCCACTTATCCTATTTACGTGATTTTTTAAATTAATGCATATGTTCTCTGACCAGGTCATAGATATATATTTTATTACATCTATAATATATATAAAATGTAACGTATATCTGTCTGTTTGTCCGTTAGTGCGCTTATCACTGGAGAACCACCTATCCGATTTACGTACTTTTTTGTTAAACATACATATGTTCTCTGGCCAGGTTATAGGATATATTTTATTACGTTAGGTGACATAAGGAATAAGCAGTGACGATAATAGTAAATCAAGTCGGAGAAAAGTTTGCCGCTAGTGTGTTCTCTTGCAATACACTGCCTAAAGCATTAAATATGGAACAATATCATGTAGCAAAGAATATAATATATATAAAATGCAACGTCTCTCTGTCTGTGTGTCTGTCCGTTAGTGCGCTTATCACTCGAGAACCCCTTATCCGATTTACGTGTTTTTTTTTTTAATTCATACATTAGTTCTCTGGCCAGGTTATCTATAATCTTCTATCTAGAATATATATAAAATGCAACGTCTTTCTGTCTGTCTGTCTGTCCGTTAGTGCGCTTATCACTTGAGAACCACTCATCCAATTTACGTGTTTTTATAAATTTAAACATATGTTCTATATAATTCGATATAAGCCTAGATAATGGGAGATAAGGAGAAATAATGGGAGATAAGTCGAGATAATGCTTGATAATGGGAGATAAGGTGAGATAATGGGAGATAAATATAAATAATGGGATATAAGGAGAAATAATGGGAGATAAGCAAAGATAAGTCTAGATAATGGGAGTTATGGTGAGATAATGGGAGATAAGGAGAAATAATGGGGGATAAGGAGAAATATTGAGAGATAAGTTGAGATAAGCCTAGATAATGGGAGATAAGGTGAGATAATGGGAGATAAGGAGAAATAATGGGAGATAAGGAGAAATAATGGGAGATGAGCAGAGTTAAGCCTAGATAATCGAAATTATGTAGAGATAATGGGAGATAAGGAGAAATATTGAGAGATAAGAGGAAATAATGGGAGATATTTTATTACGTTGGGTAAATTAAGAAATAAGCAATGACGATAGTGGTGAATCAAGTCCACGCGAGCGGAGCTGCGGGCCCGGCTAGTTTTTATATATAGGAATCTACAAACAAGTAATGTGCTTCAAAGCCTAAGCTTTACACAAAAATACTATTGAGCATATTTTCCTACAGAAGGGCATATTAACGCAAGGCGTGTGAATTTTGTTCATGACTGGACTTTTTCTCCTTCTTTTTCTATAATCTATAATATATATAAAATGCAACGTCTCTCTGTCTGTCTGTCTGTCCATCGGTTAGTGCGCTTATCACTGGAGAACCACTTATCCAATTTACGTACTTTTTTTTTTAAAACATACATATGTTCTCTGGCCAGGTTATAGGCTATATTTTATTACGATAGGTAGCTTAAGGAATGAGCAGTGCCGATAAAAATCAATGAAGTCGGAAAAAAAGTTTGCCGCTACCGCATTTCCTTGCAATACACAGCCTAAACCATTAAATATGGAACAATATTATGTAGCAGAGAATAACTATAATCTATAATCTATATAAAATGCAAGGTTTCTCTGCCTGTTTGTCTGTCCATTAGTGCGTTTATAACGCGAGAACCACTTATCCGATTTACGTGTCATTTTTTAAATTCATACATATGTTCTTTGGCCAGGTTATATAATAATAATAATCTATATATAAAATATATATAAAATGCAACGTCTCTCTGCCTGTCTGTATGTCCGTCCGTTAATGCGCTTATCACTGGAGAACCACTTATCCGATTTACGTACTTTTTTTTTTAAAACATACATATGTTCTCTGGCCAGGTTATAGGCTATATTTTATTACGATAGGTAGCTTAAGGAATGAGCAGTGCTGATAAAAATCAATGAAGTCGGACAAAAGTTTGCCGCTACCGCATTTCCTTGCAATACACAGCCTAAACCATTAAATATGGAACAATATTATGTAGCAGAGAATATCTATAATCTATAATCTATATAAAAATGCAAGGTTTCTCTGTCTGTTTGTCTGTCCATTAGTGCGTTTATCACTCGAGAACCACTTATCCGATTTACGTGTCTTTTTTTAAATTCATACATATATTCTTTGGCTAGGTTATATAATAATAATAATCTATATATAAAATTATATATAAAATGCAATGTCTCTCTACCTGTCTGTCTGTCCGTTAGTGCGCTTATCCCTCGAGAACCACTTATCCGATTTACGTGATTTTTTAAATTCATACATGTTTTCTGACCAGGTTATAGATATATATTTTATTACATGTATAATATATATAAAATGCAATGTATCTATCTCTGTCTATCTGTCTGTCTATCCGTTAATTGCGCTTGTCACTTATACACACATAAAATGCAATGTCTCTCTGTCTGTCTGTCTATCTATTAGTGCGTTTATCACGCGAGAACCACTTATCCCATTTACGTGTCTGTTTTTTTAAATTCATACATATATTCTTTGGCCAGGTTATATAATAATAATAATCTTTATCTATAATATATAAAATGCAACGTCTCTCTATCTGTCTGTCTGTCCGTTAGTGCGTTTATCACTGGAGAACCAACTTTCCGATTAACATGCTTTTTTTTTAAACATACATATGTTTTCTGGCCATGTTATAGGCTATATTTTATTACGTTAGGTAACATGAGGAATAAGCAGTGACAATAATAGTGAGTAAAATCGGAAAAAGTTTGCCGCTAGCGAGTTCTCTTGCAATACACTGCCCAAACCACTAAATATGGAACAATATCATTAAGCAAAGGACATCTATAATATATATAAAAATGCAACGTCTGTTTGTCTGTTTGTCCGTTTGTGCACTTATCACTGGAGAACCACTTATCCGATTTACGTGCTTTTTTGTTTAAGCATACTAACCCATTAAATATGGAACAATATCATGTAACAAAGAATATCTATAATATATATAAAATGCAACGCCTCTCTGTCTGTCTGTCTGTCCGTTAGTGCGCTTATTACTGGAGAACCACTTTATCCGATTTACGTGCTTTTTTTAAAACATATGGTCTCTGGCCAGGTTATAGGATATATTTTATTGCGTTAGGTAACATAAAGAATAAGCAGTGACGACAATAGTGAATCAAGTCGGAAAAAAGGTTACCGTTAGCGTATTCTCTTGCAATACACTGCCTAAACCATTAAATATAGAACAATATCATGTAGCAAAGAATATAATATATATAAAATGCAATGTCTCTCTGTCTGTGTGTCCGTTAGTGCGCTTATCACTTGAGAACCACTTATCCGATTTACGTGTTTTTATAAATTTATACGCATGTTCTATATAATTCGATATAAGCCTAGTTAATGGGAGATAAGGTGAGATAATGGGAGATAAGTATAAATAATGGGAGATAAGGAGAAATATTGGGAGGTAAGCAGAGATAAGTCTAAATAATTGGAGTTATGGTGAGATAATGGGAGATAAGGAGACATAATGGGAGATAAGGAGAAATAATGGAAGATGAGCAGAGATAAGCCTAGATAATGGAAATTATGTAGAGATAATGGGAGATAAGGAGAAATAATGGGAGATCAGGGGAAATAATGGCAGATATTTTATTACGTTAGGTAATATAAGGAATAAGCAGTGACGATAGTAGTGAATCAAGTCCACGCGAGCGGAGCCGCGGGCACGGCTAGTCATACATACAAGCTCGTGGGTAATACTCTAAGTTTGCCAGGGCGCACTAAAACAGATACACGTGATAGTATTACCATGTCTTCAAACTGCTGACATTTTTTATTATTAATCTTAAAAAACTAGTGTTTCTTTAAATAGTTTGATTTTTCATCAAAATGAATGATTCTAGAGGTGTTTCTCCTAATGAGAAAACCGTATAAGGTCAACATTCTAAGAATGCGAATTTATAAATATCAGACTGTTTTGCTACACTTACTAATTTAATCGATAGTTATTTTTAGTGTTCCGTACGGAACACTTATAAGATCACTTCGGTGTCTGTCTGTCTGTCTGTCCGTCTGTCCGTCTCTCACACCCGATTTTCTCCGAAACTATTTGTCATAGAAAGTTGAAATTTGGTAATAATATAGGAATTGATGGCTTTATCAGAGCCATGTAGTTTTGAAAGTTAAATTTTGACTTAAGGGTTAGTTAGGTTAGTTTTGGGGGGTGAAATCGGAAGTGAAAAAAAAAAAAAATTTTACTCGGTAATCGAGTGTGGTGTCAAATGAAAGCTTATGAAAACACGAGTAAAACATATATATATATATATATATATATATATATATATATATATATATATATATATATAATGTAATACTTGCGCGCACTTTTCTTTGTCGCTGTCCACCCGCCTTATCTTGAAAAGTACTTATCAAAAAATTTTGAAAAAATTCTGGAATATTCTCCACGGGGTGTAGATTGAACGAAAATTATCACGAGTGCATTACCTGTAATAATTTATCTGGCATACAGTGACTCACAGCTTAAATGATGCAGTCGCTATAAGAAAAGACTAACTAGTTTCAGTGCCTCTTTATTTATTTGGAAAAAACAACTTATTGAAATTAAATTAGTAAAGAGTCTTCTAAAAAAGTATGAATTAATTTTTGTCTTAAATATGCCTTACTTAATTAACAACAAATAATTAATCAAATCATATGCAATTTTAACGTCACAGCTTAAATGATGCAAAATAACAACAGGAGTCAAAACTTATCGCATTTTGAAATTTGCGAAGGCGGCGTTGCTTTGATTTCTTAGTGCAATTGTTTTTTGTTTAGTTTGACAATTTTTCATTCAATAAAACGAAATTGTTTAAGAATGGATCGTCTAACTACATTTTCTGAGAGAAATTTAATTATTACTCATTACAGGAATGGATACAGCCAAAGAAACAGCCAAAATGGTAAATAAATGTCCGTCAACTGTTCAGCATATCATTGAACGTTATCGAAATGAAAATAGAGTCGAGAATAAGTCAAGGTTGGCTCCAAATAAGATCTTCAATGAACGTGAAGAAAGATGGATTTTAAGAGAGGTATCAAATAATCCAAAAAAAAAGTGCGCCAAAGTTGTGCGCCGAGGTGGAAAGACAGTTTGGAAAAAGGTGTAACCCCGAAACAGTTCGACGGATCTTGCGAAATAATAATTTACATGGTCGAACTGCTAGAAATAAGCCTTTCATTAGCGAAATAAATAGACGCGTGAGATTGTAATTTGCCAGAGAGCATATCAATAAAGACTTGAACTTCTGGAATTCAGTAATATTTGCTGATGAGACCAAAATAAACTTATTTGGGTCCGATGGAAAAATATCAGTGTGGAGAAAGCCTAACGAAGAAATAAAATTGAAAAATATGAAAGCTACGGTAAAGCACGGTGGAGGTGGAGTGATGTTATGGGGCTGTATGTCATCTGCAGGAGTAGGTAACATGCATTTCGTCGAAGGGAATATGAACCAATATGTGTACTTGAATATACTAAGGCAGCATCTCGTCGCTAGTGCCCAAAAATTAGATATTGAAAACAATTATCGGTTCTATCACGACAATGATCCAAAGCACACGTCATTTCGAGTCCGCAGTTGGTTGCTTTATAACTGTCCAAATGTTATTAAAACACCAGCCCAGTCACCAGACTTAAATGTAATTGAAAATTTGTGGCTGACATTAAAAAATAAACTAAATAGTGCCCCAATATCAAATAAAACTGAATTAAAAGTAAAAATTACTGAAGCATGGAACACTATTTCCCCGGAGTATACTAGAAAGTTAGTTGAATCAATGGCCAGAAGATTACAAGCCGTTATTGATAATGAGGGAGGCCCGACCAAATATTAGCAGGCTTATTTCAAATTCTACAGTTTGTTTTCTCTAGTAATTTTGATATATTGAATTTTGCATGATTTAAGCTGTGACGTTAAAATCGCATATCATTTAACTAATTATTTATTGTTAATTAAGTAAGGCATATTTAAGACAAAAAGTAATTCATACTTTTTTAGAAGACTCTTTACTAATTTAATTTCAATAAGTGGTTATTTCTAAATAAATAAAGAGGCACTGAGACCAGTTAGTCTTTTCTTATAGCGACTGCATCATTTAAGCTGTGAGTCACTGTATATAAAAAAACAGATATTTCAAGGTCATCAATTTTCAGTAAAGATTGGAAATAAACTTTGTTGAAAACTCATTTGGGGTGTGTTTTGTGAAGTCGCTGATCATTTTATACTTCCGTAACAACATTTTTTATTTTAAAAGTAATCAAGGTACGGAACACTAATTGCGCAAGTTCAACTTACACTTGACCGGTTATTACATCATTACGAGGCTGATTTGAAAAGTCCGTGCAAAAATAAAAACTACTTATATGTTTGGGGTAAACCTTTTTTATTTTTCGACATAGTCTCCTTTTAGGCTTATACACTTCGTCCAACGATGTTCTAGTTTGTTGATCCCTTCCGAATAATAGGATTTGTCCAAGTCTGCAAAATATCCATTAGTGTCTGCAATCACCTCCTCGTTTGAATAAAATCTTTGTCCCGCCAGCCATTTCTTCAAATTGGAGAACAAATAGTAGTCCGAGGGAGCCAAGTCTGGAGAATAGGGGGGATGTAAAACGAGTTGGAATCCTATTTCCATTAATTTTGCGACCACAACTGCTGAGGTGTGTGCTGGTGCGTTGTCGTGATGGAAAAGGAATTTCTTGTGGGCCAATCGCGGGCGTTTTTCTTGCAGCTCGATTTTCAAACGGTCCAATAACGATGAATAATATTCACCTGTAATAGTTTTACCCTTTTCCAGATAGTCGATGAGGATTATCCCTTGCGAATCCCAAAAGACAGTCGCCATAACCTTTCCGGCCGAAGAAACGGTCTTCGCCTTTTTTGGTGCAGATTCCCCCTTGGTAACCCATTGTTTAGATTGTTGTTTGGTCTCAGGAGTATAGTAATGTATCCATGTTTCATCCACAGTGACGAAACGACGCTTAAAGTCCTCCGGATTCTTCTGGAACAGCTGCAAACCATCCTTGCAACACTTCACACGATTCCGTTTTTGGTCAAGCGTGAGCAATCACGGCACCCATCTTGCGGATAGCTTTCTCATGTCCAAATGTTTATGCAAAATATTATGTACCCGTTCAGTCGAGATGCCCACAGCACTAGCAATCTCACGCACCTTAACTCTTCTGTCATCCATCACCATATCATGGATTTGATCAATGATTTCTGGAGTCGTAACCTCCACAGGCCGTCCAGAACGTTCAGCGTCACTTGTGCCCATATGGCACTAATCCAAGGTGCAGAGTCACCATAATGTTTATCAAGCTTCTCTTTAGTCTCCTGAGGCGTTTTGATTTTCATAAAGTAATGTTTAATCACCACACGAAATTCTTTTTCGTCCATTTCTTGAAAATCACTCGACTTCCTTGATTCACACGAATACCAAACACAAAGAAATAGACCAATATGGTTGAAACTTGGTGTGCGTTCATTCAAGAGATGCTACTAACTAAACATGACCTCGATACGCGCCGGTGGTGCCATCTCTCGGACTTTGCACGGACTTTTCAAACCAGCCTCGTAAGATTTGCACAATAGTGAATCCTAAAATTTATTTTATCGTCTACATTATACCCTCTATACTTAGCCATTAAAATAATTGGTAGAAACAACACATAATACGCTTTTGGCCGTGTATATTATTTTTGACTTACGTAATGTTGTTATTGGCTAATTTTATCTATTTCACATTTTATGTCCCCGGATGTTCTCGTTTTAAAACAAAAAAATTTAACGATCAATCAAAACATCACTTATTCAAATCAACACTCTTTCATTCATCGTTTATCTTTAAGAATCACCTGTATTTCTTTTTTTTTATGGGTCTAGCACACGTGCTGCAGAGAAGTCCCTAAAGCTCTCCAGGAGCAGCATGTGTGCGGAAAAAAGCGATTCACGTTGTTCTTGAATCGCTGTAAATTGTGCTCGGTGGGAAACACAGCGCTGGTCAAATTATTCCAAAGGGATGATGTTCTCCATATAAAAGTCTGCTTGAAAAGCGTTGTACGCGGAGTAACAAGCTGAACCTGATACGGATATGAAGCACCAGGGCGACGTGTATTTCTAACATTCAGCGCTTTGGGAGGAATTAAGCGGGCTACATCCTTCGAACACTTTCCATGAAAATACTTGTAGAACAGACTCAAGTCGCCAACCGTTTTTCGATGTTCCAGCGAATCAAAGCCGCCGGTCAGTTCCGGGTCTCCAATCAGACGAACAGCTCTTCTCTGAACAGAATCCAACGAATGCAATGTATGTATGGGAGCGGAGCCCCAGACATGGGAGCAGTAATCCATAGTTGGTTGAATTTGAGCTTTGTAAAGAATTAACAGTTGTGGAGTGTAAAGCTTTCTGGTTCGAAATAGTATTTCCAACTTTTGAGAAGCTCTTCTTGCTATGCCTGCAACATGTTCATGTCAGGACATATTTGCTCCCAAATTAACGCCCAACAAATTGAGCAACGATGTTAAGGGAATGAAGTGCCCCGACATAACTATGCCGGGTTCAGCAACGTTAACTTTATTAGAAAAAACTGCCGCCTTAGTTTTTGTAGCGTTAAATTCCACTTGGTTACTGTCACCCCAAGATAGAATTTCTTCCAGGTCTTTGTTAAATTGAACGACCTCCTGCTGTCTACGGATATTCGCCTGAGCAGCCGATGTCCGAGCGTTCAAAGTGAATGAAGAGACAAAAGTACTGTCATCTGCAAAGCTGTAGATTGGATTCCCGGCTTTTCTAGCAGATCGTTAATGTAAATGAGAAAGTGAGTAGGAGACAGTATGGAGCCTTGGGGCACACCGGCATTGATAGTGAAGGTGTTAGAAAGAAATCCGTCGACCGCCAGTAAAGAACGCTCTCTGAGGAAACATGAGAGCCATAAACAGAACCTTTCAGACATACCACAAGAGCATAGCTTAGCCAACAGTCCATCTTGCCAAACACGGTCGAATGCCTTGGATATGTCAAGAGCAACCGCTCGAGATTCTCCAAAGTGTTCAATTGCATTCTTCCAAACATGTGTTACATAAGTCAGAAGGTCTCCCTGTTGATCAATGTATACGAAAGCCATGTTGATTGAATCGTTTAAGATATTTTAGAAGTTGCTGATTGATAACCTTTTCCATGACTTTCGATATTATTGAAAGCAGTGCGGCTGGTCGGTAATTATTTCGCAAGGTCTTCTTGCCTTTTTTAGGTATCTGCTGAACTGTTCCAGCAGGACGGAAATATTCCCTTTCTGTAGCATAGGTTGAAAATTCTATAGAAAACTGGCGTAAGTTCAGGTTCCCTTGCACAGTTTTTGAGAACTGTGGCAGGTATTCCGTCAGCGCCAGAAGCTTTATGATACGCTGTCTGAAGACAACATCGGGCATCTTTGACTGCAATATGGGAATAGTAGGTGGTGTTTTTCGTTGGAAATCGCCAGTAGAATGTGAAGTAAAGAGTTCAGCCAACAAGTTCGCTCTCTCAACAGGTGTGGTTACATTAGAATTATCTGGCCTTGTGAGTGGTGGTATGTTGAATTTGGTGAAATTTTGACTAACTGCCTTAGCGACTGCCCGACCGATAACTCCTTTACATCTGTTCCGGGCACGAACAAAGGTGTTACGATTTGTGGTGTGTGGTTCTTCTCATTTAGCGGATTTGTACCACCAATTCTTTCACGGGTTATTCGCCTCTCTGTCAATGATAGGTAAATCCCTTAATTGGTGATTAAAAACAGGTCAAGAACACTGGTAAACTCTCCGTCTGAGTAACGCCACAACTAATTGAACAAGATTCAGTTTGACGACCTTTTTAGTTGGTCGTATTTGAATACTTAAGCCAGTTGATGTTGTGGACATTAAAGTCGCTCAAGATGGCAATTTCAGTACTTGCAGGATTAATTTGTAAATGATCGATGGTCTTTGCAAGAGAAGCCAAAAAATATTCTAAAGTTAATATTACTTATTGGTCGACAGATAAATTTTGTGATTTGATGGGTTGTAATTTTTTAATCACATAATATCAAATTTTCTGGGTTCTAGGGCATCCTTTCGTTGGCAAAAGAGATCGCTTCTACATGCAAAGGATTGTTTTGAATCGCCAATGGTTTTGATAACTATCGATAGCTATAGAAATATCGATATTTTTCGATGTTTATCGATATTTTAAAATTTCTAAAAGTTAAAAAGTATTAAACATAAGAACTTTAAAACAAGTTTTAAAAATGAATAAAATATTATATGAGCGACCAAAGTTTGGAAAATAGTAAACATTAACGAAAAGAAAATATTATAAATTATTTATTTATTTATTTATTTACTGCACTTTACAGATTGATCACAGAGATCTTTTCAATTACAAAGTATCAGAACTTAAATGAACTTAATTTAAATAATATTACATAATAATCTACATGCACTTAAAACAACTCACGGAATTTAGTTTTGAAAATACTGCACTTATCATTAAATATATCTACACTATTCTGGATTCTGGATCTGGGCTGCATCTGGTATATAGTAAGTGCTATGATTTCTTGTGGTGTATTTGGCACACTGAAATATAAGTGGGATAGAAATGCTGGGTCATCAATGAGACCATTCACTACTTTATACAAGTAGAACATGCAATATTGTTTTCTACGTTTTTCTAAGGTTATCATTCCATAGCATTCATGCAACAGTGTAGAAGAGATCATAAAGTTATATGAAATACTATACTCGCATATTCTAATATACTTCTAACATAGGATATGTATAACTGTTTTATGCAATTAGTACTTCTAAAATCTTTTGTGTTTCTGACAATTAAGCCATACATTTTGCTCACTTTGCTTGCTGTATAACTTACATGATAGTTAAACGTCAATTTGGAATCAAAGATCACCCCTAAGTCCTTTATCTTATCCTCATACAAGAGTATGAATAAACTTTATCGGCTTCAGTTTTCTAGTATATGAAACAACTGTACGCTTACTTACACTGAAATAAATCTTATTGTCAACTGCCCATTTTACAATGTTGTCTATATCATTCTGCAAAATTGCCATATTAATACTCTGTCATAGCTCTGCTTTCTCATTTCAAGAATTAGTAAAGTAATTTACCCATTACACTACTTGAATTCTTCGCGTATATACAGCTTTTTATTTATTTGTTTTTCAGAACTTAGAGAACACTTGTCATAAAAATTTCTTGATGCAATCCTATGGAATATAAGCAAACTTTAACAACTAACAATGATGAGAGGTTGCACTTGATATATCCAAAGCATTCGACCGTGTTTGACATGATGTTGGTTAAAATCTGCTCTTATGATATGTCTGTTTAGGGCTCTTGTATTTTTTCAAAGAGCGTTCTTTACGAGTGGCAATCGACGGATTTCTTTCACTACCACCTCTACTATCAACGCTGTTGTACGCCAAGGCTCCATACTGTCTTCTACCCTTTTTCTCATTTACATTAATAATCTGCTGAAGAGGACCAGAAATTTAATCTACAGGTTTACTGGTGACCCTACGCTTCTTATTCCAACATCATAAGTGATGTGTAATGATACCATATACAAACTGACATATTGATCAGTTTTCATTGCCTCTGTTTTTTAAGATTCTGGAAACCATTTCGCACCAACAGGGTCAATTTTAAGCAATTCTGATGTGTTAGTCAGTTTTAGGATCAATTTAAATGGGGAAGGCCCACGTCTGAGTTTACTCATAGGCTTGACCTGTACAATTAATTTCTCCATATTCTTATGTCTCTAGATATGTCCGAAAAATTTTAAGATTCGAGCTGATGTTACGCTGCTTACGATGAGCTAGCTTAAATATTTTAAAAATTGATGAAATGTTTTTTCGGTAGGCTGTCCAAGAGATCCGTAACATTCTTCACCAATCTCACCATCTCAATATACTCATACTATATCTATTGGCGGCTTTTATGGTCCAGGTCTCAGAAGCATACCAGAAAACAAAGAACACTAGAGAATTTATCAGTGCTGTTTTGCTTTTCAAGGATATATGTCCGTACTTCCATCTTTTCGTAAGTTGGATCATCGCCGAACGGTCCAACTATATTCACCGTCGACTCTCCATCTCGCAGCTTCCAGAACAGTTGATAACAGCACCCAGATATAGAAATTGTTCAACGATTTCACAATCAGCAATATCTCGAGATTTGGGTGCATTTCTGTTTGCTCTATTAATGTTTATCACTTTTGATTCAGAGCAATTCACTTTCAACGCAAATTCCTTGCTGATTGTTACAAATCTACGCATCAAATTTGTCAGTTCTTCAGAAGAGTTTGTAATCAACAGAGTGTCATATGCATATCGGAAGTTTGTTATTTGAATACTATTCATTCTATTAGTTCAGCCATTTAGTATCTCTCTCATTAATTCTTTCGTATAGATGTTAAATAATTTGGGCGACAAGATACTAGCTTTTCGATCGTCGGCTACCCATGCAAATATGCGCAGACAGCAGGAAGTAGTTCAACTTAACAAAAACCTGAAAGAAATTCGTTGCTGAACCCGACATAGTTATGTCGGAATACTCCATTCCTCTGGCATCGTTACCCAATTTGCACGAAGATAATTTGAGAGCAAATGTCTCTGGGCAGTAACATGTTGCAAGCATAGCAAAGAAAGCGTCTTACAGGGTCAGAATATTATTCCGAACTAGAAACCTTTACACATTATAACACCTATTTTGTACAAAGCGGAAATTCGACCAATGATGGAAGAGTGCTTTCATGTTTAGGGTTCTGCTTCCCCCCAATACAATGTATTTGTTGAATTCTATTCAGAAGAAAGCTGTTCGTCTGAGAGGCCCAAAATTGACTAGCAAACTTGATTCACTGGAACATCGAAGAATGGTTGGCGAGTGACTGTGCTTTCTACCGAGTACAATTTGCAGCGATTCAAGGCCAACGTGAATCGTCTTTTTTCCGCACACGTGCCGCTTCTGTAACGCGTTTGAGATTTCTTTGCAGCACGAGTGCTATGCCTATAAAAGGAAAATAATTATTTACATCTTATTGACGCATATTTTTAGTGTTCCGTACGGAACACTTATAAGATCACTTCGGTGTCTGTCCGTCCGTCGGTCCGTCTATCTGTCATACCCGTTTTACTCAGAAACTATTTGACATAGAAAGTTATCTTTGGTACTAATATAGGAATTAATGGCCTCTTCAGAGCCGTGTAGTTCTGAAAGTTAAATTTTGACTTAAAGGGTTGGTTTTGGGGGGTGAAATAGAATGTGAAAAAATTTTTTTTACCAGGTCATTGAGTCGGGGATCAAATGAAAGCTTGTAAAAATACGAGTTCAAAAATATATACAGGGTGTCCCAGTATTCTATGTATATAGAGTTACTGTGGATTTCTGGAATGAAAATATGACCATTTAACCGAACTTACCTTGGTCCAAAAATTCGTAATTTTTGAGATACAGTGTCAAAGTTATACTTTTATTTTAGTTTTTCTTGAAGAGTTTTCTTAATAATTCTACTATTTGCACAAGATTCGGTGCTTAGGGGTCTTCTGAGATGAGAAATCGAAATCAGCTCACAGTTTTGTTGTAAATTATAGGGGGCCCCACTTATTGCACTGTGTATACTTTTAAATTGTCATAACTTTTTTTATACCACTCTGTATGATATTTTTAATTAAATATTCGTATTTGCCGCCTTCTCCTGTCTAAAAAAGCTCTCATGGTAAATGTTGCTCCGAGCAACAGTTTCTGATGTTTGTTTTTATTTTTTAATTCCATTGTTAAATTCGTAAATGTGTTCCTTCACACTTCATCCAGGCTTAGGACAGGTCCAAAATATAGTCTTTAAAATTTGGAGCATGTTAAAGGCAAACAGGCTAACAACACTAATAAATTTAAAGACCAACGGGCCAACAACAGTAAGAATGTAAAAACCAACTGGCTAAGGGCATAAAAGATTACCCACAAATTGATAAATTCGAAAAAAGTTTAATCCCTCAACTGTAAATATTCAATATGTCTCCTCCGATCCATTTATCTGGGTAACTTTGGTTTAAAAAAATTCTCACATTACGCGCAAAATTGGGTGGTGCACCATCGTGTATGAAAAACATGTCGCAACGTACATTAATGGGTAAGTTCTCCTATAATTCAGGAATAGTTTCAAGGATGAAATTCAAGTAAATGTCACCATCAAGTCGATCTGGTAATCTAAACGGCCCGATCAAATAGTTCGCGACAATTCCCATCCAGCTATTAATACTGAATTCGCGTTGAAACTGTGTTTATTGCGCAGCATGTCGGTTTTCTTCAGCATAAATATAATTATTACGCATATTTCTTATACCACGTCGAGGGAAGCGTGCTCTGTCTGTAAACAGGATTTTAGTGTGAAAAGCCGGAACAGTCGCTATGCGTGCTCGGATAATCTGTGAAAAATGCAAATGGGATCCAAGATTTGGAGGTAAGAGTTTCTGGACAGCCTGTATATGAAAGAGGTGAATAATTTGTTGTCTAATGATCCGGTTAGTTGTACTTTTTGATTTGTACGTTGACGTTCAAAAATTTCCTCTTCAATATCGGGTGCTCTAGCTTGTGAAGGCCGCCCAGCATTATTCCTGATCGGCTTAAATTTTCCAATTTCTCGAATTAGCAAAGGTCTGATGGTTAGCAGTCCGACGATGTGGAAATCTTTCGTGATATACGCAAGCACTTTTGCGACCGTTGCCTGTACAAAAACCAAACACTAAAATCATATCAGTTTGCTCACCAAAAGTGTACTCCATAATAATCTAGATTTAAAACACTTTGAGCTTAAGAAGGGATTAATTCTCGTTAATACTCGTAAAATTTGTTTGATTTTTGTCAAAAATTACTTTCTGTCAGTATTACTACAAGCCAGTTAAGTCATAGAACATGTGATATCAAATCAAATAAAGCTTTATTGTAAAAAAAAAATTGTTCTTTTGTCTACAAAGCTATTTATGTTATATATATATATATATATATATATATATATATATATATATATATATATATATATATATATATATATATATATGTATATATGTATATTATATATATATTATATATATATATATATATATATATATATATATATATATATATATATATATATATACATATATATATATATATATATATATATATATAATATATATATATATATATATATACATATATATATTATTTCTAAAGGTTAAAATTAATTCATGAACAGTGACATGTACAAAAGTTCACATTTTCTTAATAAATAAACTGTCCAATTTATTGTAAAACTAGTTTAAAATTTACAACATTTACAACATTAAAGAATATCCAATGAAAGCTAAAAATTTGCCATGGTATGTTTTCTACTGCTATTATACTACAGATGATTTTAAAAATCTTTTAAAAAATGGCAATGGACAAAAGCAGTTTAAATATTGGAATATTATTTCTAATGGTGGTGACCAATTCAAAATCGAAGATCCACCCGTTGGAAGTGATCTATTACCAGAAGGTGTACTAGATTTTAAAAAGAAAAAGATATATACACCTACACGCCATGTACACACTCGGCAATCAAAGAGTGTCATCAAAAAACTCCTTAACTGAATCTCCTCCCAATTAAGAGCTTCCGAACCTCCCTCCTAAATTAGTTATTATTTAAAATTTTCCTGACGTTCAAAGGCAAGTGGTCGAATATTTTCTTACTCATATATATTATAGAGTCCCTTATTAAAGCTGAAGAGGGAATGGGCAGTGAAGCCACATAAGATGAACGCGTCGTGGATGCACAAGAAGCCCCTACCTCTCCCTCAAACTTACTATGTATAAGGCAGGCTGTTTTCATAAAAAATGGAATGGAAATGTTAGAATTCTCTTAATAAATATAAACAATAAGTAATAAACACACTTCTGCAGGATTACCGAGAACTCTATTGGAACATATAACGCAGTGCTCGCTTTTGTAGCATAAAGACCTTATTCAATAATTGGTTAGAGCAGGAACCCCAGAAACATACCCCATAACGGAGGTGCGATTCAATCAGAGCAAAGTATACATTTCTTGCGATAGAAATATCTAATTCCCGAAACACTACTCTCAAGGCAAAACATCCCTTGGCAATCCTCTTACAAAGCTGCAAAATGTGATCAGAGAATCTCGATTTAGTGTCTATAAACAATCCCAAAAATTTGTTATGAGTCAAGTCTTCAATAATTTGCGAATCAAGTGAGATATCTTTCAATTGACATTTAAATGAAACAATGTTAGTTTTAGGAATATTCAGGGTTAGATAATTTGAATGACACCAATCTACGATTTTCACTATATCCCCACTGATGTCGCTTTCCAACTGTACCACGTCTCTATTGTGTCACATCACAGTTGTGCCATCGGCAAACATCGTAAATATTCCTTTAACATTAAGTTTTGAAAGGTCATTAATATAAAGTAGAAATAACAGGGGATCCAAAACAGAGCCTTGTGGAACTCCACAAGTGACACTCAATTCACGCGACTCATTACCGTTAAAAAAGACAGATTGACATCGCGATGATAAGTAAGATGCCAACCAGGCCAACGCCACACCTCTGAATCCGTAGATTTCAAGCTTACTCAGCAATATCCTATGATTAACACAATCAAAAGCTTTTGCGAGGTCACAGAACACCGCCGCTCACTCATTGCCAGAGTGATTTTTAAGCGTTGCTAAGTAACTATAAAATATGAAGAAATGTATGAAGGAACGCATTTGCGAATTTGACACTGAAATTAAAAAATGGAAACAAACAACCCATTATCTCAGAAACGGTTGCTCGGAGTAACATTTACTAAGAGAGCTTTTTCGGCAGGAGAGGGCGGAGAATATAGGAATATTTAATTAAAAATATCATACAGAGTGGTATAAAAAAGTTATGACAATTTAAAATTATACACAATGCAATAAGTGGCGTCCCCTACCATTTACAACGAAACTGTGATCTGATTTCGATTTCTCATCTCAGTAACCTCCTTAGCACCGAATCTTGTACAAATAGTACAATTATTAAGAAAGTTACTTATGAAAAACTAAAATAAAAGTATAACTTTGACTCCCTGTATCTCAAAAATTACGAATTTTTGGACTAAGGTAAGTTAGGTTAAATGGTCATATTTTCATCTCAGAAATTCTCAGTAACTCTATGTACACTGAATTCTGGGACACCCCTGTATAATGTAATACTTGCGCACACTTTTCTTTGTATTATTTTTAAAAAATCGCGTATAATCGCTGTTCCCCATTATCTCGAAAAATTCTGATCAAAAAATTTTGAAAAAATTCAATAGAATATTCCCCATAGGATGTAGATTGAACGAAAATTATCACGAGTGCATTACCTTTAATAATTTATCTGGTATATAAAGGGTGATTCATTTAGAGGTACTTTTGTGATGGGGATTTAATTGCAGATTGCGCAAGCGTCGTGTCAACTAAAGTGGCATTCCTGTTCAGTAGTGTTTGACAATTCATAATGGAAAGACTTAGCCCGGCACAGCGTCTACAAATTGTTCAACTTTATTACGAAAATGGGCGTTCTACGAGGAATGTGTATCGGGCGCTTAGAGCAACTTATGGTCCACATAATCGGCCTACCGAACGCACAATTCGCTCTACCATCAATAAATTTGAGACCCAATTTTCATTATCGGATAATGCTCGACCGAATAGACCACATCCAGCACGTAGTGAAGAAAATATAGGGGCGGTAGCGGAGAGTGTACGCGAAGACCGTGAAGTGTCGATTCGTCGCCGTTCTCAACAGCTTGGCCTGTCATATTCAACAACTTGGCATATTTTACGTAAGGATCTTTCTTTAAAAGCATACAAAATTCAACTAGTGCAAAAATTGAAGCCGACCGACCTTCCGAATCGTTTCCGTTTTAGTCGTTGGGCTCTTGACAAGCTTGCAGAAGATCCACTGTTTTCGAGAAAAATTTTGTTCACCGATGAGGCCCATTTTTGGCTTAATGGGTTCGTGAATAAACAAAATGCCCATATTTGGGGTGATGAACAACCTGAAGAGGTTTCAAGAGCTGCCATTAAATCCAGAAAAAACAACTGTTTGGTGTGGTTTATGGGCGGGTGGAATAATCGGTCCATATTTCTTCAAAACAGAGGCCGGCCGGAATGTTACTGTGAATGGTGACCGTTATCGCGCCATGATAACAGACTATTTGATGCCAGAAATTGAAGCCCGTGGTCTCGACGAAATTTGGTTCAAACAAGATGGCGCCACTTACCATACAGCCCGTGAAACCATGGCTTTACTGCGAGAGCAATTCGGCGAACAGATCATTTCACGCTTTGGACCAGTGAATTGGCGGGCTAGATCATGTGACATCACACCTCTTGACTTTTTCCTTTGGGGCCATGTAAAGTCCAAAGTCTACATGGATAAGCCAGCTACAATTGAGGCATTGGAGGCCAATATTACTCGAGTCATTGGCCAAATACCACTCGAAATACTCACACGCGTCATTGAAAATTGGAACTTCAGAATGGACGTTGTTGACCGTAGTCGCGGACAACATTTGAAAGAAATTATCTTTAAGAAATAATTGTAAAGAATGGTTCTTTTATATGATAATAAAGATTATAAAATAAAATTGTTTTTATTCATTTTTTTTTATTTAAAAAAAAGTACCTCTAAATGAATCACCCTTCATATATATATATATATATATATTATATATATATATATATATATATATATATATATATATACGAGGTATATCCACAAAGTAAGTTCCGTTTCTATTTCTATCCGCGGCAGCGCTGCGATCGCAGTTCCGAGCATGCGTGGCAGTTACTCTGACTCAAGCAGAAGAAATGTACGCCATTTTCAGATCGCTGCTGCCGACGTGTTCTTTGTAGTGCTTCTTTATGATGTCAGCCTTAATTGAAAATGCCGCCGCTTGTGAAATCAGATCTGTGATTCGTTTTCTAAATGCAAAGAAAGTTCAACCAAGTGAAATTTATCGGCAAATCTGCGAGGTTTACGGACAAACTGCTATGAGTGATTCAATGGTTAGAAGATGGGTCAGACAGTTCAATGAAGGACGTGATCAAGTGCACGATGAAGAACGATGTGGACGCCCGTCTTTGATTACTGATGAACTGGTTCACGCAATTGAAGAGAAGCTTAAGCAAAACCGTAAGTTTACAATTAGTGCTCTTGCTGTGGAATTTCCGCAAATCTCACGATCACTAATTCATGAAATTGTTAATGAAAAACTGAAATTTCGAAAACTTTGCTCACGTTGGGTACCCAAAATTCTTACTGAACAACACAAAAAACAACGGATGGGCAGTGCACTTCAGTTTTTGACACGCTACAATGAAGACGGTGATGATTTTCTTTCTCGGATAGTCCCGGGGGATGAAACTTGGGTATCTTACGACACCCCAGAAACTAAACGGCAATCAATGGAATGGAGGCACACTTCGTCCCCAACGAAAGTTAAGCCTAAGCAAATCTTGACACCTCGAAAACTCATGTGCACCGTTTTTTGGGACAGAAAAGGCATTTTGCTGATTGATTTCTTACCACGGGGCCAAACAATCAATGCACATGTTTACTGCGAAACCATTAAGAAATTGCGCCGCGCAATACAGAACAAGCGCCGAGGATTACTGTCGAAAGGTGTTGTTTTTTTCCACGATAATGCCCGACCTCACACTGCAAACGTGACAAAAGAACTCCTACAGGAATTTAACTGGGACGTTTTTGATCATCCTCCGTACAGCCCGGACCTCGCTCCTAGCGACTTTCATCTCTTCTTACACCTAAAATCTTTCCTTGGTAGTCGATACTTCAACGATGATGACGAGCTGAAAGAACATGTTACCACATGGTTGAAAACACAGGCGGCAACCTTCTATGAAGAAGGCATACAAAAACTTGTGTCACGCTATGACAAGTGCCTACAAAATTTCGGAAGCTATGTAGAAAATTAGTTTAACAGTTGTAGATTTTTGTACAATAAATATTTTTTCTGTATCTGTACACGTTTTTTTTATATAACCAAACGGAACTTACTTTGTGGATATACCTCGTATATATATATATATATATATATATATATATATATATATATATATATATATATATATATATATAATTCAGAGTCATCAGTTTTCAGTAAAGGTTGGAAAAAAAGTTTATTAAAATAAAAATTTTTATTTTAAAAGCAATTAACGTATGGAACACTAATTGCGCAAGTTCAACTTGCACTAAACCGGTTATTTATTTTTTGTATACTTTCAAGAAAAGCTTTTCTAAAAAAGAATTAACATTTACATTCTTTTTTGACAAGAATATTTTCAAGGAATTTTAACTTCTTAAGAACAAATATAAATCACTAGAATATTTTCTATATATAATACAGAAAAAACGTCAATCTACGGGGGTCCCAAAATAATTTAAATATAAGATTTTCCAGAAATTCAATACATTCCGAACGATATATCGTTCTGAGAATATATTTTATTTTTAGTTTATTATATGGTTATTAAAATCTGATAAATAATAATTGAAAATCCATTAATATGAGAATGACTTTTTAAGTTATCTACCTAGCCATGAAAATGACGTCATATAAAAAATGCTTGATTGTCGACCAAAATCTATTTTCGACATCGAGTATCCTACCGATCAATCACCGAGATTCGCCTAATCCGCGCACGATTTGGCACTACAAATCTGCTAAATGGGAAGAACTGATAGAATATTTTCGGACTTTCCCTAGATTAAAATTTTGCTTTTATCCGACAACCCATCTGACTGCGCTAAGGAGGTTTCCGATGTCATTTTGGCTGTTATAGAAACTAATATCCGTTTTTCGTAGAAATGTGCTTCCACTGAAAATGCAAAGAAGCTGTTGCTTTTAAACATCTTGCCTACCGACAATGGCGTGAAAATCCTAACACCATAAATCGTAACACCTTTGTTCGTGCCCGGAACAGATGCAAATGAATTATCGACGAAACCAAGGAGGCACACAATCAACGAATTAGAAACAAACTTCTCGCTTGTCCCAACAATTCCAGGTCCTTTTGGACATTTGCTAAGGCAGTTAGTCAAAATTTCATCAAATCCACTCTACCCCCCACTCACACGGCTAGATAATACTATTGCAACAACACTTGTTGAGAAAGCCAACTTGTCAGCTGAACATTCTACTGTCGATTTCCAAGCACCATCACCAACTATTTCTATAGTAAAGTCAAGGATGCTCGATATTGTCTTTAGATAGCTTATCTTAAAACGTATTTTAATGAACTTAGACATAGTGTATATATATAGTACCCAAAAATACACGAAAGAACTAACACCAGTTTCCTGTAGACTTTTCAACCTATCTTACCGAAAGGGAATATTGTCTTCCTGCTGAAAAATGCGCTACAATTCAGCCGATACCCAGAAGAGGCAAGTAGACCTTACCAACCAACTACCGATCAATCGCAGTGTTTTCAATAATATCAAAAATCATGGAGAAGACTATCATTTAGCAATTTCTAAAATTGAAAGATTAAATATTATTAGCGCCCATGAATATAAACTTTCGTAAGCTAGGATCAACATACATTTAACTTAAGTAAAACATGTTTGGAACAGCATAATTGAGCACTTTGTAGAATCTCGACTGATTGCAGTTGATATATCCAAGGCATTCGACCGTATATGGCACGATGGATTGTTGGCTGAGCTTATGGTATGTCTGGAAAGTTCAGTTTATCGCTCTCGTGTTTGTTTAATTTTAGTAGTTAATATTGACTTTTATTATATATGGGTAGAACTCGTATAATCGCCCTACTTAGCGGTAATTGTTAGCAACTGAGACAGCCTCCTCGCTAAAAAAAATCCTGTATTAATTTATGGTCTAAAAGAGCCCCGACAGTGCCTTCAAAAATAGACTTGCGGCAGTCAAAGATGTATAATGTGTCTTATTGTTACATAGTTTCGTCCTAGAAATATCGCGCCAACACACAGACAATGGTACAGACCGATGGGTCGACAGCATAGGGAAACTATGTTTTTCGTGATCTGAAACATGAAGTAATGCAAAAATTTCTTAGCAAGAAAAGTAAAAAAACTCCAAATTCCGTTTGAACCACTCATCAACTGTAAATACGTATGTATTAATTTATGGTCTAAAAGAGCCCCGACAGTGCCTTCAAAAATAGACTTGCGGCAGTGAAATATGTATAGTGTATCTTATTGTTACATAGTTTCGTCCTAGAAATATCGCGCCAACACACAGACAGTGGTACAGACCGATGGGTCGACAGCATAGGGAAACTATGTTTTTCGTGATCTGAAACATGAAGTAATGCAAAAATTTCTTAGCAAGAAAAGTAAAAAAACTCCAAATTCCGTTTGAACTACTCATCAACTGTAAATACGTATGTGTAAATAAAGTCAATTGACAACGTTTTATTAATAAATTTTATGCACCGCAACATTCTGGCTTCTCTCCAAAATCTCTTAACTGGAAACCATTAAAGTATAGTTTTTAATAAGTTGCATTTTATTATTATAGTTACTTATTTATTGCTTAGTTGTGTAGTTTATAAAACCAAGATCGCTATATTTAATATTTGACCGTATGTTTGTTTTTATTCGTGTTATAAATGTTTTGCAATATTACTATCAGATATTATGTGCTAGTTGTTTATTATGAATTACACCGGTGAAAATAATTACTGAAATGTTTAGGATTTAAACATGAACACCTGGAAGTCGATACATAATTTTGTATTACATTAATTAAGTGAATTACTGGAGCATTCTGGATTATCATAACAGGAATGAATATACTAATATATATTATTACTAGGAAACAATCTTTCGTGATTTTATAGTTTATACACTTACCACTGCGTAGAGTGCGTAGAGTCTACGCACTGAACACCTTTTTTAAAGACCAAACAAAAAGTGGATCTGGATGACCCCAGGCGGTAAAATTAAGAATGAGATAGACTACCTGCTAATATACCATAAGCACATAATCCAAGATGTTGATATTCTTCCTTCGCAACTGGCAGTCATCCCAAACTAATAAGGTACAAAATCCTTATAAATGGAAAACTAGAAACAGCCATGAGGTTTAGTAATAAACAAAAACCATTAGATGCGAGCTCACTGAAAGAACACAAAGAAGACTATAAGAGACAACCAACACAACAATTAATAAAGGGATCACCATAGCTTCATGCAGATATAGGTAAAATGAATGGAAGACTGAAAAATTGATAAAAAAAAACGGCAGCAATCCACATCACGTTAAAGAAACAAAGAAAGAATAAATTAACACAAAAAAAACAAAACAACTACTGGAGAAATGGAGAGAACTAATAAAGTCGAATAAAAGAAATATGGTGGAATATGCTGAAATCAACAGAACTGCAAGAAGAATGGCAAAGCAAGATATTAGAAAAGAAGAAATGGATAGAAAAATTGATAGGACAGAATAAGGCTTTGAACATATTCAGAAAGAAAAACTCACACAGAAGGGAGATTAACAAATTGATAGACAAAAATGGAAACACTATAGAAGAAAGACCACAAATACTTAAAGTGACAGAAACATTTTATGCAGATTTATACGGGTAGAAAGCCCATGAGGAAACTCTGAGAAGATCAAGAGAGGACAATCGAAGGCTACTTAATATCAGTTCCGAAGATTTCCAGACATTGAAGTTGAAGAAATTGAAAAAGCCATTAACCAATTTAAAAATGGAAAAGCAGTAGGAGAAGATTACATTCAGCCGGAAATGCTAAAAAAGGACCGCCATTAATCAAAAAGTTTAAAAAACTCCTCAATAAATAACTAATTGAAGGAGTGATACCAAAAGATTGGGAAACCACCATAGTTATATTGATATACAAAAAAGGAGATCTTAGCAATTTGGAGAACTAGAGGCCAATAAGTTTTCTATTGCAAATATACAAACTATTCATGAGAATAATCACAAATCGATTAAACAAGAAGTTTGATTATAGAAAATATAACAGCTTGGATGGCACTTGTCGACTTCCGAAAAGCTTTTGACATAGTGGAATACTGGACAATTGAGAAAGCGATGAAAACCGCAAAAGTCGATCAAAGGTATATTAACATGCTGATAAAAATCAATGAACAATCAAAATTGAGAGTGAAATTACATGAGGATACCAAGGTAGTAAAAATAAAGAGATGTGGTAAACAGCTTGACATCATATCACCCAAAATATTCACCCTGGTACTATAAGATATCTTCAAGAGCCTTCACTGGGAAAACAAGGGACTTAACATATCCGAAGAGAGAATCAACAACTTAAGATTTGTTGATGACATCGCACTTTTTGCTGGAAATGAAATCGAATTGAAAGAAATGGTACAAGAATTACAAACTGAAGCAAAAACGGTCGATTTAAAGGTGGACATCATAAAAACCGAATTCGTGTCGAACGAAGACACAACCATTAATGATTCATACACGGGCAACAAGTTGAAAGGGCAGATTCATTTGTATATTTGGGACAGAAGGTTACAATCGGAAAAGTGATTCAAGAACCGGAAGGCAATCGAAGGATACGCCTAGGATGGGGGGGCTTACGGTAAAATGAAGCAAGTCTTTCAGTCCAAACTGGCTTTAAAACTTAAAAGTAAAGTATATGACGAATGCGTTCTACCAATAATGACATATGATAGTGAAATTTGGGTTCTGACACGGAAAGTTATTACAAAATTGCAAGTTCACCAGAGAGCAATTGAAAGGAAAATCCTAGATATATCACTTAGGGACTGCAAACCAAACGATTGGAACAGGAAAAGAACAAGGGTCGACGACAGAATTGAAAGGATATCTCCCCTCAAGTGGAACTGGGCTGATCATGTGGCCAGAAATACTGATAACTGAAGCGGAAAAGTGACCAGATGGAGACTATGGGGAGAAAACGCAGTATTGGCAGACCTCAACGATGTTGGTATGACGATATTAAAAAATCCTCGGAGTCTAATTGGTATTAAATTGCTCAAAACAGGGACATATGGAAGCACATGAACGAGGCCTATATCCAAAAGATACTTAACACTACATTCAAGTACGGGCACTATAGTTATCTATTAAAGGATTTGCTGTTTAAGTCACTAGAACTGTTTTTAACATTTAGCAAAAAAATCATATTTGTTTAATTAAGTTTTTTTTATCTTAAAATCGATTTTTTTTGTAATGATATATTAAAAATATATGGAGTTGAGTTTCGGCTCGCGAAGTGTGTGCATGTAAATCGAACGCCCGGCAATGGTCAACTCGTTCAACGAGCATTATTACGGTAGTGTTTCGATCTATTTAATTATTTTGTCAATTGCAAACGAGAAGGACTAGAAATAAAGCAGAGTGTAGGGTTAGATTTAAGACAATAAGTAAAAAAAATTTAGAGATTTATGAGAATAATTCTGTAAAATTGTATGAAGATAACGAAACGATAAGTGACAACCTTGACTGTTTTACTGCGTTTAAGGTGAGCGAACCACCGGAGAACGGTGATGAGAAGTATAAACAACAGTTTTTTTTCTTTTTCTCCCGTGTTTGAAAATGGAATTTACGAGGAGCACACGTAAAGTTTTTATAACAGAAAGAACAATGGATAGCGATGATTACACATCAGGAGACCCGAAAAGAGGAAGAGTTGAAGAAAAAGAAGAGCCAATGGGATTATTCAAGAAGAATAAAAGGCTGATCAGAACACCACAGAAAGAAAAAAAAAACGAAAAGTAGGTAAGATAGACAATTTGATAGAAATGATCAGAGAGCTAATGTCAGATATAAAGGAAATAAAACAAGATCAGAAGCGATATCAACAAGAGTTGAAGAAACTAAAAAAGGAGAATGAGGTATTGAAAGAGGAAAATAAGATAATTAGAGAAAATATGAGAAGTATGGATTTGAAGATGAGTAAGCTGGAAAAAAAGTCAACGTAAGGAATAATATTGTAATATCGGGAATGAGATTTGAAGCGAATAGCCAACCAGATCTGAAAATGGGTGTAGAACATTTTATGGAGAGGAGTATGGACACAAAAGTACAGATTAAAGATGTGATAAAAATAGGAGCGACTATATACAAGATAGAACTTGGAAACACGAGAGATAAAGAAGCTGTAATGAAAAATAAAAACAAACTGAGAAATTTAAGATAGAGAGTTTACATAAACAACGAAATCATAATCGAAGGAAGAGAAGATAAATGGGACATTGAGGAAAACTGAAAGAACAAACAAAGAACACTACGACCATTAAGTCAAAAAACTGAGAAAAAGGAGAGAGATAGGTAGATTGACGACTACCCTGGCAAAGATAAAGGATACGGAAGAGAGGAGTAATGAAAGGAATACAAATAAGAAGATAATCAAAGAAATAGATAGGAAGAAAGAAATGGGAAATAATTATCGAGTTATTAGATTCAGAACACGGAATAATAGGGGTATAAACGGATAAAAGGATAAACTGACAGAAGAACAACAAATGTACTATGTAGGAATAACAGAAACAGAAAGGAAAAGAAATCGATGCAAAAAATTAGAAGGAAATGTCATAAAAGAAGACAGAACTATGGAAAATGGAGGGAATACTATAAAGAACTATCAGATGGAAATGACTTAGCATACAAAAAATCAACATAATACCGGAACAAGATTCAGAACTCGCACATACAGAAGAATCAAAAGAGACAATCGGCAATTTAAACAGGATAGAAAGATATAGAAGAAAATATGGAAAAGACAAATATAGAACAACTCAATTTCACGGGCCTTACACTCCTAAAAAAGGGGTAGAAAGGCCTAAGGATTAAGTAAGTAAGTAAGCTTCGTGGCATCGTCTCATCATACGGTATCAAGTTCCAATTAAGGGAAGTCAGTGTACTTACAGTCGGTCAAGTAAGACCGTGTCGCACATTGTTCATTAAATAATGTATTTATTTAAAAGTGTTTTACATCATTCAATAGTAAAGGATTGCCATTAAAATGCTAATGATTCAGTAGCTCGTCCAGTCCCCATCAGCGTCGATGATCGCCTGGCATCTTTGGGGCATACTTTCAATGAGATTTTCAGCGTATTCTTGGAGCAAAGATTTTCAAATTGCCCGAATTTCCCGTGACAGCTGCTTCACTGTGTATACCTTTTACTACGAAGCTTCTGCTTGATATATGACCACACATTCTCTCTTAATCTACGAATCTTAACAGGTAAAGAAGACAAAGCATCTCGGAGCCTCCTTTTAGCAAGAAAAGTAACAATATGTGTTTCAAAATTGTTGATGCAACAAGAATAAAATAACATTTTATTTATAGAGCTCAAAATTATATGTTTACCTTATTACAAGATCTATGATCGCATTATATTATTTATAAAACATTTAATTCCTTGTTCCCCACAGGTACGGTCATAAATAATATCTAAAAATACCGACACTAACAAGAAAAATAAAAAATTATACACTCCCGCTATTCCCAATTTACAAACTTATCATGCCAACTTTATAAATAATACTTAATGGTTTCATTTGTTTATGTATGCAAAACAATGTTTTGATTATATGCCAGAAAACTGCAGATTTTTAGATAAGGGGAGGTCAAAAATATATAAAGTGTTTTTAAGTTGGAGCATTATTTTTACTTAAAATTTGAATTATTTTTTTATGTATCCATTTAATGCAACCATAAGCGATCATGCTGAGAAACTATGAATCTTCAGGGAGCCCCATTTATCATGATTTTTCCGCAATTGCTCTTGATACGGTTATTTAACGATTTAAATATTTTTAACTATTTTTTTAACACCCTGTATATATTTTAAGGTATGTGTGTATCTATGTATGTCCCTCTAGTTGTAACTCCCTAAATTAAGAACAAGTAATCCAATTTTCATGCAGTTTTCTTTCACGTGCTGTTACATTATCTAAACAGGTATTTCTACTACATTTGATTAAAATTGCTGCAGTAGATGGAAAAATTATATACATAACTGGAGCGGCATTCCATTTTATATTTGGAGTATTATGCAACTCTTATTGGAACCATATACATGGTGAATGTGTAAAGTGTGATACAAATCGGCAAAAACTTCTGATTTGTAAGCAGATTGTTCTAAACTTAAAAAATATTTTTGGCTCTAGACGAATACGGTAGCGTACCTTTCTTTTTAAACTGACTCTGTAGATATGTGGTATACGATTAATTAATCTAAGATTATTATTCAATTATCTTAGTTAAGACCTATGATTCATATTTTATTATTATACTCACAATAATTGATTTAAGATTTAACAATGTAAGACACAATTAGGGAGTTATGCGCAAATTGGATTTATTCTTAATTTAGATCCCACACCTGGATAAATATTCAACCTAGAGAAGCTTGGTTTGTCACCTGTCATTTGTATTATTTCTTCAATTACCTAGCAACCTAGACATCCATTAAAATTACGGTTACTGTCTTAATTATTGAGGATGTTAGTGAAAGCTTACGAAAATAAAAGGTCTGAGGATTCTTCGATATGTCCACATCTCCAACGCATCGATCCTTCATTTGCCAGCTTTTTTAATGGTCCATGTTTCCCATGCGGGAGTTGACATGGGACATAAAAGGCCGGACAGCAATCTTAAACTTGTGCTTCTTTGTGATAGCTGGATCTTACTAGATCTCAGTAAGTTTTATCGTCGAGTTTCTAGTCACAGCCAAACATCCCCTTACTTCCGCTTCACAGTCACCATTCTTAGTTAAGAGGGACCCTAAATAGTTGAAATGATCTACAACAGTGAAACCAGTAATTTCATTTATTTGTGACAGATCTTTATTACGGCTAACAATAATTACTTTGGTTTTCGTTTTATTAATTGTCAATCCATAGTTTTAGATAGTGATTTCAAAGCGCTCCATAACAGATTCTAGGACTTATATTGACGTTGCAAGAATAACAGCATAATTCGCATATCTAAGGTTACTCAGCTTTTTTACACCGACTGTCACACTGCTTTACATAATTAGTCACAATTACCTGTCCCGTCAACAACCAACTAAATAGCATGATATGAGTTCGCCTCTATTCAACTCATTTTGATGTACTATTCCTCCCTGAAAAGTTTTGTGAACGAAAATTGTACACCCTATTATCCGCTCCTGTTATTTACATAATATTTCTAAATCAACTTAAGTACGCTGGTAAGCAAAAAAATTGACTCAAACGAGTTTGCTTCATTTAACACAGATTCTTGAATTTAATTTTTGAACAGTGGTATTATTTTTGGTATTATTAGAATGCTGATTTTCGACTCTTTCCAATAATACCAAAAACATTTGAATTTCCAAAAAGTTTTACTAGTTAAAATGGTTTTACTCAATAGAATCGTTTTTGCTCGCTTAGCAACGTACTCGTTGCGCGCTATTTATCCCTATAAAAATACACGCAACTGCATTTTCCTATCATTCCTTTATCGGAACTTAAAACGTCAACATCTCTACTATATCTGCTCAGTAACTACGTCTTCGGAAAATGAATACCACCCTGGAAGAAACGGCACAAGTCATTACCCTATTGCAAGAAGGGCATAGCCAACGTGTAATCGCTGCGCAAATGCACCTGAGCCAGTCAGCTGTCTCCAGAGTCTACAGACGTTACCAAGAGACTGGCGCCTTTGCACGAAGACCAGGATCAGGAAGAAAAAGGTGTACCTCAGAGCGAGACGACCGTTTCATTGTCAACACAACTCTAAGAAATCGTCAGTTGGTCGGCGTTGAAGTCCAGTAGGAGCTCCGACAAGTTCGTGGTCGTCAGTCAAGAGACCAGCTAATGGATCCAAATTAACAGCAGCCCATCGACAAGTGCAACTTAAATTTTCCCGAGAACATGTCGACTGGACTTTAGAGCGATAGCACTCCGTTTTATTCTTCAACAGGTCCCGAATGTCTCTACATTAGGGAGTGCTATATGCAGTGCTATATTACTGAAACGATCGCCTACGGAGGAGATTCTGTCATGCTGTGGAGAGGCATCTCACTGAATGCGAAAACGGATTTGGTTTTCGTGACTGATGAGACTCGTAGCGGTAGGTTAACTATTCACCGGTACATCGAGGAGATCCTGCAGGAACACGTCGTTCCTTACGCTGGGTTTATTGGCGATAGCTTTGTGCTAATGCACGACAATGCGAGGCCATATGCTGATGCATCGATGCGGCAATACCTAGCGGAAGTGGGAGTATCCATATTAGACTGGCCTGCGCGGAGTCCTGACCTCAGTCCAATTGAGCACATGTGGAATGAGCTCAAAAGAAGGATTCGAGCCAGAAATCCAGCCCCTGCATCGCTGAGGGAATTAAAGGTTGCGATGGCAGAAGAGTGAGGAAGAATCCCACAGACAGTGGTGAAAACGCTCACCCGCTCCATGAAAAACCGGCTGGAAACAGTAATAAGTACTAGGGGGTAATACAAAATATTGATTTTAGTTTTTATCAATAAATTGAATTGTTAAATTTAAAATTTGTTTAATTTTTACTTTCTCTTACCCCTATTTTCAATCCTTGTTCTCCTCATTTCCCCTTTTAATCAGTAAAAAGCACGAGGCATGCTATGTAATTTGGTATCATTAGAAAGATAATAAGGGGTGGGCCATTTAAAAGTTTAAATTTAAAAATGCAATAAAACAAAAACGGTTTGAAATTTTGCCAAATTTATTTTTTTGTTGTGAAGTACAATTGTTCCGGTTAGAGATGGAATATTATTTCATTCATATGGCTGCCGCGGCTGGCCTCACAGTACCCCATTCGATCGGACCAATTTTCGAGCACTTTTTCGAGTATATGGGGTCGTATCTCGGCAATGGCATCATGAATGTTGGCCTTCAAATGCTCAATGGTCTCTGGTTTGTCGGCATAACACTTGTCTTTAACGGCGCCCCACAGAAAATAGTCCAACGGTGTCAAATCGCAGCTTCTTGGCGGCCAATTGACATCACCATTTCGGCTAATTAAACGGCCATCAAACGTTTGACGCAATAAATTTCTTTCTAACACCCTCACTATCAACGCCGGTGTGCCCCAGGGCTCCATACTGTCTCCTACTCTCTTTCTCATTTACATTAACGATCTGCTGGAAAAGACCGGGAATCCAATCTATAGCTTTGCAGATGACAGTACGCTTGTCTCTTCATTCACCTTGAACGCTCGGACATCGGCTGCTCAGGCGAATATCCGCAGACAGCAGGAGGTCGTTCAACTTAACAAAGACCTGGAAGAAATTCTATCTTGGGGGGTGACAGTAACCAAGTGGAATTTAACGCTACAAAAACCCAAGCGGCAGTTTTTTCTAAAAAAGTTAACGTTGCTGAACCCGACATAGTTATGTCGGGGCACTCCATTCCCCTAGCATCGTCGCTCAATTGTGTTGGGCGTTAGTTTGGGAGCAAATATGTCTTGGCATGAACATGTTGCAGGCATAGCAAGGAGAGCTTCTCAAAAGTTGGGAATATTATTTAGAACCAGAAAGCTTTACACCCCACAGCAACTGTTAATTCTTTACAAAGCCCAAATTCGACCAACTATGGAATACTGCTCCCACGTTTGGGGCTCCGCTCCCAAACATACACTGCATTTGTTGGATTCTGTTCAGAGAAGAGCGGTCCGTCTGATTGGGGACCCGGAATTGACCGACGGCCTTAATTCGCTGGAACATCGAAGAACGGTTGGCGACTTGAGTCTGTTCTACAAGTATTTTCATGGAAAGTGTTCGAAGGATGTAGCCCGCTTAATTCCTCCCAAAGCGGTGCATGTTAGAAATACACGTCGCGCTGGTGCTTCGCATCCGTATGAGGTTCAGCTTGTTACTCCGCGTACGACGCTTTTCAAGCAATCTTTTATATGGAGAACGTCATCCCTTTGGAATAATTTGCCCAGCGCTGTGTTTCCCACCGAATACAATTTGCAGCGATTCAAGAACAACGTGAATCGCTTTTTCCGCACTCGTGCCGCTCCTGGAGCGCTTTAGGGACTTCCCTGCAGCACATGTGCTAGACCAATAAAAAAAAAAAAAAAAAAAAAAAAAAAAAAAAACTCGATTGTGGCATGAGATGTGTGGCAAGTTGCACCATCCTGTTGAAACCAAACATCGTTCACATCAATACCATGAAGAGCGGGCACAAAAAAATCGGTTATCATGGTGCGATAGGTGTCTTCATTGCCCGTAATGGTTGCGCCGTCCACAGCTTCGATATTTTCGGGTGTACGCACTGTACGAGCACGCTCACGTCTTGGCGCATCAACAATGAAACCAGTTTCACGAATTTTAGCAATAAACTTGCGTATACCGGGCACTGTTGGTCCTTCTCTGCGATCAAATTTTGTACGACATTTTCGTGCAATTTCCGACCAATTGTCTTTGTTTTGGAAATAAATTTCCAATAAATCCCAACGTTGCTCAAGCGTAAATCGATTCATTTCGTTCAGTGGAGATAATATACTGAATTCTGTGACAGAATAGAATGACATAAGTATTGCCAGATTCGAAATAACCGGTGGTTCAAATTTAAACCGATAGATGGCCCACCCTTTAGAATGGGCTTTCAAATAATACTAAAATCGGTAAAAAAATGTGAACACTAATTTCTAGGATCCGTGTTAAATTAAGTCGAGATTTTTTTGCTCACCAGTTTATTTTTTCAAAATATTTAAAATTATATTATTTTTGAAAATAATTGTTACAAATTATAGAAAATATATAGTGAACACACTGAAGCAAATATTCAGTGCGACATATATAAATGTGATGTATGTTTCCGGAAAATTAGAAACAGCAGCAACCATATGTCGTTTATTTATAAATTATTGGAAGTTAGAACTGAACATATCAGTTTAAAAATAAAATTTATACTCTTTCAAATGGACATAATTTTTGGATAAAATTAATTGTAAAATCTTTGACGCCTACTATTTACCGTTAAATCTTTCAACTCGTTAAAAATTTTATTTTTCAAAATATTGTGTCAACTAAGCACGTATCAGTCGACAGTATAATTAAAACATTAAAATTGTTGCAAGTAGGTGCAATGTTTTAACACCTAGTCAATGAGTTAAAAAGAACAAAGGAATATGGCTTGAAAATTATCGCTTTCAAATCAATTATTTAAATCGAAAATAGATTATACTCTATTTATTTGAAACTGATAGTGGACTGACAGGCGATCCTATAATAGAGAGGTGCTATCTATTCGCAGGTATTTTTCAGGTAACAATGCCCTTTCGTAACGAAGTTTTATTGCCGATCAAATCATTTTATTTACATACCTTCCTGTTGTCCCAACTATAAATACATAATTAGAGTAGCATGCCTAAGTGTCGAGCCAGTTAGTGACAAGTCAGTTATTGTGTTAACACAAAATGTCTTCCCCTCAAAAGTTCGAGCAGCTAACCCAGGGGTGCTCAAACGGTCGATCGCGATCGACAAGTCGATCGCGAGTGCTTTTTGAGTCGATCTCGAGAAAAAATTCCCATATAGAACTATTCACAGATTTTGTTATAGGTAACTAAAACAAAATGTAATGAATAAATTACTAAAATTTATTCGATCCACAATTAGGCCAGAATAACCCCCTCATCACTTTCTTTTATTGTAATAACCCCCTGCTAGCGGCAAAAGGCGGCTTTATCAAAGGAACGCGCGGTACTTGTCAAAGAAAAGCCGCGTTTTTTTTTTTTTTTTTTTTATTGGTCTAGCACACGTGCTGCAGGGAAGTCCCTAAAGCGCTCCAGGAGCGGCACGAGTGCGGAAAAAGCGATTCACGTTGTTCTTGAATCGCTGTAAATTGTACTCGGTGGGAAACACAGCGCTGGGCAAATTATTCCAAAGGGATGACGTTCTCCATATAAAAGATTGCTTGAAAAGCGTCGTACGCGGAGTAACAAGCTGAACCTCATACGGATGCGAAGCACCAGCGCGACGTGTATTTCTAACATGCATCGCTTTGGGAGGAATTAAGCGGGCTACATCCTTCGAACACTTTCCATGAAAATACTTGTAGAACAGACTCAAGTCGCCAACCGTTCTTCTATGTTCCAGCGAATCAAGGCCGCCGGTCAATTCCGGGTCCCCAATCAGACGGACCGCTCTTCTCTGAACAGAATCCAACAAATGCAGTGTATGTTTGGGAGCGGAGCCCCAAACGTGGGAGCAGTATTCCATAGTTGGTCGAATTTGGGCCTTGTAAAGAATTAACAGTTGCTGTGGGGTGTAAAGCTTTCTTGTTCTAAATAATATTCCCAATTTTTGAGAGAAGCTCTCTTTGCTATGCCTGCAACATGTTCATGCCAAGACATATTTGCTCCCAAACTAACGCCCAACAAATTGAGCGACGATGCTAGGGGAATGGAGTGCCCCGACATAACTATGTCGGGTTCAGCAACGTTAACTTTTTTAGAAAAAACTGCCGCTTGGGTTTTTGTAGCGTTAAATTCCACTTGGTTACTGTCACCCCAAGATAGAATTTCTTCAAGGTCTTTGTTAAGTTGAACGACCTCCTGCTGTCTGCGGATATTCGCCTGAGCAGCCGATGTCGGAGCGTTCAAGGTGAATGAAGAGACAAGCGTACTGTCATCTGCAAAGCTATAGATTGGATTCCCGGTCTTTTCCAGCAGATCGTTAATGTAAATGAGAAAGAGAGTAGGAGACAGTATGGAGCCCTGGGGCACACCGGCGTTGATAGTGAGGGTGTTAGAAAGAAATCCGTCGACCGCCACTCGTAAAGAACGCTCTCTGAGGAAACATGAGAGCCACAAACAGAACCTTTCAGACATACCATAAGAGCGCAACTTAGCCAACAGTCCATCGTGCCAAACACGGTCGAATGCCTTGGATATGTCAAGAGCAACCGCTCGAGATTCTCCAAAGTGTTCAATTGCGTTGTTCCAAACATGTGTTACATAAGTCAGGAGATCTCCTGTTGATCTATGTTTACGAAAACCATATTGGTGATCGCTAATAATATTGAATCGTTCAAGATATTTTAGAAGATGCTCATTGATAATCTTTTCCATGACTTTCGATATTATTGAAAGCAGTGCAACTGGTCGGTAGTTATTTGGCAAGGTCTTCTTACCTTTTTTAGGTATCGGCTGAACCGTGGCACATTTCCAGCAGGACGGAAATATTCCCTTTCCGTAGGATAGGTTAAAAAGTCTACAGAAAACTGGTATTAGTTCCCTTGCACAGTTTTTGAGAACTATGGCAGGTATTCCGTCAGCGCCAGAAGCCTTCTTGGTGTCTAGCTTCATTAAAATACGCTTTATGATGCGCTGTCTGAAGACAACATCGGGCATCCTTGACTGCAATATGGGAATAGTAGGTGGTGTTTTTGATTCCCGCCGATTTTTCTAGAAACTTTGGGCGGCGTGTTTGACGGGAACATTCGAGACTTCGTTCGCGCCGATATAAATGTTGCGCCTGCAGGAATAGGAGTCAGTCTGAGTTGTAACTTGAAGGCGATACATCGATACAAAGTTTATTAATAAATAGTCCAAAATGAGTGCAGCGAAGAAAAGTAAAATTTATTTTAATAACGATTGGGAGGAAGAGTTTTTCTTTTATATGGTAAAGGATAAGTGCATTTGTCTCATTTGCCGTGCGTCAGTTGCAATACCTAAGCGTGGGAACTTAGAGAGGCATCATAAAACGGTTCACAAAAACTATGAAAAGGATTTTCCGTCACAGAGTGAATTAAGAAAACGAAAAATACGTGATTTGATAACTTGTTTGAAAAAAGAACAAACCATGTTCACAAGACCAGCCAAACAATCAAAAGCTGCAACGATCGCGTCATTTAAAATATCTCATATATTGGCGAAACACAAGAAACCATTTGATGATGGATTGGTTGTGAAAGAAGCATTTATTGAAGCGGGTGAGACTTTATTTGGAGATTTTAAAAATAAAACAGAGATTATGTCTGCTATTAGAGAACTTCAGTTATCTCGTCCGACTGTCACAAGGCGTGTTGAAGTCATGAGTCAGGACATGGCAGATAAACTAAAACATGATATCATGGAATGTACATACTTTTCTTTACAGTTCGACGAATCCACCGATATGACAGACACTGCCCAGCTGTGTATTTTTATTCGAATGGTATTCAATGACATGTCGGCTAAGGAAGAGTTTTTGACAATGATTCCTCTGAAAGAAAAGACCCATGGCGAAGATATATATGACGTTTTCTTCAATTTTGTAACAAACTACAAGCTACCAATATATAAACTAGTGTGCATTACAACCGATGGAGCACCAGCAATGACTGGAAACAAAAACGGTTTTGTGGCATTGTGTCGAGCTAATGATGATTTCCCTTCATTTTTCTCCTTCCATTGCATTATACATCAACAAGTTTTGTGTTCAAAAGTTCTAAACATGGAGGAGATTATGATATATTGTAAATTCTATCCGTGCACGTAGCTTGCAACGACGGCTCTTTAAATTGCAGTTGGAAGATAGTGAGTCAGCTGAACACACTGATTTAGTTCTTCACATGGACGTCAGGTGGTTGAGTCGCGGAAAATTCCTAGAAAGGTTTCAAGAATTATTGCCCGAAATAACAGCTTTTCTGGACGAAAGAGGTGATGACACTCAGATGCTGAAAAAAACGGAAAATGGCTGACTGATTTGGCATTTTTGACAGACATCACAATGCATTTAAACACCATTAATTTGGAGCTTCAAGGTAAAGGAAAAACTATTATTGAGATGATTAGCGCAATAAAAACGCATTCAAAAGTAAATTGCTTATGATAGATCAATTGAAAAGAAAGGATCTGAAAAAATTTCCGTCTTTAAAAGCAAGGATTCCTCAGTTGAATTATGATATTTATGAGGCAGAATTATCAAATATTTTGGGCCAATTCGAAATACGTTTTTATGATTTCAGTAAATTGGCAAATATCGCATCATTTATGAGTTATCCTTTTTCGTGTAAAAACATTTTGCTACTGAAATAGCAAGTCAGTTTAACATGGACTCATGTTCTGTTGAAAATGAGTTAGTGCAGATTATATCAGATATACATCTCAAAGCCACAGCATCTGATACAAAATTCTGGTGTTTTATATCTGAAGATAAATAGCCGAATCTAAGGCAAATCGCCCTTCAACTGACGGCAATGTTTGGGTCAACTTACTTGTGCGAGTCTGCATTTTCTGAAATGAAGATAATTAAGTCAAAATATCGCAATCGACTAACTGACGAACATATGTCATCATGCTTGCGATTAGCACTCGGTAATTACCTACCATCTTATGAGAAGTATGCTGAGGACATGCAGTGCCACGCTTCAACATCCAAAGTCACTCTTTAGTTAAGTTTAGACACTAGAACTCGTTTGTTTTGTAAGAACCAATAAACTCGCAATTTTGAATAATTATGAGTTTTTTCATTGACATTTTAGAGCAGACCTACACTTACCTGGGCTAAAAAAATGCATATTGTGCGGAAAACTAATATCTATGCCACGATACACACTAGCTAGACGACAATCCTGCATCACACTTACTTGCAGCCTCTCAGAGTCGATCGATCGTAGTCTAACAATATTGAGGTAGATCGCCAGCAGTTCAAGTTTGAGCACCCCTGAGCTAACCCATATTGAAAAAACGCATAGTTAAAAATGTATTTGACGACGTTAAAAAGGATCAAAATTGTAATTTAAGAGTGGAGGATTGTGTGACAAAATGTTCTTTAATGACCGGAGTTGGTAAAGCCACACTTTATAGAATTTTAAGAGAAAAAAAAGGAGGGGATATAGTCTCTCCAAAATGGTGATGGTAATTTGGAGGTTCCTGCCAAATCATCGATGTTTTAAATTTGATAGCACTTCTTCTTCCATTCGACCATTGCCGCAAACACATAATACAGTTCTGGCACACAATATGAGGTACCCATTGCTTGTCTTGATTGCACAATGTTATTTGAAAATAAAAATGTTAAAGTACGTAGTTGTAACAAAGTCTGAGATAGGTTTGCGATATTTTTTAAAGATGTATTCGCCACAAATATAGCAAAAACAATCTGGATTATGTGTCGATCTGGCTACGTGTCGAAGCCATATCTGAAATTAAAAACATCATTATTCTGAGTGAGGTAGATCTTAAAAAACTGCGGATGTCGTCTAAAGTTACACAATGAATTTTTTTCACTTCCGATTTTACCCCCAAAAAACTATCCTCTTAAGTCAAAATTTAACTTTCAAAACCACACGGCTGGGATTAGGCTATCAATTTTTATATTTATGACCAATTTCAATTTTCTATGTCAAATAGTTTCGGAGAAAATCAGCTGACAGACAGACAACCAGGCACCAAAGTGATTCCATACTTCAATTTTGATACAGAACACTAAAAATGATTCAGATTTCTTAAATTCATGGTAGAAATCCCAATGAATCAATAAATATGTGGAAAAAGCATTAAATATCAACAGAGAGGCAATTTCAAAGTTTTACAAAGAATAGCCATTTCAAACACTTTTGACATTTAAAAGGCATTACAGAAGTGTAGATTCATGCTCTTTGTAGAATATTTATTATCCCCTACAGTCACAGTATATAATTGACAGTCGCAATAACCATTTTTACTGAAAATATGTGTTTTAGACACTTTTTAAATTTCAAGACAATTCCGAAAGTTTATGGTCGTGCTGATTGTGAAGTTGTCTATTTAAGCACTTCGAGCAATCCACAAAATCCTCGAGAATTTTCTTTTATTGGCGCATAACACATGCTGCAGGGAAATCGTCTAAGGGCTACAGGAGCGACACGTGTGCGGAAAAAGCGATTCACGTTGCTCTGGAATCGCTATAAATTATACTCGATGGGAAATACAATCCTGGGCAAATCATACCAAAGGGTTCATATAAAAGGTTGCTGTTCAGTTTTGTGTCTCCAATCAGGCAAACAGCTTTCTTCTGAATTTCTCTCGCTTCGTTGCTCGACTTCAATCGTCCTAGCCTCTATTGCATTGTTACACAGAATTTACAGCCCTCCAGGCTTCTCTATCTTCGACACTTCTCATCATCTCCAGCAACTCCAAGTGCATTGTAGAGATGATCTGATCGATGTATCTGTTGGGAGATCTACGTATTTTTCTTCTACCGTCGACCTTCCCCTGGATTAGCAACTTTTCCATGCCATCCCTCCTTATTATGTAACCAAAGAATGATGCTATTTTTCTCTGAATCGATGGTAACAGCCGGTCACTATTTTGGACGTTAACATCGCTCAAAACAGACGCATTTGCCCTATGAGCTGTCCAGGAAATTCTGAGCATCCGCCTGTAGCATGTAGTTTCAAAAGCCTCTATTCTTTTACGGCATGCTGCATTGTTTCGGCTCCGTATGTGGCTATAGGAAAGTCATTTTACTTAGACTTTTAATTTCTTCTTCGCAGCCCTACTTGTTAGAAATTCTGGCGCCTAAGTATATAATATCTGTCTTTAGTGGTATATCGTTGATTTTGTTGCGAGGAGGCAAAATTTTAACTCGATCTACTATGAAAAGAGAACATTTCTTTCGATTTAGTGAAAGTCCAACATTTACACTAACCTTGCTATAGCTGCTTACTAATTACGTCATCGGAAAATGGATATCACCACAGAAGAAACGGCACAAGTCATTGTCCTATTGCAAGAAGGTCATAGCCAACGTGTAGTCGCAGCGCAACTGCACCTGAGTCAGTCACCTGTCTCCGGAGTCTACAGACGTTACCAAGAAACTGGTGCCTTTACACGGAGACGAAGATCAGGAAGAAGAAAGTTGTGCCTCGGAGCGAGAAGACCACTTCATTGTCAACACAACTCTAAGGAATCGTCACTTGACTGGCGTTGAGGTCCAGTAGGAGCTCCGACAAGTTCGTGATCGGACTGTCAATCATTGGACAGTCACAAGAAGACTTAAAGAAGCCAACTTAACTCCAAAGAGACCAGCTAACGGACTCAAATTGACAGCAGCTCATCAACAAGCGCGACTCAGATTTACCCGAGCAAATGTCGACTGGACCTTAGAGCAATGGCGCTCAGTTTTATATACCGATGAGTCCCAAATGTGCCGACATGGTAATGATGAAAGAAGGAGTGTATATAGGAGGCCTGGAGAGTGCTATGCGCAGTGCTGTATTATTGAAACGGTTGACTATGGAGGAGGTTTTATCATGGTGTGTAGAGGCATCTTACTGCATGCGAAAACCGATTTGGTTTTCATGACTAATGATACTCGTAGCAGCTCACCGGTACATCGAGAAGATCCTGCAGAAATACGTCGTTCCTTACACTGAGTTTGTTGATGATAAATTCGTGCTAATGCACGATAATGCGGGCCGACATGCTTCTGCAACGGTGCAACAGTACCTGGCGGAAGTGGGAATACCCACATTAGACTGGCCTGCGTGGAGTCCTGACCTCGATCCATCCCAAGACATGTGGGATGTCCTCGAAAGAAAGGTTCGAGCCAGAAATCCAGCCCCTACATCGCTGCATCGCTGAGGGACATAAAGGTTGCGATGGCGGAAGAGTGGGGAAAAATCCCCCAGACAATGGTGAAAAAAGCTCACCTGCTCCATGGACTTTTGGCATTTAAAATGGATTGACAATTGCTGGATAAGGTTGATTTTCTTGTGCCTCAACAATATTCTCGCAGACATGCGTTTTACTGTAATCTGTTAAGAACTAATGTCTTATTTAAATCACCACTTCATACCATGTGTCATAATTTTAACAGTATATCTAACGACTGTGATATTCATTTTGACTGGAAGCAGTAATAGGGGCTAAGGGGGATAATACAAAATATTGATTTTAGCTTTTATCAATAAATTTGTTTAATTTTTCCTTTCTCTTACTCCTATTTTCAATCCTTGTTCTCCTTACTTTCCTATTTTAATCAGTAAAAAGCATGAGGTATGCTATGATATTTGGTATCATTAGAAAGAGGCTTTGAAATGATACTAAAATCCATAAAAATATATGAACACTAAATTCTATAGTCGATTTTTTTGTTTACCACTGTATGTCGGGTTTAGCAACGTTAACTTTTTTATAATTCAACTTTGTTACTGTCACTCTGAAATAGAATTTATTCCAGGTCTCTGTTATTTTGAATATTTTCCCGCTGCCTATAGATATTTGCATTAGTAGTTGATGTTCGAGCCTTCAAAATGGATGAACAAATAAGCATGCTATCATCTGCGAAGCTGTAGATTATATTCTTGGTTCTTTTCAACAGATCGCTATTATAAATGAGCACACCGGCGTTGATAGCGAAGGTGTTAGAAATATCTTGGATATATCAAGTGCAACCGCCCCAGATTCTCCAAAGTATTCAATTGCGTTCTTTCCAACATTAAATTATTATATTTTGCGATAAGTCCCTAATTAAATAGCGTTTATTTCCAGGCTGTAAAAACATATATCGTTATTATTATCATTATTCCAAATCCAAATGGAGCAAGGAATCTTCGAATCATCAAAAAGACTCTAATAAGTTGAGTCTTACACAACCTACAGCTTGATGAAACATACTAGAGAGCATGTCCAAAAATTAAAACAATGCTGAAGTTTCAAAGGAGACAAATGAGCCAAAACAACTTATGAACGAAATAATACAAAAAAAATCGCAGAGTCCAACCTCAAGAAAAACATAAATCGTCTTCTTTAGCAACTAGGGTTTCTCCTCTATAAAAAAAAGCCTTTTGAAAATTTAAACATCTTATCGGTCGATTTCGTCATTATAGTTAAAATAATTATATTTTAAAATGGTACACGTTGTAGAATATTTTTAAATTTTTTCAGGTACATCGTTGCCAAAAAAGATATCAAACCTGGTGAAATTATTATAACAGAAGAACCGTTGGTAGTGGGACCATGCTCCGATTGTAAGGTTCAATGTTTAGGATGTTATAAAGATTTAGAAAAGGAAGAGAAGATTGTAAGGTATGTTTAATATTTTTAATTACAGTACTATAGTTCAACAGCTGAAATAACACCTTACCCTTACGTTCATCTCAGCCGTTCACTAGATACGTTTTCTTCCTTTACACCGTTCAGAATTCTCTCATTCGCGATCTTCTCTAGTGAACTTATCTTCATCATTCCTTTGCCAAATTGGCTGTTGAAACCTCTATTTTGAAGCAACGCTCGACACATATCTCTGACTGATGATCTGTCTCCCTTCAGCCTGTCTCTTGTGAATCTAACTATCTTACTTCTCTTATTCTATCCATTTATACGTTCCATGCTATCCATAATATGTTCCATTCTATTTAACAGTCAGTTGTATTATATATTTTGCATGTTTGTCGAATGTTGTCCTTTTTCTCTCTACCCAATATAGTCTTTCCTGCTAATATTTTTAATTTTGTTGTTTCCAGTATTTGAGTTGCTCCTGATTTTATTTTTGTCAGATCTGTCAAATTTTTAGATGTTTGAACTGTGGCTGGCCCGTATGTTCGAAGAACTGCCCAGGATTAAAAAAACATCATGGACATACTGAAATAGAATGCACAATACTACAAGAATGTAAATCAGCATCCCATTTAAACTATAACAATTTGGTGGATATGAGAGTGCATTTTCAAACGATAGGTAAATAAATCTAGTGAAAGATTTCGTATTTCAAAATATTTTTTTAAAAGTGCAGTATTTCAGTGCTCCACATTTTTTGTGAAGAAAAATAAAACCAATTAACCAAGGTCAAAGAAATTTTAGTAGTACAGAATAATACATTGAAAAATCTAAACTTTTTAAATTGTGATGTTTATAAAATATTCGAATCTTTCTGGAAAACTTCCTTTTTTTGCTTTTAAGGCAGCCTTTCCTGAAAGATCCATAAGCTTTAAAAAAAGAGAAAAATAAAAAAATATCAAGTTAAAAAATATCATCTAAATGAGTCTCAAGAATTGCGTTAATTAAATTTAATAAAAAAGCAAGTTAGTGATAAGCAATTAAATAAATATTATAATCGAAGAAAGCAAATAGTAGACGATATGATTATAGATTTTAGATTCAAAGTCATCTAAAAATAACAATAAAACCTTTCGAAAATAGTCAATGAAACTAGAAGTATAATTAAAACTAAAGAAAACTGTGTCTTAATATTTATCAAATAGTAAAGAGGTTTCTAACTTATTTTTCAGTTATTTTTTTGCAATAGTTTATAAAAAAAATTACCAGCATTTACCAAATGGTTTAACCAGCCCGCTATTCTATATTTGTCACCGGTTCTTGAAGAAGATACTAAATTAACCAACAAAAAGCACAAGGGCAGATGAAGTTCTCACTTACCTATTTAAAGTATGCAACGAAGATATAATAAAATTTTTGACAAACTTTATCAACGTACGGGAGTATAAAAGGGTCAGTCTCCTAGTAGGTTTCCTAAGAAGAACCATGCAAAGAATTTAGAGAATTACCGACCAATTTCGTTACTAAATATCCTGTAATAATGTACGAAATTTTTTTCTCTTATCTTCACAAATTCAAAATTATACAGTACATCAGAATGGATTTCGTAGAAGGTATTCTACGGAATTTGCTATTACAAATTTTGTTCAGATGGTCTACGGAAAATTGAGTCGTGGCGCGTTTGTGCTAGGAAAATTTTTCGACCTGACACGTGCCTCTGACTCGTTAAACAGAACTGTTTTAGCTCATAAAATCAAAGCTCTAGGAATAAGGAGTTCTCTTAAATTGATAATTAACACACAGTTTTTTCGTCAAGTTTCCACTTTTTATTTTCCTCTTCTATAACATGTCGAATGGCATTTTTCCAATTATCCACTTTGATCATCTCTATTCCGGCGAGTAATAATTGCCTTACGTCTTGAAGTTTGAACGTGGTGTTTTTCCTTGCAAGGAAAAACTTTCATTTGTGCGCAAATTAGCTCTATGGGATTCAATTCGCAGTGATATGGAGGTAATCTAAGCACTGTGATATTCCGTTCCTTTGCCGTCTCATAGACTGCGTATTTCTTGAACTGTGCCTTATTTTGTTTCGCAATTTAAGAAGTTCCGCTTTTAACATACCTTCTTTATATTTGAGATTTTTGTCTCTTATCCATTGACGAATATCCACTTTCTTCCATGAATTTGTAGGGAATCGTTCTAATAATCGAGAATGGTATGGGGCATTGTCTAATACTATAACTGATTCTACTGGTATACAATCAATCATTTGTTGGAAGTACTCCTTAAAAACATCGGCCGTCATCTCCCCATGGTAATCTTTAGTTGACTTTGATTCGAATTCCAACAAGCCACTGACGAGAAATTCGTTTTCACCACCAATATGTGCTATAATTAGCCTGCGACTTTTTCCTGAAGGGGGTTGTAATCCAATTGACCAATCTTCCATAAAAGCTTGTTTAGCACTCTTAATGTTTTTGTCAATCCAGGATTTTTTCACTGTGTATCCCTCATTAACCCAAATCTCATCTAAATAAAAAATATTTCTTTCTTCGGCTCGAGAATTTCTGATTGCTCGTAGGTATTCCTTTCTCCAACAAATTATTTCTATTTTATCGATAAGAACAGATTTTCTAGTTTGTTTTTCCCAACAAAAATTTAGGATATGAACGATTTTCCATAATTGCCATTTTTTAAAATCTGGTAAGTCCTGGTCTTCTCTGATTTCTTGCAAAACTTTATGTAGAGTAGATAGTTCTTTCTTAATTAAAAAAATGGTGTACTTTTCTTCTTATTGCGTTTTTAAAGTCTTCCACGACCTCTAAGGGCTCCTTTCCTTTGTGACTCTGAGGTTCGTTGCAAGGACCACTTTAAAAAATAGTTGTTAATCCAACTCCCATCATGTTGGCACGGGTTTCCACAATTTCACGGACTTGGCTTGTTGGCTGTTGATGCACTAAGACATCGTGAACGTTAAGTATCATTGTTTTTTCTCGAAGGGAACTCAATTTTCAGTAAAGATTGGAAACAAACTTTATTGAAAATCATTTGGGGTGTGTTTTGTGAAGTCACTGATCATTTTATACTTCCTTTACAAAATTTTTTATTTTAAAAGCAATCAACGTACGAAACACTAATTGCGCAATTTCAACTTGCACCTGACCGGTTATTACTTTTTAAATGCACTTTTTTAAAACGGCTCGGCAAAAAATTTTTAATTTGTTCATACATGCTCTGTATTACTGAGGGGTCGCTGAAACTATTAAAACCTGTTTCAGGCACACCGTGTGGTATAGTTCTCACCAATTAACCAATTTTTAAACTTCATCAGATATCATGTTTCTGTAAATGGTGATTTAAGTACATAATTTGCACAACGAATACAATCATAAATTGTGTGAACATAACCAACAGAGCAATTATATCTCTGAATATTAATACACATCTAATTCGAGCCGATCCATGTTTGAGACGGAGATCAAATTGACAGTCAAAAAGTTTGACCGGCTGAAAACTGAAAGTTGAAGCCATCGCTGTTCTGATTTAAACTAAGCATATTATAGGTTTTTGCTTTATTTTTATACTTACACAGAGTATTTTTATTGCATACTTAGGTACTTAGGCACCTACCCACCGATATTTTGGTTAATTCTATTCCAATAACTGCTAAAATCCCAAATAATTTTATTGTACCTATTACACAGGGCAACAAAAAAATATTTTTGTTTTGGTGCCTGGGATTTTAGAGCTGATTTTAACTATATTTGGGACGCTAAATCTATACATGCAATCCGTTTTTCTCTATCAGCTCTACTTTTTTAGATACATCAACTTATCTACCAATGTGGTTTTTATTCAGTATATTCATTTATGAGAGTTCTAAAATTATTATATATTCATTAATGTAGGTACAATGGTTTTATTGTCAGTCTGTAATTGAGTAAATTCCAGGTAAATCTATAAATAGTGGAACCATTGCCTATAAGGTACCTGAACTGACCCTTTTAATCACCTAACTCGGGTAAGTCTCGTCAGTTTGTGCGTTCTTACTAATGAGAGTAGATCGAATTCGGCGTGTTATTTTATGTTAAGAAAAGAGTGTTTTTGTGTTATTGAACAGAATTAAAATGAGTTCAGGAAGAAGTTGTGTAAATCAACCTGATGTGTTTTGCTATATATGCGGAGAATACATGTTTCAACAAAACAAACAAACTATTACTGACTTTGTAAAGCGAGCGTATCTTGGATACTTTGGAGTTAAGCTTGGTGATCAGGACAAAACGTGGGCCCCGCATCTCGTATGTAAAACTTGTACAGAGCATTTACGGCAGTGGACTACCGGGAAAAGAAAATGTCTAAAATTCGGCGTACCAATGGTTTGGAGAGAACCAAAAAAACACTTCAATGATTGTTATTTCTGTTTAGTAAATAATAATGGAATCAATCGAAATAACCGCAGTAAGTGGACTTATCCCAATTTAGACTCGGCAATACGCCCTATCCCGCACTCAGATGAAATACCGATTCCAACATTTCATCAGCTACCACATATCTCTGATGACGAATATTTTCCCTCTGATCGCTCTTCTGATGCTAATAAAAGTTCTGATGCTAATGAAACTAACAGTGACTATGAGGGGACGTCATCAGTTCCTCAACGCTTCAATCAAAATGAATTAAATGATCTCACCAGGGATCTCAATTTATCGAAAAAAGCTTCTGAAGTACTGGCTTCTAGGTTGAACGACAAAAATTTACTGGAACAAGGAACCAAAATTACCTTTTACCGTACAAGAGAAAAAGATCTGCTACCATTCTTTTCTCAAGAAGACAATCTTGTATTTTGTCACGAAATTAGGGGACTCATGAAAGAAATGGGACTTTCTGAATATATTCCAGATGATTGGCGCCTATTTATTGACAGTTCAAAGCGAAGTTTAAAATGTGTCCTTCTACATAATGGGAATAAATATGGTTCAATACCACTAGCTCACTCAATGAAACTGAAAGAAGAATATAATACCATAGCTTTGGTCTTGCAGAAGATAAAGTATTAAGAACATCAATGGATGATTTGTGTAGACTTAAAAATGGTAAACTTTCTTCTTGGGCAGCAAAGTGGTTACACGAAATATCCGTGTTTCTTGTGCCTCTGGGATAGTAGGGACAAAACACACCACTGGGTTAGAAAAGATTGGCCTCAGAGAGAAAACATGGACGTTGGGGAAAAGAATGTCATTAACGACGCTTTGGTTGAAAGAGAAAAAATCATACTTCCTCCGTTACATATAAAGTTGGGCGTAATGAAGCAATTTGTAAAGGCTCTTGATAAGAATGGGTCTTGTTTTGCATATATAGGGGTAAAAATGCATCAGTTGAGCACAGAAAAACTCAAAGCAGGGATATTTGACGGCCCACAAATAAGACAATTAATTAAGGATCCTGCCTTCATAAATTCAATGAATCAAGTTGAACGAGAAGCTTGGACATCATTTGTTGCAGTTGTAGAAAATTTTCTAGGCAAACATAAAGCTCAAAACTATGTTGAAATGGTTAACAAGATGCTTAATAGTTTCAAATCCTTAGGGTGCAATATGAGTATTAAAATACACTATTTACACAGCCACTTAGACCGTTTTCCAGAAAATTTAGGAGACATGAGTGAGGAACAAGGTGAAAGATTTCACCAAGATATTAAAGTTATGGAGGACCGCTACCAAGGAAGATGGGACATGCACATGATGGCAGATTACTGCTGGAGTTTAAAAAGGGACTGTTTAAAAAAAATTCAAGAATGTCGCGGAAAAGAAGCTTTCCAAGTGTTGAGTGACTATTTCATTTCTTCAATGTTTTTTTTTGTTTATAAGTACGACATAATATTGTATTTTGTATAACTAAAATAAAAATTTCGTATCTACTTTTGTTTACTACACTTACGGATTTGAGTTACAATAATGTAACTTATATTTCTCTAAAATTGTATATCTTAAAAATTTGAGCTCCTAGGTACAAATGAATACGTTATTTGAATTCAGGACATCAAATTGATATAGAATCAGCTCAAAAAACCTCGACACCAAAACAGCTGTTCCCCTGTGTTATTATTAAGCTTTATAACACTGTTGATTTCTAGTTCTTAAGAATTGTTAATTGTACTCGTTTAGGCCTTTATCATACAAATAAGGTTTTTAATTTCATCATTTACTCATTAAAATAAACTTTGAAATGCGCTGATTTATATAGCTTATTGTAAAGTTTAGAAGACATATTATAAAATATTTTTTAGAAAAAGGTCGCACTGTTGTATAGAGATAGAAAATAAAGGTGATTAAAACTAAAAATGCAAATAATTGGTAGAAAAATTTCGGACGCTTATAGTTTATGACATTTTAATGTTTTATAATCCATGTTGTGTGCTATCAACTCCAAACAAACGTACTTTAACTGGTTGAATGTAATAACTGTTATTTACGAGATGGCGTTGTTTAAAGGCCGGAGAAAAAATCAGTCCGGAAACTTTTGGACAAACGGTATATGCGTATATTCGTTTTTAGTGTTCCGTACGTAAAACTTCTAAGATCACTTCGGTGTGTGTTCATCTGTGACACCCGATTTTCTCCGAAACTATTTGACAATAGAAAGTTAAAATTTGGCACTTATATAAAAATTGAGAGCCTCATTAAAACTGTGTAGTTTTGAAAGTTAGATTTTGAATTAAGGGGTTAGTTTTGGGGGGTGAAATCAGAAGTGAAAAGAAAAGTTTTTTTACTAGTTAGCTTGTAAAAACACAAGTTCAAAAAAATATATAATGTAATACTTGTGCACACTTATCTTTGTATTATTTTTAAAAAGTTGTGGAAAATGGCTATCCCCCCTTATGTCGAAAAGTACTAATCAATTTTTTTAAAAAATTCTGGAATATTCTTCACAGGTTGTAGATTGAAGGAAAATTGTCACAAGTGCATTACATTTAATAATTTATCTGGTATATAAAAAAAACAAAAATTTCAAGGTCAACAGCTTTCAGTAAAGAGCACTTGTTGAACACTGATTTGGGGTGTGTTTTGTGAAGTTATTGATCATTTTATACCTCCGTAACAAAAAATTTTATTTTAAAAGCAATCAACGTGCTGAACACTGATTACGCAAGTCCGACTTGCTCTTGGCCGTTTTTTTTTTTAACTATTTAGTTTAAAGTTTTGGAACTTTATATTGTTAGTTTTCTGAAGTTATATGTAATGACGCATTCTCGTACTCTGTGTATATATTGAATAAAGAAATTCTAAACTAAACTAAAACACAGTGCCAAAAATATTGAAATCTGTATACACGTACAGTGTTGTGTTAAGCAATATTTTACTATTTTATTATAGTTCCACTAAGATGTCTAATATTAAAAACAACAGATCCAAGCACATACGCCATTCTAATGGACATGGAAAGTCATAATGACATAAGAAGGAATATTCCAGACCTATGGAATATCAATCAAACAAGAGTAGTGGATAGAATTATCAAAGACTGGGGTTTGACTGAATTTACCGAAGATGAAGTCCACACGATATGTGGTATACTAGAAGTAAGCTTTTACTTTTAACTTTATAAATAATAGGGTTTCTAGAGCGTTACCAGATTATTACTTAATTTTCGGTTGTTAAAAATTTTAAGTATATTTAGGAACGAAAATTTAAACAACTCTTTAAGATTTATTATATTACTGCTTAGAATTGTTTCGACACACTGTGTCTTCTTCTGATGTAAATTAACTACAACGTATGCTACAGAATATATAATTTACAAGTGCTAAATTAATTAACAATATTTACCTTAATACCTAAAACAAAGGGAGGCCCACTCCCATCTAATTGAGTAATAAACCTGAGGATTTTTTCTGGTTAATTTCTACCTGCTCTAAACAATTTAGTAATTTCCCTTTCTTTTCATGATTTTCATCTGTAAATATCGTGAGATATGTTATTGTTCACTCTATAACTTTGTTTATGTTCCTTTATTCTTTTATAAAAAGATCTGCCTGTTTGTCCTATATAGGTTTTTATTACAAGTGCCAAGCATAATTCGTAAACTCCTGTTTTATTTTATTTTTTTGTTTTACCTTTATTATTTTTAATATGTCGATCTAATGTGTTATTTATACGGAAAGGAATGTCTACATGATTTTTATTGAAAAAATATTGAATTTTATTGGTCAATAAACTTATCTTCGTTTAGTTATTTATGCGGGTACACAAATCCTATTGCTTTATTGTTTTTTCATTAAAAAATCACTCCTGTACCCAATTTTTTTACTAATTTGTTTTTGAATATATAATTCTTCCAGAAAATTTTCTTCAGTTAATGGTGTATTTATTAGTCTATGGATGAAACTATTATAAGCCGAGATTTTATATATGAACGGGATGGTTAGAATTATGTATGTGTGTATATCTGAGTATGTTGGTTTATGGAAGACTTCAAAATCATGTTCATTCATTTTCTTTGATATTTTTAAATCTGGGAAATTAATCGACTTATTTGTTTCTGTTTCTGTTGTAAAAGTAATGTTATTATGTAACTGGTTAATATAATCTAGAAATAGTTTTAATTGTCGATCTGTACCGTAAAGCATGTCAATATGTCATCTACATAACGGTGCCAATAAAAGACATATATTTATTTATATTCAAACAAATAAAGGGTTAAAGAAGTACGATGTTGCTTTAAGTATATGATGTGGTACGTCTTTCTTAGGCTTCTTGAATTGAACGAATCAGCAAATTATATACGTATATACTTTTTTAACTAAAATGAAGAATTTAATTTATAAAAAAATTACCTTCCCAGAGTTTCAAGGCCCCCAGATACAATATACATATATATATATATATATATATATATATATATATATATATATATATATATATATATATATATATGCATATATATATATATATATATATATATATATATATATATATATATATATATATATATAAATTTTAATAATAATAATAAATAAATTGATAATATCCTGTAACCTTTTTGTCATCCGTGCAATCAGCTTTCTAGTAACTTCTGCTGGCATGTTCTCCCATTCGTTCAATATTCTGTTTTTTAATTCTTCTCTATTTGGAACATTATGTTTGGGAACGCGCCGTTTAAGTTCGCCCTATAAATGCTCGATGGGGTTAACATCGGGTGATTGCGGAGGATTATGAAACTGCTATCGCACATTATGGATCGTCCATTCTCGCATCAAGTTTGCAGTATGTTTCGGATCATTGTCCTGTTGGAAAATGAATCTTTTTTCGAATGCTAATTTTTGAACACTTTCTCTTAAATTGTCTCTCAAAATGTTCAGATAAACATGCTTATCCATGGTACTATTAATAAAATGGAAATTTCCAACACCTTCAGCGGGCAGGCATCCCGAAAGCGAAACACTGCCACCCCCTTGTCTCACCGTGGAACAAATGTTTTTAATATCGAATGTGGTATTTTTCTTTCTCTAAACTTTAGTTCTGCCATCAGACCCAAGAAGGTTAATTTTAGTTTCATCACACACGGATTCCCACCCCGGGTTTAGTAATGTATTCTCTAGCAAAAGCTAATCGCTTTATGCAATTAGCTTCCGAAATTAACGGCTTCTTCCCGGCTGCACACCTCTTATAGCCTGCCTTGTGTAAATAATTTCTCACTGTTTGTGAACAAACATTTTTCGAAAATAGCTCCCATACTTCTTTTAATTTTCGTGCACTCTTCTTGAGATCTATAATTATTTGTCTGACAATTCTGGGCTCTTCACGTGGCGTCAGTTTCTTGGGACGACCGGGGCGTGGTCGAATTTTATGGGAACCCGTTGATTTATACTGATTTACAACGTACTAAACAGTAGCATGCGACTTTTAACAATTTTTCCTATATTTCTGTACGATTTTCCATCTTTCCACCAATCAGTTATGACCTTTCTAACGTGAAATGGAATTTCACAATTTCTCTCGCTCATTTTTAATACTACGTTCCGTAGTTGTTTTTAGTGTTCCGTACGGAACACTTATAAGATCACTTCGGTGTCTGTCTGTCTGTCTGTCTGTCACACCCGATTTTCTCCGAAAACTATTTGACATAGAAAGGTGAAATTTGGTAATAATATACGAATTGATAGCCTCATCAGAGCCATGTAGTTTTGAGAATTAAATTTTGACTTAAGGGGTTAGTTTTGGGGGGTGAAGTCGGAAGTGAAAAAAAAAATTTTTTACTAGGTCATCGAGTGTGGTGTCAAATGAAAGCTTGTGAAAACATGAGTAAAAAATATATATATAATATTATACTTGCGTGCGCTTTTCTTTGTATTATTTTTAAAAATTCGCGAAAAAATCGCTGTCCCGGGCCTTATCTCGAAAAGTACTTATCAAAAAATTTCGAAAAAATTCTGGAATATTCTCCACGGGGTGTAGATTGAACGAAAATTATCACGAGTGCATTACCTTTAATAATTTATATGGTATACAAAAAAAAACAAAAAATTTCAAGGTCATCAGATTTCGGTAACGATTGGAAACAAACTTTGTTGAAAACTTATCTGGGATGTGTTTTGTGAAGTCACTGATCATTTTATACCACCGTAAGTGAAAAAAAATTTTTTTTACTAGGTCATCGAGTGTGGTGTCAAATGAAAGCTTGTGAAAACACGAGTAAAAAAATATATATATAATGTAATACTTGCGCACACTTTTCTTCGTATTACTTTTAAAAAATCGCTGTCCCCTACCTTATCTCGAAAAGTACTGATCAAAAAATTTTGAAAAAATTCTGGAATATTCTCCACGGGGTATCGATTGAACGAAAATTATCACCTTTAATAATTTATTTGGTATATAAAAGAAAAAAAAAAATTTCAAGGTCACCAGTTTTCAGTAAAGATTGGAAACAAACTTTGTTGAAAACTCATTTGGGGTGTGTTTTGTGAAGTCACTGATCATTTTATACCACCCTAACAAAAATTTTTATTTTAAAAACAATCAACGTACGGAACACTAATTGTGCAAGTTCAACTTGCACTTGACCGGTTTTTAATACTGATCCTCGCACGCACGCACGCACGCACGCACGCCCGCGCGCGCGCGCACCCACACACACACACACACACACACACACACCCACGCACGCACGCACGCACGCACGCACGCACGCACGCACGCCCGCGCGCGCGCGCACCCACACACACACACACACATACACACACACACACACACACACACACACACACAGATATATATATATATATATATATATATATATATATATATATATATATATATATATATATATGACAAAATAGATGCTTATACTGTACTCTGTCGGTGATTTATTTAAAGTCTTTCCAAACACACTTAGTTGCAGAAGCACACCTTCTGGAGCTTGCTGCCCGCAGGCATAGATGGCGTTGCTGAAGCAACCTGGATAAGGATTGAAATTGTGTTCTTTGTATTTGCGGAACCTAGTCCAATTCATAAGCGATTCGCCTTTAGTTGCTTTACCAACGCCATATATATATATATATATATATATATATATATATATATATATATATATATATATATATACATACATATATATATATATATATATATATATATATATATATATATATATATATATATACATATTGACTTCCTATCTGTCGTAAATTTCACAATACAGATAATCTACTATAATTGTAGCCCTGAAGAAGAAAATAAAATATTTTCGAGAGCTAGGCGTAGCTGAAAAGGTATCAAGAACTTTTTAGCCCTATTCCAATGACCGGTTACCACAAGAACTTTGCGAGATATATATATATATATATATATATATATATATATATATATATATATATATATATATATATATATATATATATATATATATATATATATATATATATATATATATATATATATATATATATATATATGTATATATATATATATATATATATATATATATATATATATATATATATATATATATATATATATATATAGAGAGAGAGAGAGAGAGAGAGAGAGAGAGATAGAGAACCTATCATTTAAAATATCGACTCTTAGCTCAATTTATTATTTAATATGAAAAAGTCACATTCAGTACTTGTTTCAGAACTACATGCTTACCAGGTATGTATTTTATAAATAACGTTACTAATTTTTTTTATTTACTTGTAGGTTAATGCATTTGAAATTGGGCAGCAAGGAATAAACATAAGGGGTTTATATCCTACTTCATTTTTACTATCACATGACTGTGTCCCAAATACAAATCATACTGACCAAGAGGACACTTACCAGTTGACAGTAAGGGCGTCGACTAAAATTCCTGAAGGACATCCAATAACTTTAAGTTACGCTTATACTTTACAAGTAGGTATTAGTTTAATTCTTTGCATATTTTAAATGAAAAATTTTTATTTAATTACATCAAATAATGATAATAAATAATTTTTATATGTATCACAACAGTAATAGTAGCGGTAGTAGTTAGTATTGGTAAATAATGCTTAGCCCTTGTGATATAATCACATGAGAAATGATAAAAAATGTTTTTTCCTAATGTTACAGAGTACTCAAAAAAGAAGAGAGCATCTCTTAGAAAACAAATTTTTCGAATGTAAATGTAAGAGGTGTTCAGATCCCACAGAATTAAAAACTTATACAGGCGCTGTGATATGTCCAAAATGTGATAATGGTAAGCATTTTTATTTATATATAAGTAGTCCTCAACTTTTAAATTAGATGAAATCATATACACTATTCCAAAAATATAATTGTATTTTAATTCTTGATGTGTGTTTTAGGTTTAGTCCTCTGTGATAATCCCTTAGATTTTAATTCTCCCTGGAGTTGTATAAATTCTGGAAAACAGTGTCCTGGATATTCCATTTCCTGCAATTCTATGAAGCTCTTGTTAAACAGGTAAAACTAAATAAGGTTACTTATACAAGATTAATGTAAACAGGCTTTTTACTTTCCTTGCTAAAGAAAAATAATGTTTTGGTGAAAAAATCATACATCGAGATTTTTTTGCTTTTCTTCACGTTTTAGGGTTCGTAAATCACGAAAAAGCATAGTCACTCATTTCCGTCGGTCTGTCGGTCCGTCGATCTGTCGATCTGTTAACTTTCGAATTAAATGAGATATCAATTTCAAACTTGGTGCCTAGATAACCTCTAACAAGAAAAGGAAGCCCATAATTTTTCAACGATATCACTTCGGCTCAAGGGGGGGGTGAAAGGGGTGAGGATCAAAAGCTTAAAAACGTTTTAATAATATATATATATATATATATATATATATATATATATATATACATATATATATATATATATATATTATATATATATATATATATATATATATATATATATATAAGCCCTGTATAATATTTTATCTTTGAGTCCTACTAAAAATTCTAACTATTATTTGTCTAACATACCATATGTCTAAGTTGAACTGTTTTGGAATTATTGATATTTGAAATTAAGGAGATCAAATTAAAAATAACCGGTTAAGTGCAAGTTGAACCTGCGCAATTAGTGTTCCGTACGTTGATTGCTTTTAAAATAAACGGAATAACGGAAGTATAAAATGATCAGTGACTTCACAAAACACACCCCAAATGAGTTTTCAACAAAGTTTATTTCCAATCTTTACTGAAAATTGATGACCTTGAAATTTCTGTTTTTTATATACCAGATAAATTATTACAGGTAATGCACTCGTGATAATTTTCGTTCAATCTACTTCCCGTGGAGAATATTCCAGAATTTTTTCAAAATTTTTTAAGTACTTTTCTAGACAAGGCGGGTGGACAGCGATTTTTCGCGATTTTTTAAAAAATAATACAAAGGAAAGTGCGCGCAAGTATTACATTATATATATTTTTTTTTCTCGTGTTTTCACAAGCTTTCATTTGACACCACACTCGATTACCTAGTAAAAAAATTTTTTTTTTCACTTCCGATTTCACCCCCCAAAACTAACCCCTTAATGACAAATAGTTTCGGAGAAAATCGGATGTGACAGACAGACAGACGGACAGACACCGAAGTGATCTTATAAGTGTTCCGTACGAAACACTAAAAAAATGTAAGCTGGCTTATGTCAAATATTTACAGTCAGGTAACGACTTAACGCGTCAAAAAACGATTTATTGACGAAAATATTTATTGCTGCATTTTGTAAACTGGAATTTGAGCGTAATATCATAATGATAGATTTAACAGAAACTGAAAGAATCACTTTACTGATGATGGTTGGTTACGAAGACCGTAGGAGAACACAACAGAAAGTGTGTGATTTTTTTAACGCAGAATATCCGAATTGAGAACCTATTACCCGATCCGTAATTAACAAAACATTAAAACGATTTAGACAATCAGATCATGTTAAGGATCATTCTAAATCTGGACCTCCAAACGTTAAAACACGTGATGATAAAAATTTAGATGTTTTATTGGAAATTTCAGAAAATCTCTATACAGCCACTCGTCAGCTTTGCTTAGACCACAACATAAGTAAAGGTACCTTAAATCGTATACTGAATGAATATATATTGTATCCTACAAACTCATTCTATTGTAAGAATTATCTGAAGATGACTAGGATAGACGCGTTAAATTTTGCGAGGTCCTGATGGAATGAATCAATAATGATCCTAACCTAATTCATAATATTGTTTTTTTCTAACGAGGCCACATTTTCTCTTGTAATGTAAGGTAATAAAGGTGTGGTCTGGCCCAAGACGGCCCTTTGCACTGCGACCATCGTTGATCTATTGTGCCTCCCCTTGTCTTTCACGGGTTTAATACGTCAAGAAACCGGACCAGCTCCTTCAATGGGAGTGCAAGCATTTTGTCTTAACGGAAGAGTTAATAGGCATAACTGCCGGTACTGGTCTACTGAGAATCTCCACTGGATAATCGACAGTCATTCTCAAAGACCACAAAAGATAAACGTGTGGGCAGGAATTTGTTGACGTCATATCATTGGTCCCTTTTTATCGATGGAAATCTTACAGGACAGCGGTATTTACAGTTACTCCAAGATCATGTTATTCCAACTTGTGCAGGTCTTTTTCCCTATGAAAATAATTTGAATACCTCTAACAGGAATCTGTGGTATCAACAGGACGGAGCAGCACCTCCTCACTATGACATCAATGTTCGTAGATATTTGGATGCGATTTTTCCTAATCGACGGATAGGCAGGAGGGTATTTTTTGTCTTTCTTTTTTAAATTTCGAATGACAATAATTTCAAAATAGTTCAATTTAGACATATGGTATGTTAGACAAATCATATCTAGAATTTTTAGTTAGACCCAAAAATAAAATAATATATAGGGCTTTCCATTTAGAAAAAAAATCAAGATGGCGTAATTTCTTCGAACTGATAGTTCAAAACATTTTGTCGTCAGCGTCAGCACATGCGCCATATAACACTTTATAACTTTTATTTAAACATATAAAGAACCCTAATATAAATTTACTAAATAGTCAAGTAGACGTCGAAAATTTCGTCCTTTACCAACTTTTATAGCACCTAAGACATCCAGATCCTCTCATTATATAAAAATAAATACAAAAAATCTGTTTTAAAGTGTATTTGTTTGGAGTTGATAGCAGAATTCTCTCATTGTAGATGCAAATACATGTTGGGGTGAGCCCAAGAAAAAAGAGATTCCTTTTCCATTTTACTGAATTTTGCTACCTGTTTCGAATTATTTTTAAAGGTTCACCCTATTTTAGGCAGAATAATCTCTAGCTGTCAGAGCGTAACCTGCTTTTAGTGTTTAATAAATAAAATTATCTTGAAAATAAAGTTATAGAAATATAAGATTTATACCAACAATTTTTTAATCTACAGATCTATGTATATATACAAATTCACAATTCACGATATATAAGTACTTTAATTACAATCAAAAACAATCATCACCTTCAAAATCTGAAGACTCGACTTCTCTTAAATTGATAATTAAGGGTTCTATTTCCAAAGTGTCTTCAATGTATTGGTCAAGTTTCCTATAACATGTCGCATGGTATTTTTCCAATTATCCTCTTTGATCCTCTCTATTCCGGCGAGTAAAAATTGCCTTACGTCTTGAAGTTTGAACGTAGTGTTTTCCCTTGTAACGAAACCGTTCATTTGTGCCCCTATTAGCTCTATAGGATTCAATTCGCAATGATATTAAGGTAATCTAAGCACTATGATATTCCGTCCCTTTGCCATCTCATCGACTGCGTATTTCTTGAACTGTGCCTTATTTTGTTTCGCAATTTTGAGAAGTTCCGTTTTTAACATACCTTCTTTGTGTTTGAGATTTTTATCTCTTATCCACTTCCATGAATTTGTTGGGAGTCGTTCTAATAATCGAGAATAGTATGGGGCATTGTCTAATACTATAACTAATCCTGCTGGTTTACGTTCTATCATTTGTTGGAAGTACTCGTCAAAAACATCGGCCGTCATCTCCTCATGGTAATCTTTAGTTGACTTTGATTCAAATTACAACAAGCCACCGTCGATATCCGTCCGTTTTTCTACCAATATGTGCTATAATTAGTCTGCGACCTTCCATAAAAGCTTGTTTGGCACTGGAATTTTTTCACCGTTTGTCCCTCATTAACCCAAGTCTCATCTAAATAAAAATATTACTTTCTTCGGCTCGAAATGTTCTGATTGCTCGTAGATATTCTCTTCTCCAACAAATTACTTCTGTTCTATCGATAAGAACAGATTTTCTATTGTGTTTTTCCTAATGAAAATTCAGATTATGAAGGATTTTCCATAATTTCCATTTTTTTAAAATCTGTTAAGTACTGGTCTTCTCCGATTTCTTGTAAAACTTTATGTAGTGTAGGTATTTCTTTCTTAATAAAAAAAATTTTGTACTTTTTTTTTATTGCGTTTTTAAAGTCTTCATCGACTTCTAAGGGCTCCTTAGAAGAGAATATTTTTATTACATACTTAGGTACTTAGGCACCTACCTACCTATAAGTACTTTGGATAATTATATTCCCATAACTGCTAAAATCCCAAATAATTTTATTGTACCTATTATCATTAAGCTTTATAACACTGTAGATTTCTAGTTCTTAAGAATTGTTAATTGTACTCGTTTAAGCCTTTATCATACAAATAAGATTTTTATTTTCATCTCATTAAAATAAACTTTGAAATGCGCTGATTTATATAACTTATTGTAAAGTTTTAGAAGGCATGTAATAAAATATTTTTTAGAAAAAGGTCGCACTGTTGTATAGAGATAGAAAATAAAGGTGATTAAAACTAAAAATGCAAATAATTGGTAGAGAAATTTCGGACGCTTATGGTTTATGACATTTTAACGTTTATAACCCATGTTGTGTGCTATCAACTCCAAACAAACGGACATTAGTCTTAGTTAAGCGTAATGTAGTTGTACTACGAAATCGCGATAACGGATTTGTAAGTGTTTACGAAAATATATTTAGTGTCAGTTAACAAAGTAAATAAGTATCGTTATGTATTATTGTATTATTGTTATATATATATATATATATATATATATATATATATATATATATATATATATATTATATATTATTGAAATATACTATCACAAAGTAACGGACCAATTAATCAACTCTTTAAATCACTTTACCTAATTTATTTTACTTATTTCTAAAAAAAGTCTAAAAAAAATTTAACATAAGTAATATTGTTAGTATATTTCGTTGAGTTGAGGAAACTTAATCAGGGCAACAAATGAAATTCTGTATGTACATACATAAATGACAGTAGTCCAATGAAAAGCTACAAAAAACCACACTGCATACTTCTCAGACAGGAAGAAAGGGAATATCCCTTAAGCGCAAATATACAAAAACAAACAGTCAATAAAGTGATATAACGATCTGAATACTACCTATGTTGAGGAAGATGTTTTCGTAGAATAAAGTATGTTTTTTTTAAATTACCCTTAATTTTTTCTAGAATATCTCAAGAAGCTGAACAAATTGACTGCAATGATATTCAAGCAATGGAATATTTTCTACACAAATACAGAAACGTACTCCATCCCACACATTATTTATGTTTAGGAGTTAAGGTGTCTCTGAGTCAAATCTACGGAAGAATTTCTGAATATTTAATACATGAGATAAATGAGAAGCAGTTGGTGAGGAAGAGAGATATTTGTAAGGAGATATTAAACATTTTTGATATTATCGAACCAGGATATACACGAATAAGAGGTAAACATGTATAAATAATAATAAAGGTACCTTGTTCACTACTAAAGCACTATCAGTAACCTATAGCATGGTTCTAGTTTATTTTTTGTTCGCAAGTATAAGCAACATGCGCTGGTCGACGTATGTAAGTAAATTACACTTGATATATCCAAGATATTTGACCATATTTGGTAAGATGGATTGTTAGCTAAGCTACGCTCCTATGGTATGTCTGAAAAATTATGTTTATGGCTCTCGTGTTTTCTCAGAGACCGTTCTTTACAACTGACAGTCGACGAATGTCTTTCTAATACCTAATCAACGCCGGTGTGCCCCAAGGCTCCATACTGTATCCTGCTCTCTTTCTCATTTACATTACCAATCTGCTGGAGAAGACCGGGAATCCAAACAAACAGCTTTGTAGATGAGTGTACGCTTTTTTCTTTATTTATTTTGAACGCTCGAACATCAGCTACTCATGCAAATATCTGCAGGCAGCCGAATGTCGTCCAACTTAACAAGGACCTGAAAGAAAGTCTATCTTAGGGTAAAAATAACTAAGTAGAATTTACCGCTACAAAAACCCAGCCGGCAGTTTTTTCTAAAAAAGTTAACGTTACTCAGTATATGTTACCACTACACTTTATTTTTGCGACGCGCGTTTCGCTAACCATATTAGCTTTATCAGGAGCGATGATTGACTAAAGCTAAACTACAAATCTACCCTATTTAAATTTAGTCTAACACCTGAATTACTCAGGCGAAACTAATGGCGTAGGGGAGGCCATCACTTCCGGTCAAGTAACTAGTAAAGGGGACTATAAGGAATAGGCTCTGTGTCTTTATTTAAACTACTTTTACATTTTATAATTTCCTTACTTTCGTATGCGTTGAACAATCTACTATCAGATACATTTTTAATTAATAATAGATTATCTAGTGTTACAGTATGATCAGCTTCAAGGGCATGTTCGGCAATGCTAGACTTTTCTGTTCTACGGTATTTTAAATATGCTAAATGTTCTTTAAATCATGTTTTAATTGACATATATTTGTTTTCGCAGTCATTACAACTAATTTCATAAATTCCACTTTTCTCACAATTAGGAATCTTGTCTTTGGGATCTCCTTAGATATTTCTCAAATTGTCTGATGACTTATAGACAAACTGAGGCCTACCTTATTAAATATCTTATTGAGTCCTCTGCTATATTTCGGATTATATGATATGAAGATATACTTTAGCTTATTTGCTTTGCATGTAAAAACGGCGGAATTCTGAATATTTAACCTGAACTTATGTCTATTTATTAACTTATTTACTAAGTCATCGTCATAACCATTAACTCTAGTTATATTCCTAATACGATTCCTTTCATTATTGAAGTTGACTCTATTCAGCGGAAAAGTGACCAGACGATGAACTAAAAAATGTAATATGTGGCTAATTTATGTTGTTTGTAATGAAATGAATTATTAGGAATACATCTATCTGTTACTGTGTCTTTTCTATAGATATCAAATTCCAACTTATTATTATTTTTAATGATTAAAATATCTAGAAATGGTAGTTGGCCTTTGTTCTCAATTTCGTAAGTAAATTTAATGAGATCATATCGACTATTTAATTTGGAAACAAAATCATCTATATTTGCTTTCTGTGTATCAAAAATGGCAAAAACATCAACCACATACCCATACAATACCCTTGGGAAATACTCAAATTTTTGACTGGCATGAATAACTTACCATTACATACTTTCGCAGTGAAAAATTCTTTGGAATTCATTAACAAAACAAAAGATCTAGTTCTCAATGAAGGTGAAATCTTAATTTCTTTTGTTGTCAGTTCTTTGTTTCCAAGGGTGTCAGTACCACAAACAACAATACAATATCTCCAAGTATTACTTAGGATTAATGACTTTGAGGACGAAATTATTCAGGAATACTTAACATTATCTAAACTTTGTATGGAACAAAAGTATTTTCAATATAACATTCCATTTTATGTTCAGAAAGAAGAGCTATAGGTAATTGCTTATCACCTTTCATAGCCAATTTATTTATGAGTAAGTTTGAAACCGAAGCCAGTCAAGAATTTGAGTATTTCCCATAGGTATGGTATAGGTGTGTGGATGATATTTTCGTTATTTTTTTATATAAAGAAAGTAAATATAGATGATTTTGTTTTCAAATTAAATAGCCGATATGATTTTATTAAATTTACCTACGAAATTGAGAACAAAGGACAACTGCCATTTCTAGATATTTTAATTATTAAAAATAATAACTGGTTAGAATTTGACACAGTAACAGATAGATATATTCTTAATGATTCCTTTCATTGCAACAACATAAAAAAAACATTTTTTAGTTCATCGTTTGGTTACTTTTCCTCTGAATAGAATATTAGGAATATAACTAGAGTTAATGGTTATATAGTAGACATAAATTCAGGTTAAATATTCAGAATTTCACCTTTTTTACACGCGAATCAAGTAAAACCAAATATGTCTCCATATAATTCAAAATACAGCAAGGGACTCCATAAGGTATTTAATAAGGTAGGCCTAAGTCATCAGATAATTTGAGGAATATCTTAGGAAATCCCAAAGACAAAATTCCTAATTGTGAGAAAAGTGGAATTTATGAAATTAGTTGTAATGATTGCGACGAAACATATGTTGGAAAAGCAAAAAGGTTAATTAAAACACGATTTAAAGAACATTTAGCGCATTTATACTACAGTAGAACAGAAAAGTCTAGCATTGCAGATCATGCCCTTGAAGCTGATAAGAGTAATACTGTAACATTAGATAATCTAAGATTAATTAAAAATGTATCTGATAGGAGATTGTTGAACGCATATGAAAGTATGAAAATTATAAAATGTAAAAGTAGTTTAAATAAATAAAGACAAAGGGCCTGTTCCTTATATTCTCCTCTACAGGTTACTTGACCCGAACTGATGTCCTCGTCTATACCCTTAGTTCCGCCTGAGTAATTCAGGTGTTAGGATAAGTATAAATAGGGTAGATTGGTAGTTTAGCTTTAGTCAATCAATGCTCCTGATGAAGCCAACATGGTTAGCGAAACGCGTGCCGAGTGCAAAAATAAAATGTTTGGTGTACTGGTGATATATACTGAGTAGTGTCATTGTACCAAAGATTCCACATTCCCAACAAAGTTAACGTTGCTGAATTCCATATAGTTATGTCGGGGCATTCCTTTTCTCTAGCATCACTACTCAATTGCTGGGCATTAATTTAGAAGCAAATATTATTTGGAACTAAAAAGCTTGACACTCCAAAACAACTGTTATTTCTGTACAAAGCTCAAATTCGAACAACGATTGAATACTGCTCCCATGTTTGGGGTTCTGTTCCCAAAGATACACTGCATTTGTTGCATTCGATTCAGAAGAAAGTTGTTTCACCTAATTGGAGGCCCAGAACTGACCAGCAACCTTAATTCCTTGGAACATCGCAGATTGGTTGGCGCTTTCAGTCTATTCTGCAAATATTTTCATGAAAAGTATTCGATGGATGTAGCACGCTTAATTCCTCTCAAAGCGGTGCATGCTAGGAATACGCGCTATTACTTCATACCCATGTGAAGTTCAGCCTGCCACTTCTCATACAACCGTGTTCTAGTAATCTTTTGTATGGAAAACTTCATCCTTTTGGAATGATATGCCCAGGACTGTGTTTCCCATCGAGTACAATTTGCAACGATTCAAGATCAACGTGAATCAATTTTTCGCACACACATCGCTCCTTTAGCGCTTTAGGGATTTTCCTGCAGCACGTGTACTATGCCCCTAAGGTGTCCTTAAGGTATAACATAACTATCACCCCTATATCAAAAAAAAAATGTATATTTAATTTATGATGCTTTTCTTAGAAATTTTCCAAATTTTTGTACCGTTTCAGGCGTAACTCTATACGAAATCCACGCTCCAATGATGATTCTACTCAATCGTCAAATGGAGTCCCAATCGATGTCAAAAAATGACATAAAAACAGCACTCAAAGAAGTCCTGAGATACTTGACAGAAGCAAAAGTTATTCTGAGCTATGAACCAGAACATTCTGCCGAAGGAATTATGGGTAAAGCTGCTAAGGATGCTTTGTTGCAAATTAAAGAGTGGGAGAAAATTGTCGGCAGGATTAAATAAATAAATAAATAAATATATATATATATATATATATATATATATATATATATATATATATATATATATATATATATATATATATATATATATCTTTATGTAAATATAGTTATACTATTATTATGTAAATATTGAAAAGAACGTTAAATTATAATCTTATAAATTATTAATGGTGGTTAATTTAGTAGTTAAAAAAAACCTTAGTAACGTTATTTACTGAGAATTTTCCTAGTGAATATTATTTGCAAAATAAGTTGGCTTTCGTTCTATTATTGCGTGGGGTTCCAAGACTTTCCGAGACAGGACAGCACAAAATAAAAAACATGATTTTCAGGTAGTGTCAACTTTCAGATTCGTGTAAAATTTTCCTGCCATTTTGTTTGCAAGTTTCAACTGTATAAGCAGCACTACTTTTGATTTTTGCGAAACGATGGAAGAAAAGAATTTCGCGTGTTTATTAAACATTGCTTTTTGAGGGGAAAGATAGCCAGAACCCAAAAATGGCTTGAGAAGTGTTATGGCATATCTGCTTCCTCGAAAGCAACTATATGTCAATGGTTTAATGAACTTAGATGTGGTCGTACAACCATCGATGATGCACCATATTCTGGATACTCCAATGAGGCCATCAGTTCAAAAAATATAAAAAAATACACTCTATTCTTGATGACCGAAAAGTGAAAGCGAGAGAGATAGCTGACATGGTGAAGATATCCACAGAACGCGTGAGGCATATGTTGAATGAATATTTGCATATGGGTAAAATCTTACCTATCTAATAGAGAGCAAATAGTAAAGTTGTCAGATGGTACAAAATCTAGGGAGATCATAAATACTAGGGGACTTCCCCAGGGGAGTCTTCTATCTCCAATGTTCTTCATTATAATGAACAATGATCTTCCATCAACAGCAAACAGTAATTTTAATAGTAACGTCTGTCCCGTACTGTACGCGGACGACTCTAACTTCATTGTAAGTTCTAAAAAAGTCGAGATTCAATCTGCCGCACAGAGAATTGTTAATGGAGTCTGCCAGTGGTCATATAACAATGATTTAAAATTAAATTTCACTAAATCCAAAATAGTACGGTTTATCCCTAAGCCCGTAACCCTGTATGAGAGCTTACTTATTCGATTCTCAAATAAATTGTCTTTAGCTCAAATAGACCAAATAAACTTTCTAGGAGTAAAATTAGACTACAAACTAACATGGGAAGCACATATATTAGAAATATGTAAAAAAAAATAAATTCATTAGCATATCTCTTTAGACAACTGAGACCAATAGTCAAAGACACTACACTTCTTACTTTATACTATGGCCAAGTTTATTCTAGACTATCTTACGTACGTATGTTGGGCCAATGCTGCACATATTCAACAGTTATTTTTTTGTCAAAAAAATATATTAAAAATTATGGCTAAAGCCCCACCAAGGACATCTTGTAGGAATCTATTCATTAATTATAATATTTTGACTTGCTATAGAATATATATTTTTTGCAGCGCTGTGTATGTTAAAAGATATATTGAAAAATGCACGGTCCGTAGTAATATTCATTCTTACAACACTCGGCAAGCAGAACTTCACAAGCCAATATGTAGGTTGTCAGCTACTGATAATGGTCCGCAATGTATGTTGATTCGAATATACGTTATATGTTATATGTTATATGTATTTTTAATTATTTTTGACGTATCCTATACTATGTCTTTGGACTATATTGTGCATCTGCATCAGTCAAAAAAGCTTTCACAATTGTTCAAAAATAGCAATGCGTCAACCATTCAGGACGCTGTTTGGTACTGTTTCGACATAATTCAAAGGATATTTTGCATCAACTCATAAACATAGTTCCACCACTACACGCCTGAGTCCAGCAGTCAGTCCGCAGAGTGGCTGGAACGCACGAAAGCCGACCGAAGCATCAAAAAACACAAACATCAACACAACAAAGATTTTGGCCAGTATCTTTTGAGATGAAATAATACTGATCGACTATCTTAAGAAGGGGCGAACAATCACCGGAGACTATTACGTTGGTTTATTGGATTGTTTGAATAGTAAAATCAAGAAAAAAAAAGCCCCATTTAGCGAAGGAAAAAGTATTTTTTAACCAAGATAATGTACCAGCTCAGAAGTCCATAAAATCTATTGTGAAATTAGACGAATTGGGTTATGAGTTGCATTCTTATTCTAGGTATTTGCCAGACCTGCCTCACAGCGATTACTCCCTCTTTCCAAATTTGAAAAGGTGCTCCAGGGACAGAGATTTGCCTCAAATGATGAAGTCGAATGAGAAACTGAGGCTTATTTTAGAGCCCCTCAAGGGCTAGGGGAATCCCAGGATTCTCTTAGTACGGGCGTTGACGTTCCCGAGGTAGCTGAGTCATGTTGTGCTGTCTTGTGTTGTTCAGATTATGTGTGATGAAAACGCAATCTTAAGGTGTTTACCGTGCGAGAAGATGAATGGCTCAGCGTTTATGAGTCGCGAACAGTTCTCCCGGGTACCGGGCTCCCTCCGGGAGTAAGTAGCCTTGCTATGGCATCCAGGCTCTGCCGCAGTCGACCCTCTTTCCTAGGATACTCGTGGGAACACTACGTCGAATAATAATAATTATAATAGTGATAATGGCAGGGTGTTGAGGAGGCGGACCCCTGTCGTACAAACAGCTACAGCACCACCACAACAACAGACGATCCAAACAACCGCCTCAGCCGAAACTACTCCCGATAGTTTTATCAGATCCGACAATGTAGATTATGGAAATTGCCTTTTCCGTGCAGTTAGCTTACACTTATATGGCCACCAAAACCATCATGAAAGACTCCGAGACGTTCTTCTAAGATATATATAACAACAAAACTGGTCGGAACTTTATACATTTTCATTAATTGAATACGACGATATGAAAGACTTCAATAACTACTATAACTATATAAGGAAAATGGCACCTATGGAACGAGCCTAGAGATACTTGCCCTCTCGGAAACCCAAAATAGCAACTTTCATATCTTCTCAAAACAACGAAGAACAAGAGATACAAAAATAACTTTTAGAGACAGACCAACAATAATAAGCACAAGAAAACACACACGAAACTCTTTACCTTCTACTAACAGGCAACCCAATGTCGGGACACTTTGAGCTTCTGACACACAAAACACTAAAAATATCCCAAACAACAGTAGACCAATAAAAGAAGCATCGGGCGAGCGACGTAAAGGTCGAAGACGTCGCGAGAAATGGCACCTCGACCAAAACGATGAAGACCGGGCAACCGAAAATGGACCTGCCAAAAGTGTTGTGCCGGCGAGTAAGCCGACACCTACCAAGGCGGGAAAATCAAAGCAGTGCATGAGTTGCACCACAGAGAGCTTGACAGATCGTACTATATGAAAGGTATCTAAATTTTCGAAAATCGCTGGAATAAGTGTATCGCTCTTGAAGAAAACTATGTTAAAGAATAAAATCGATGTTTGGCAAGAGCACTGTTTTCTCTTCAAGAGTCTCGGGATTATTCATACCATGTAGTGTATAACTGTTGGTAGCCACCTTTCTGTTACTGGCAATTGTAGCTAGTGGACTGTGATGGTGCATGGTCATCAAGCCTACCAATATTAGCGGGGGTGCCACAAGGTTCAATATTGGGACCAATCCTGTTTGTGATATATGTCAATGATTTGCCTCACTACTTAGAGGACATTAACATTATACAATATGCAGATGACACTACCCTATACTCTGCTCATAAAAATAAGCAGACATCTGAAAATACAATAAATGTTAATTTAAATAAAGCAGAAAAATGGTTCCAGGCAAATTCACTAGCTTTCAACCTAGGTAAAACTGCCATACTAAACATATCACTAGGTAAAAATTCAGAAGATAATCCTGTTAAGTTTTTGGGACCTTATATTGATTCAGGGCTCTCCTTTAGATGCCATATTGCAAAACTCAGCTCAAGCCTATCCAAGGTAATTTATTTCATCCGAAAAATAAACAATGGAAACTATGAAACTTGCCTACATGGGCCTTTTTCATAGTCGACTAAATTATGCAATTTTATTACGGAGAAATACGGTTAATTGGCCAGTTATCTTTAAGCAGCAAAAGAATACTTTGGGTAATTAAATATTATGACAGTGCCAGCATTGTATATTTACCAATGCCTGTCTTTTGTTAAAAATAACCTGGATTCCTTAACAACACATGATGATATCCACGATTGTGAAACAAGAAATAAAAAATACGCCCGTACAATTACAGTGAGTACTTTGGGGCAATTTGAGTATGTATATTGTCTTTCATTATTGTCTGTTTGGTTATCGATTTTATTATTTATTAATTCACTTACATATATAATTATTTTATTTTCAACTGTATTTGACGATGCAAAGACGATGTGCAGGTTAGGTTTGCTTAACATGATTTGTACAAGTTATTATGCAAATAAAGTATTATTATTATTATTATTATTACAAGAAGTTCTTCTTTCTCACATTTGATCAATGTGGTTCCATGTTTGGCTGACGGACCAAAACCAAGTCAGCACAAACGCTATTACCATTATGTATTAAGGAATGACCTGACAATGTTACATGTTTTCAAAATCACTGACTTCTGAATGTTTTTGTGTATGTTTGTGTTGAGTCCTAATTGTACTAAATGTGGTGTGAATGTTATTGGTGCCTGTGGCTGATATAATGAGGGGGACAATGATGACTTTTTCTTGTTTCCATAGCTTTTTTATTTCCGTTGCAAGGTCTGTGTATTTGGAAATTTTTTCTGTGTATTTCGTTTGGATGTTTGTGTCGTTGGGGACAGCTATGTCAATTAGATAGGTGACTTTTCCTTTTTTGCACTGAAAAGTAATATCGGGTCTATTGGCGGAGACTGTTTTATCTGTATGGATACTGATGTCCCAGTAGAGCTTGTAATCTTTATTTTCAAGTATAGATGTTGGTGTGAATTTGTAGTATTATTATTATTATTATTATCAGAAGGCGCAAATAATAGAATTACTATAATTTATTGGACTAAATCTACGCACATAGGAGTATTACAGCGTTTTATACCGTCAAAATTATTTTTTTGTTGTTAGATATTTTAAATCGGGTTTTATTTCTAAATATAGCAGTGAAAGCTTTTTGGAGTGCATATTCTGTAGAAAAATACATTTGAACGCATAAAAAACAGTATATTAAGAAAAAAAATATGTTGACTTAAACAGAAATTACAAAAATAATTATTCGTGATGTAGAATCCCACATTTCTTCGTCCGCACCCGAGCTCCATTCCTCGGCTTCCTCTGCAGATTCCTCCGCGGATTTCTCTTCTTCTTCGGAACTTTCATCGTTAATAGCAGGTGTACAAGTATGAAATGCGGATTTCAGACAACAGATGGTGCACCAATGCAATGTGCTATAAAGATTTGACACTGCGCCATTTTGTTGTGTCATTAACAAGTGTCAGACGCGCACTAGTGATAAATTGGAAATGTGTGTGCATAGTGTTGTGTTGTTGTGTTTCAATACGTCGAAATTTATACCGAACAAAGAGCATTCGCAGACAGCATTAATTTTTTGTTTTCATTTGAAGAAAGCTGCTGTGGAATCATACCGATTACTTCGAGAAGCTTATGGTGAACGTGCTCCATCGCAGGATACGTGTGAATGATGGTTTCGGCGTTTCAAAAGTGGTGACTTCGTTGTTGCAGACAAGGAACGTGGAAAACCACCAAAAAAATACGAAGATGTTGAATTACAAGCATTGTTGGACGAAGATGATTCGCAAACACAAAAACAACTCGCCGAGCAATTGGGCGTTAGTCAACAAGCTGTTTCCAACCGGCTACGAGAGATGGGAAAGATTCAGAAGACCGGTAGATGGGTACCACATGAGTTGAATGACAGGCAAATGGAAAAGCGCAAAAACACTTGTGACATTTTGCTCGCTTGGTACAAAAGGAAGTCGTTTTTGCATCGTATAGAAGATTTTTACTGGCGTGGTATTCACAAATTGCCCGAAAGATGGGAAAAATCTATAACAAGCGATGGAGCATACTTTGAATAAAGTACTTTTTATCATTCTTCCGAATTTAACATGTTTTTTTAGAAAAAAAATCCGAATTTCATACTTGTACACCTGGTATTGTCAAACTAACATATTCGTTAATTGAAAAATAAGTTTACGGATTTTTCCAACTAGAATTTCTATTTAAATTACCTTCACCATCCTGTCAGTATGTTCTTCCTGAAAGGTCATCAGTAGCTGCCTTCAATTTTAGGAGATATTATAAGAAAATAGTTGAGCTTTACAATGATTTATTTATTTTTAAGAAATATTGATGAATGACCCTAACTCGAAAGTCACTTAAAGCGAATACAATATTAGCCCAGTCGCCAGGGGTTTTGAGCCCTCATTAATTGTTAACAGGCTGCATTTTGGCACACAGTTTTTTGGACATAGAATATGATAAAAAAAAAGTTTGCTAAAGTTAGATGTACGCTAAGTCCACAAAATCCAAAATAAAATAAGAAATTCGGTTTTTCGGTAATATCTCGAAAAATAAAAAAGATATCGAAAAAAAAATAGCCCTAGGTGAAAGAGCGGAAAATTTTACAAAAAAATAGTATATAGATTTTTTTCCAAATTTTTTTTATTAACGTGAGAATTAATTTAAAATTCGGATAGGTGATTCAAAAAGTATAGCGCGCCGAACAAGTTAATTTGAAAGTATAGGCGCACCCCTTGAAGTTTAATCGATAGTACTCTGAAAGAGTATAAAAAAAATAAGATAGCTTCTTAAAGAAGAGACTTACAACTTTCCGATGATACTAATAGTTTTTATTTTTGTTGCTTCATAATTTGTAAAACTTAAAACGAAAATTTTGTTTGTATAATTTTGACGGGTATACAGTACCAGGTGTATGAAGTATGAAATGCGGATTTCAGACAACAGATGATGCACCAATGCAGTTTGTGCTATAAAGATTTGATACTGCGCCATTGTGTTGTGTCATCAACAGTCAGACGCGCACGAGTGATAAATTGGAAAAGTGTGTGCAGAGTGTTGTGTTGTTGTGTTCAATATGTCGAAATTTATACCGAACAAAGAGCATTCGCGGACAGCATTAACTTTTTGTTTTCATTTGAAGAAAACTGCTGTTGCATCATACCGATTACTTCGAGAAGCTTATGGTGAACATGCTCCATCACAAGATACGTGTGAACGATGGTTTCGGCGTTTCAAAAGTGGTGACTTCGATGTTGCAGACAAGGAACGTGGAAAACCGCCAAAAAAATACAAAGATGTGGAATTGCAAGCATTGTTGGACGAAGATGATTCGCAAACACAAAAACAACTCGCCGAACAATTGGGCGTTAGTCAACAAGCTGTTTCCAATCCGCTACGAGAGATGGGAAAGATTCAGAAGACCGGTAGATGGGTACCACATGAGTTGAACGACAGGCAAATGGAAAGGCGCAAAAACACGTGTGATATTTTGCTCGCTCGGTACAAAAGGAAGTCGTTTTTGCATAGTGTGGTTACAGGGGATGAAAAGTGGATTTATTTTGAGAATCCCAAGCGCAAAAAATCATGAGTAGACCCAGGCGCACCATCCACATAGACTGTAAGACCGAATCGCTTCGGCAGAAAGAGGATGCTCTGTGTTTGGTGGGACTAGAGGGGTGTGGTCTATTATGAGCTGTTTAAACCTGGGGAAACGGTCAATACTAAACGTTACCAACAACAATTGACCGATTTGAACCATTTGCGGCTTGTAAAAAGGCCAGAATACCGAAAGAGGCAACACAAAGTAATTTTTCTTCATAACGATGCTCCATCACATACGGCAAAACCAGTTCGCGACACGTCGGAAGCACTCACCTGAGAAGTTCTATCCCATGCAACTTACTCACCAGACTTGGCTCCTTCCGATTACCACTTGTTTGCATCGATGGGTCACGCACTTGCTGAGCAGCGCTTTGGTTCGTACGAAGATGTGAAAAAATGGCTCGATGAATGGTTCGCAGCAAAAGGGGAAGATTTTTACTGGCGTGGTATTCACAAATTGCCAGAAAAATGGGAAAAATGTATAACAAGCGATGGAGGATACTTTGAATAAAGCACTTTTTATCATTCTTCCGAATTTAACATGTTTTTTTAGAAAAAAAATCCGCATTTCATACTTGTAGACCTGGTAAATTGCAAATATTTAATAAAAATATAGTATTGCTCCAAGGTACGTCTTCTTCCTGATCCTCGTCTCAACAAATGTTATGGCAAGGGTATTATGTATCATAGTATATTACGGTTATATAATCACAATATGCTTGTATCAATAATTTTAATATTAGATACTCTAATAGTTGTATTTGGTAACACCCGACATATGCGTTTCATATCTAACAAAATAAAGGATTTGGTCTTTGCAGTTGTCCTTACAAAAGTCTGCTGAGTACTTCCAGTAAATTCTGTATACCAGTGTAATGATTTATTAGTAAAAAACATACTAATAGTCAATTTGTAAAACCTTAGGTAAATAATCATCTAAAAGCTTCCTATTTCCTTATGGTGAGTATTTAAAAGAAATAGAGCTTTTAGGAAAATTTGAAGGCGCGTCAAGGAAACGAGAAAAATCCTAAAGTACAGGATTATCGAATGGGATATATTTCATAAATCATTTTTGGGCATATCCGAGGTCTATAAGCGGATTTGTTAGGTCTAATATAATAAGACCCCTTTACCAAAAACTACTTGGAAAATGAATCTTGTAGAGATACGTACATCTAATTAAAGTGTTAAGTATAGTTATTTTTCAAATGCAAAATATTATGAAAAGTGCATCCTGACTAACTGATTTAAACAGTACATTACATTATTACATTATTACCGTAAAATCGGGGTTATTTAGTGAAATATTAGCCACATAAAGGCAGAGAAGAGGTTTCGGAGTATTTACAAATTCTAATACTTTTACACTTCTCGATATACTGTTTCTGTTAAATCCGGAAATAATGAACAAATAACATAATTTTTCGATTCAACTTCAACTGAAAAAGTTCTATATCATATATTAAAAGAAACGTCACTTACATTTTCTCCCCCCCTCTCTCTTTTCAGCCGCTTATATATATATATATATATATATATATATATATATATATATATATATATATATATATATATATATATATATATATATATATATATGTAGAACCCCCGTTATCCGAGGTAACGTGGGGGGCACCCCTCTCGGATAACTGAAAACTCCGATAATCCGGATTTGGTTTTTATTCATTCAAAAAATAAACACCAATACTTTAAACCGAAGCCGATGTATTAACGTTTTTAACACATAAATAGGTACATACATTATAAAACAGTGAAATAGGTATCTATGCGCTTCTGTTTCATATTGCATCTTCTTTTTCTCGCTGCAATGTTTCTCCATCTATTAAGAAGAAGCAAATCCGCTGGGGTTGCCTCTGGTTATTGTTCGATATACCTCAAAGCTTTTTCCAAAGAAGCAAAACCTTCTTGATGAGAGATCTTAGTGAGAGACTGTTCATCCATCGCCGCTTCGTCATCGTCATCTGATTTGTCGGTTTCCTGAAAGGCATTCGTTATTTCTTCAATATTCATTTCTTCTTCTAAATCATCTACTGTAATCCATTCAACAACATCTTCTCTTGTCACATTTTCGCAACCTTTTAATTTTTGCATTAATTCAAATAAACTTTTTTCTTTTTCTTCTATCTCGCTGTCAAAATTTGAACAGGACATTTCTCCATGGCTTCTCAATTTCAAAACTAATTCATTTAATGGAGTACCATCTTCACTGTCATTATAGTCCTCAAAATCAATAACTTTTGACCAAGATTTTTGAATAGTGGTAGTACGCACAGAATCCCAAGCTTGACTTACCCAGTAAATAACAATTTTCAGTGTAACCTTTCTCATCCCATTGATAATATCCTCCTTTTCTGTGTATTCTAACAGATGTTTAAGATATAAGCGCCTATATTTTTTTTTAATGTTTTCGAGGATGCCTTGATCCATTGGTTGCATTATGCTGGTTACATTTGGAGGAAAAAAATTTACAACAATTTCGCCCACATGAAGTCCTTCTCCAGGGTAAGAGGGGGCATTATCCATTAGCAAAATTGCTTTAATAGGAAGACGGTTTCTGTTCAAAAATTTAGTCACAGATGGCATGAACTCTTCTTCAAACCAGTTAGTAAATAAGGTCGCATCCATCCATGCGCTCTTCTGACTTTTGTAATAGACTGGTAGGGCTTTGAGTGAGGTGTCTTTTAAAGCTCTTGGACGTGCAGACTTGCCAATCACCTTCAGTGCGATTTTGTGCTTGCCAGATGCATTGGAACATACCATTATAGTTAATCTTTCCTTATTTCGTTTGTGCCCAGGAGCTGATTTTTCCTGTCGAGATGCCAATGTTTTTGGTGGAAGCATTTTATAATTCAGACTAGTTTCGTCACAGTTCTAAATTTGATCACATGTGTATCCACAATCTTCGATTTGCTTTTTAAAGTTCTGCTTAAACTTCTCAGTTGATGACACATCAGCAGAAAGTTTTTCACCACATACAGTCAGTTGTCGTACACCGTACCGTTTTTTCCAGCGGTCAAGCCATCCAGAACTGGCGGTAAACTGATCTATCTCTGGGAATTGCCTACTAATCATTATTGTTTTCTGTTGTAAAATTGGACCTGACAGAGGTACACCTTCGTTAACCTTTTCATAGTCGCCGGTTTTCATTGATTTTCTTCCTGAGGACGAGGAGGCTTGATTTATACACCACTCTTCTATTTTTGTGCGGTTTCTTTTCCAATCTCCAACTGTTACCTCACCTACTCCATAATCTCGTGCAACAAATTTAATTGTCTCTCCTGCTTCAATTCTTCTGATGGCTTTTAATTTTTCTTCAATAGGAACGACGATTTTTTTACGCTTGTTTTGCTCCATTATAATACGACAAACAAAAATTCAAACAAAGCAGTTCGTATTAATTACACTTAACTACCAGAACTCCAACCAAATAAATTATGTGAGTATACTCGTACTTCTCCATAGTAAACGCTATAACGCACTGCATTCACGCAAATTTACATGCTGAAAGAGTCCAAAAACATAAATAGGGGAACTCCTCACACCGGCCAGGGAGATTCCCCGAAGGCCCTGGCGATTTTATAGACGCGCGTACCTCGGATAATCAAGTTCTTAGATTGGCTCGGTTAATCCGGAGCTGTATATATATATATATATATATATATATATATATATATATATATATATATATATATATATATATATATATATACAGCTCCGGATTATCCGAGGTACGCGCGTCTATAA
>CM032455.1:37931509-37962168 GCA_019049505.1 Pachyrhynchus sulphureomaculatus | reverse complement strand
AAGCACGTTGTATTTGAAGGGTTCGCTTTTCATTTTGTCTACCACTTTAACTATCAAGTCTTCAGTCGATCTGCCTTTTACGAAACCGTATTGGTTTTCGTGATGCCAGTTAGTCTGTCCATTGGTAATTGGTGCTGCTACTTCTGCATTGTTTTCTTCTTCTTTAACGAGCTGAATTTTAATGAAATGTTCCAGTGCTTTGCCTAGTATTGGAATTAGTGTTAGCGGTCTCAAGAGTTTACTTCGTGTTCTTCCTTTCCTGGTTTCGGTATCGTTATGAGTTTGCCGACTTTCCATAATGATAAGACTAAATAGAAAACAGGGGAGTAAACACGGTAGGGTGATCTTGACCGTTGATAATGCATTAGAGTTTGAATTAACGATAAGAGCAATCAGGCCATCTAACTTTAACATCTCATTTGAGTAAACTGTCAATCTAATACAAGGAATAAAAAAGTAAATATTAAAACAGCAGAACGTTAGACCTAAGCAAAAATAGCACAATGAGGAAAATAGTACAGGATCCCGTGAGAATGCGAAACAGAATATATCACTGCTATGTTCTGCATGTTATAGAGAACAACTAATGGAATAAACCATATAGTAGATGTCTAGCTCTCATCAGGCATCGGGCTACATCCTTCGAACACTCTCCATGAAAACAGTTATTGAGTAGACTCAAGTTGTCAACCGTTTTTTCGATGTTCCAAGGAATCATTGGTGCCAGTGAATTATGTTGTGAAGTGTAAAGCTTTCTAGTTCGAAGTAATATTCCTAGTTTCTGAGAAGTTCTCCTTGTTATGAATGTCACATATTCAGGCCCAGACATATTTGCGCCCAAATTAATGCCCAGAAAATTAATTACTATGCTAGAGAGATTGAGTATCCAGACATAACTCCGTCGGAGTCAGCAACGTTAACTTTTAGAAAAAAACTGCCGCCTGGATTTTTGTAGCGTTAAATTTTACTTGGTTGCTGTGACCCCAAGATAGAATTTCTTCCAGGTCTTTATTAAGGTGAACCACCTCCTACTATTATTGCATGAGTAGTCGATGTTCGAGCGTTCAAAAGAAAATAAAGAAATAAGCGTACTACCATCTGCAAAGCTGTAGATTGATTCCTAGTTCTTTCCAGCAGATCGTTAATGTAAATGAGAAAAAGAGTAGGAAACAGTATGGAGCCTTGCGGCATTGATACTGAAGGCATTAGAAAGACATTCATCGAAAGCCACTTGTGAAGAACTCTCTCTGGGGAAGCACGGGAGCTATTAACAAAACTTTTTACACATACCATAAAAGTCTACTCAGTATATATCATCACAACACCAAACATTTTATTTTTGCACTCGACGCGCGTTTCGCTAACCATGTTAGCTTCATCAGGAGCGATGATTGACTAAAGCTAAACTACAAATCTATCCTATTTATACTTAGCCTAACCCTTGATTGACTCAGGCGGAACTAATGGCATAGGCGAGGCGATCAGTTCCGGTCAAGTAACCAGTAGAGGGGTCTATAAGGAATAGGCCATCTGTCTTTATTTAAACTATTTTTACATTTTATAATTTCCATACTTTCGTATGCGTTCAGATATATTTTTAATTAATCTTAGATTATCTAATGTTACAATATGATCAGCTTTAAGGGCATGTTCGGCAATGCTAGACTTTTCTGTTCTACTATATTTGAAGTGTGCTAAATGTTCTTTAAATCGTGTGTTAATTGACCTTTTAGTTTGCCCAACATACTTGTTGACACAATCATTACAATTAATTTCATAAATTCGACTTTTCTCACAATTAGGAATCCTATCTTTGGGATTTCCTAAGATATTCCTCAGATTTTCTGATGACTTATAGACTAAAGTGAGGCCTACCTTATTAAATACCTTATTGAGTCCCCTGCTATATTTCCGATTATATGGCATGGAGACATACTTGGTCTTATTTTCTTCGTGTGTAAAAAAGGTGGAATTCTGAATATTTAACCTGAACTTATGTCTATTTATTAGCTTGTTTACTAAGTCATCGTCATAACCGTTAGCTCCAGTTATATTTCTAATACTTTCATTATTGAAGTTTACTCTATTCAGAGGAAAAGTGACCCAACGATGATACCATAAGATCGTAGCTTAGACAACAATCCGTCATGCAAAACATTGTCGAACGCGTGTGATATGTTACGTTAGGATTTTTTCTCTATCGTCGGTAGGCAAAATGTTTAGAAGCAACAGCTTCTTTACATTGTCGATCGAATCAAGGCATCCTGATGGAAGAGCTTTTCCTCAAAAAACGGACATACGCTTCCATACTAGCCAAAATGAAATCGGAAACCTCTTTAGCGCAGTCAAACGGGTCATTCAATCTAAAGCAGACGTCCAACCAAGGGAAAGTTCGAAAGTATTCTATGAGTTCGTCCCATTTAGCAGATTTGTAGAGCCAAATTTTGCGCGGTTTAGGCGTCTCTCTACTACTGATCAGTAGGAGACTCGATGTTGAAAGCAGTTTATGGTCGGAGGAACCTAACAACAGATTTACGGTGATGGTGTAAATCTCTGGATTGGTGGTTAAGAACAGATCAAGAAGACTGGCGGTCTCTTCGCCTCGATCAGGAGGTAGTGGCGGTTTATCGATAAGCTGAATAAAACCACAACTAATTGAGAATTATTCAGTTTCACGACTGTTCTTCGGTGATATTTGGATTCATAAGCCAAATGTGGTGAATATTAAAGTCGTCCAGTATGGCAATGTCGGCACTTGGATATTACGTATTTGCTTAGGCTGCATGAAGTTGCCCTTACAAGTTAACATTTCGTGGCGTTGCCGATGCCAAAAAAGAATTGCATGATGAAGCGTCCAGAATCAAAAAAATTCCAATTGGAACAATTTCAGGGACGTCAACATGCAGAGATCGAAATTTAAATTTTTGTAATATATGAAATTTAAACTTTAAGATAAAAAATAAATAAAACTTTAAAATAAATGAACCGATACTTCCAATGAAATAAGCCTCATATCCTCGGTTTAGGTGTAACGTCTTGTTGTCAGCAGCCAACTCCCTTATGTGGTTAAATAAAACACCTCAACCTATCACAAAATTCATCTGCTGCCTACGCTGCTCTTGCAGTCACCGTTGATTAGCTACAGATACTGGAGTTGCCATTTTCGACAACTTTAATATCCACAACATCAACTGGCAATTATTCACCACCTACGCATCAATTAGTTGTGGTATTTCTTAGCTTCTCGAATTGGCCAGCCTAATGCTGCTAACACTTACGAAATATTTTCGAATTTTTCCTTAGTTAAACGTTTATTTCAGATTCGACGTACCATATGACGCGCTGAGGAAGCTTTTAAAATAGAGTATCCTACGGATCAGTGGTAGAGAGACGTCTAAACTGCGAAAGATTTGGCACAACAAATCTGCTAATGGAAAGAACTCATGGAATATTTTCACACTTTCCCTTGTTTAAACGTTTGTTTTAGATCCGACAACCCATCTAATAGCGCTAAGGAGGTTTCCGATATCATTTTGGCTGGTATGAAAGCTTATATCCCTTTTTTGAAGAAATTTTGGAAGGCCTGTGAGCTTATATGCCTTGTTCGAAACAAGCAAGTCTTAGTTGGATAGAAAATGCAAAGAAGCTGTTGCTTCTTCATATCCGGTTTTCCTACAAGAGCACGAAAACTTTAACATCATCAATCGTCACATTTATTAGTGCTACGAACAAGTGCAAACGAATTGACGAAACCAAGGAAGCACATAATTAAAAATTCAAAAACAAATTTTTTGTCTGTCTCAATATTTCCATTTCTTATTGGTCGGACGCTAAGGTCATTGCCAAAATTTCACTAAAGTCACTATAAAACGGCCTACATAGCCAAACAAAAGCATTTTCATTTAATTTTCGGAGGAAAACACCACCTACTATTCTCAATGGACGCTGCCCATTATAGTCTTCATACCATATTTTAATGGGACTGCCGCTGATAAAATATTTTCCATTAAACTGAAAAATGCTCGAGTTAACTAATGCCAGTTTTTCTAGACCTTTATAGACCAACAACTACCGACCACTCTTATTGCTTTCAGTAATATCGAAAGTTACGGAAAGGAATGACATATTTTAAAATATCCGATTCAATATTAATGACCATCATATGACTTTCGGAAGCAAAGATCAACGGAGATCTTCTAGCTTATGTGACACACATATTTGAAACAACACCATTGAACATTTTGGAGAATCTCGATCCGGTTATACTTGATATATCCAAGGCATTCTACATTGTTTGTCATGATGGATTGATGTTTGAAAGGTTTTGTTTATGGCTCTCGTGTTTCTTCAGGGAGCGTTCTTTATTAGTGGCAGTTGATGTATTTTTTTTCCGTTACCTTCATTATCAACGCTGGTGTGTCCCTGGGCTTCATGTTGTCTCCTTCTGTCTTTCTTCTTGACATAATTGAAGGGTTGCTGAATTTTACAATAATTAATATAAGTGCTAAAATCAATTATATCAATATCCAAGTAAAATTAGAAAAATAACAGTTAAAACACGAAACCAGAGCTTTCATAGTTTCTTCATACTGCGTTTTTTACATCAAACGATCTGCTAGAATGAACCATAAATTCAACCTACAGATTTACGGATGACAATGCCCTTGTTTTTTCATTTCCTTTCGAAGAGCAGCTACCCAAGCAAATATCAGCAGACAGCAGAAAAGTTTTCAAAGACCTGTGGACCCAAATGGAAGTAGTCATATAGGCAGAAGATTATGATAGGACGGACATAAACAAAGCTGAAAAATATACTCTTAAGGATAAAAATAGGTACGATATATATCACTACAGGAGGAACGGCGGGTACAGATTAGTAATTATTGTAAGATAAATATGTGTATTCTCGAAATAGAGATGATTTTAATCCTTATTTTTCCATATATTCTCTATACTTGACCTTAAACACTAATAATGAAGAAACGTGGGACTTTCTGTAATTGATTTCATTTCAATTACACATTATTCTTGACCTTTTTGTTCTTAACATTTATCTGATTGACAAACACAATAAGATAAATTTTTAAAAGGCAAAAGTGAACTGATGGGAATCAAACAGATGGTATTTTATAAGAATACACGCACAACTGATAAAATCATTTAATATTCAATTTAGTAGGTAGCTTTGATTTCTTAAATTTAGGTAAACGATAACCTTAGTTTAATCATAAACCAAATAAAATTGATTAAATTTATTTTATTATAGAATTAATATATATATATATATATATATATATATATATATATATATATATATATTTATATATATATATATATATATATATATATATATATGTTATATATATATATATATATATATATATATATATATATATATATATATATATATATATATATATATATATGTTATATATATATATATATATATATATATATATATATATATATATATATATATATATGTTATATATATATATATATATATATATATATATATATATATATATATATATATATATATATATATATTTATATATATATATATATATATATATATATATATATATATATATATATATATATATATATATATATATATACATATATATATATATATATATATATATATATATATATATATATATATATATATACATAATTTCTTATCTTTTCTTTTTTTAGCTTCGCATGTTTATTTAAACGGATATATTTGACGTTTTTCTCTTGTTTCAGAATATTTTCAAAATTTTATTATATATGATACATTTACGTCTGAAAAAAATTCGTACATGATAAACTAATTTGCCATGGATGCATTTAAACCAAATTAAAATTTTTGTCACATAAAATTTGCTACCTGAAAATATTTTAATATTTCTCAAAATTGATGCTAAAGTTCAAATTTTATGTCACAAAAAAATTGTAGTTTGGTTTAAATATACCCTTGTTCAATCAATTTAGCATGTTCTTATTGTTTTTCAGATTTAAATATATATAATAAAATTCCGAAATGCTCTGAAACAAATGCGAAACGCCAAATATATTCTTTTAATTAAACCTAAGAAAACGCTAAGAAGAAAAATTATAAGCAATTGGTTCAAAAACAAAAGAATATATATATATATATATATATATATACATACATATATATATATATATATATATATATATATATATATATATATATATATATATATATATATATACAGGGTGCTCAATATGTATGGAATAATGATTCCACAGCATTTATTAATTAGTGTATCCAGAAAATGTTTAAATAAAAGTTATAGGGTGTTATACGGCGCACATGCTGATGTTAACAATAAAATGTTTTGAACTGTCAGTTCGAAGAAATTACGCCATCTTGATTTTTTTTTTAAAGGCAAGCCCTGTATATTATTTTATTTTTGAGCCCTACTAAAAATTCTAGATATTATTTGTTTAACATATCATATGTCTAAATTGAACTGTTTTAGAATTATTGTCATTTAAAAGTTAAAATAAAAAAAGACAAAAAAAAAACACTACTAATAAATACTTTAGGTTTATTTTTAAGGTAACAATTACGCAAAATCTCTACAGTTTACAGCGAGGCAATGACCCAATCTGTCATAAACAGCCTGAACAGAGTTTTGCAGAGAATTCCGTGTGCCTGATTTCTATACTATTTTTCTGTTATGTTTAACTAATTAATTGGAACTATGAGAAAGAATGTTTAAATGAATATTTGAGACTTAACCACCGAGGATTAGTATTAAAAACAACTACGGAACATTTTTATTTAGAAGTTACATCATTGTTATAAAAATGTAAACAAATTTAATGTCAAAAAAGTCTCCATACACTTAACAATTACCAATAATAGTTTGACGGAGTTTAATGGAAAATAACAACTTCATTTTTTGCTTGCTTTTCAAGCAATCTTTTATATGGAGAACGTCATCCCTTTGGAATAATTTGCCCAGCGCTGTGTTTCCCACCGAGTACAATTTACAGCGATTCAAGAACAACGTGAATCGCTTTTTCCGCACTCGTGCCGCTCCTGGAGCGCTTTAGGGACTTCCCTGCAGCACGTGTGCTAGACCAATAAAAAAAAAAAAAAAAAAAAAAAAAAAAAAAAAAAAACCCCCCCCCCCCCCCCCCCCCCCCCCCCCCCCCCCCTTAAACTAATATTTAGTGGGACCGCCGTTGGCCTTGATAATCTCCTGTAACCTTTTTGTCATGCCTGCAACCAGCTTCCTAGTAACTTCTGCTGGCATGTTCTCCCAGTCGTTCAATATTCTGTTTTTTAATTCTTCTCTATTTGAAACATTATGTTTGCGAAGAGTTCTTCCCATAAATGCTCGCACCAAGTTTGCGGTATGTTTCGGATCATTGTCCTGTTGGAAAATGTATCTTTTTTCGAGTACTAATTTTTGGACACTTTCTCTTAAACCGTCTCTCTCAAAATGTTCAGATAAACATGCTGATCCATGGTACTATTAATAAAATGTAAATTTCCAACCCCGGACATGCATCCCCAAAGCAGAACACTGCCACCTCCTTGTCTCACCGTGGAACAAATGTTTTTAATAACGAAGGCGGTATTCTTCTTTCTCCAAACTTTAGTTCTGCCATCATACCCAAAAAGGTTAATTTTAGTTTCATCACTAAAGATTACGGATTTCCAAAATTCAGGAGGTTTAGTAACGTATTCCGTAACAAAAACTCACCGCTTTTTGCGATTAGCTTCTGAAATTAACGGCTTCTTCCTGGCTGCACACCCCTTATTGCCTGCCCTGTATAACCAATTTTTCACTGTTCGTGAACAAACTTTTTTTCGAAAATAGTTCCCGTACTTCTTCTTTTAATTTTAATGCACTTTCCTTGGAATCTGTAATTATTTGTATAACAATACTTGCCTCTTCACATGGAGTCAGTTTTTCGAGACGACCGGGGCGTGGTCGAATTGGACCACCGGGGCGTGTTCGAATTTTATAGGAATTCGTTGATTTATACTGATTTACAATGTACTGACAGTAGCATGCGACTTTTTAACCATTTTCTCTATATTTCTGTACGATTTTTCATCTTATCACAAATCAGTTATGATCTTTTGAACGTGTTTTTTTCAAGCAGTTCTTGAGTGTATGGAGACTTTTTTGACATTAATTTTGTTTACATTTTTTATAACAATAATGCAACTTCTAAATAAAATGTTCCTTAGTTGTTTTTAATACTATCCTCGTTGGTTAAGTTTCAAATATTTAAGCATGTTTTTCTCATAGTTCTAATTAATTAGTTAAACATAACAGAAATAGTGTAAAAAGGAGATGGTGTATGGAGACTTTTCAGACCGACTGTATATATATATATATATATATATATATATATATATATATATATATATATATATATATATATATATATGTATATAACATATATATATATATATATATATATATATATATATATATATATATATATATATATATATATATATATATATATATATATATATGTATATATATATATATATATATATATATATATATATATATATATATATATATATATATATATATATATATATATATGCATATATATCTACTATCAACTAAGCTGTTTTACTAGCGTGTTAGCAATAATAAACTACCATATATATTTCTGTACCTGATCAAATCAAGCTGGGTTTTTTCCATTGCATAATTTTTCCGAGTAAAAACAAACAAATAAATAAATACCACAAATACAAACAAAAACAACAAAATCCTTCGAAACAAACAAAGGTAAAAAAGAAATTAAAGATGTAAATCGGAAGTGACTGGAAATAATTAAAAAATCATTGATCAAACCTATTCAAAACAGGCCAAACAACAAGCCTGCCGAGAAGTATTTTAAAGATGAATGTGCATTTATTACACATTGTATTTGACTTAAAACTAGTAAGTAAGCTCAATTTGTATAAATGAGTAATAATAAAGAGATTTTTGACTTTGACCATATATATTTAAAATCTGGGACGTCACAACACCCAACCAATAGCGCCAGATTCAAACCAGCGACCATTCTCCACATTCATTTCTCTTGGGTATAAATGTACTCTGTTCTTGTTCCAAATTTAATATCTATATCTTATTTCGTCCGAGAGCTATCATGTCAAGAGGCATACAGACCGACGGATCGCCGGAAATGGGAGACTATATTTCCGTGGGATCCAAACACTTGAAAAAATGCAAAAAATCTCTTAGTCAAACTTTTTCACGAATACAATACTTCCCTTCAGAAAGAGAAATAAAAGACACTGCCTAATTGACTAAGAAGGTCTAACTTTATAACGAATCTAATTTGACAATTACGGATTTAAATTCACAAGAACATTAGTAAGTGCTCCTTTACAAGTAAATACACGAGCTGGGTGTCAAAATAGTTCCCCACCCATAGTAATCCCTAGATTTTGTGCGAAGTGACTTTTTTTGCCTCCGAACCTGAAAAATTGACTTGGAGGAATGAAATTTTTGTCGAATGCTATAAACGAGTGCAAAACAATTTTTTTTTCCTGAGAGAATAAAAAAATTAGAATCTCGCTGGACCAAATGTATTAGGCTCAATGGGAATTATGTTCAGAAATAAATTTTTGTTTTTGCAAAAAAAAATGTTAATTACTTTGTTTTTACCAAGTTTTCTCAATCCACACTCGTAAAAGACCACAAAATGCGTTTTTATTTATGATTAAACCGATAAAGAATAAAAATTATGTGAGATTTTAGCAAAATGTTATGTTTCCTACCGGTTTTAAGGCCTTAATTCTTAATTTTCATATCAAATTTTCTTTTTAAAACCTGTATTCGAGGTAAGTAATTTACAAAACAAAATATTACATTGTCACAAACAAAAGTCAACTGGTGGGCTAGAAATTTTAGATTTCTTCACAACTAGACTGGCTTTAGAGCCTTTTAGGGAATTTGGCTGCTAAATTCTACAGCAAATTCTTCCCAACTTTGAAAAGCATACGTATATCGTATCTAGAATTTTGTAGCTTAAAAATAAGACAACCACACCTAAAGTAAGTTGTTTTATTTCTAATATTTTTAATATAAATAAACTCAAAATGTTTTTGTTTTAATTATCATTATTAATAAGTATGAATAGTATTTATTTGATTTATATATGATGGTATACGTGGACGACCCCTTCCGACATCATTTGTTCAGCACAATAATGGGGAAATTGTACACCTTGAAGGAGTGGATTCGTTACTTTCTAAAAAAAATGTGACTTTATTTCAATTATACTTTAAAATAGCAAAAAAAAAACAAAAAAAAAATACAGGGCGTATTTTAAGTTGGAGCATATGTGGTTACAGTACTCATCAAATAAACTCTATTCTGCAAATATAGCCTCTATAAAAGTTCCTAAAAAACTACTTTAAAAAAGGCCACTCTAAAATTATATAAAATGTGGTTAAAGCTGTTAGCATCTCGATACTATAATATTATTACTGTTATACTGACGACCTCACCGTTTTATTGCGCTTTTTAATGTTATCTTTCTTCCCTCGCTGTATTATTCTCCTTCTTCTTCAGCTTCTGTTCATCCACTCACGAATTTAAGCCTCTTTCAAAACCTTCCATGCTTTTCTGTTCATAGCAACTTGCGTCCAGTTCGTTCCTGCAATCTTCTGGATGTCATCTGGTCGTCGCTTTGGTGGTCTTCCCACACTTCTCTTGGTCTCCCTTGGCCTCTATGTTAACAATTTATTAGTCCATCTATTCGGATCTTGCCCTCCAATGTGGCCCGCCCATTACCACTTAAGCCGTGCTATTTTTTTCCAATACATCCAGTTCTTTTGTTCTTTCTCAGATGGTTTCTGATTCGATCTATAGGGCTTATTCCAAACATGAAATAACCTTCGCTACCTTACAACTCTACGAAAGCGAAAATGGTCAGCCAGAAAAGTCCTACCTATAAGTACCTATCCGTGTAAAGTTTAATAGGCTATCAAAGTAGGTAGTGAATTAAGTAACTAGACATCAAAAGCACTTCCAGTCCTGATGAAATACCTGTCATGCTACTCGAAAAATGTACGTTGAAACTAGCACCAGTTTTTTTGTAGACTTTTTAACTTATCCTACAGAAAAGAAATATTTCCGTCGTGCTGAACACAGTGGTCAACAGCTTTTAATCTTATCGTCATCATCATTAGCTTATTCCATCCAGAGTCGGATGTAAGCCTCTCCAAGTTGTCTCCAATGAGCTTTGTTGTTTGCTTTTTGCATCCAATCGTGTCGTGCTAATCTTTTTATGTCGTCCATCCATCTTGTCTGTGGTCTACTTCTGCAGACAACTATACGGCGTGTCCATCTGTTATCATTCATCCTTGCGACATGCCCCGCCCAATTCCACCTTAATACACTTATTCGTTGTATTACATCTGTCACTTTTGATGTTCGTATCTCGATGTTAGGAATTCGATCTTGGAGCATTTCTTCTTTCCATTGCTCTTTGGGTTACCTGGAGTTTATTTATTACACTTCTATGTAAAGCCCACGTTTCAGTGCGATATGATAATACCGGCAGTACATATTCATCGAATACTCTGGCTTTTATTGTATTTGGGATGTCTAATTTAAATATAGATTGTAACCTTCCGAACGCAGACCAAGCTAACGAGACTCTTCTATCCAAGTCAGCCTTTAAATTGTTTTTTGATATTTCGATTTATTGTCTTAAATATATGACTGTTTCTATCTCTCCTATTCTTTTACCTTCTATTAACAATTCCTGACTGTTATCTTCACTGTCGTTGTCAATTTCAAATATTTGGTCTTGGTGAGAGTTTCTTCTATTTTCGAGTTTCTGTACTCTCTGATGTCTTCTCTGATCGTTTTCTTTATTTTTTTGTCTATTTCTGTCAATTCTAATCTGCCATGTGTAGGATCATTTCTTAATAGTCTTCTCTGTTTCATAAGATTTTGTGTCTGTTTACTTAATTTTTTGTGTTTTCTCTTTTTTCGATGTTGCTATTTGTTTTGTAGTCATGAGTAGGCTGTTGGTTATTTGTGCGTTTAGTTCATCAAGTTCTGTTTGGTAGTTTTTGTATTTTATATGATTTTCCAATGCTTGTCGATATTCGTCTGTGTTTTGCTTTATCATTTCTGTTGGTGTCTTTATCTTTGTATGCATTATCAATTTACGTCTCTCCTGCTTCAGGTTTATTCTTACTTTTGCTCTGAGCATCCGATGGTCACTGCCAATGATTATCGTGTTCAGGACTGTCGTGTCGATTACAGTATTCTTGTTATTTGATAAAAACATAATCAATTTCATTTTTTCCACTCATGTACTGCTCCTGTAGCGTTATACCACCTGGGCTTTGCCATGTCCATCGTCTATGTTCTGGCTTTTGGAAACATTTATTCATAACTTACAAATTATTTTAATTTACAAAATTTGATAACATTTCTCCTCTACTGTTCCTCGTATCCAAACCAAACTTCCCGACACTCTTTTAATTTTTATTCCTTTAACAGGTTGACTGCCGATCTATATTTTTGAGTTTGTGGTTGACGCCGGTAAGATTTTTCCAAATATTTTTATTTTATTGTGGTAAATATGAATTAAAATGAGTCTTGGATGTGTTTTTTTTTTATGTGCCATTCAAAATATTAGAAAAAAAAAAAATTTCACTCCGATCGGAGTAATCGGCATTGCAAGTGAAAATTTTTACTAGATGCCGAACACTCCGATCGGAGTGTCCAATTAAATAAGTAAAGAAATAATAAATCGAACTCGTGAACTCAAAACATTTATTTCTAAATCATTTTTGTACATTTTTATGGTAATCCTCAAAGCAATTAAGGCAAAAACCTGGTTGTCCAGGGCACATTTTGCATTCATACACTGTTTGCTTTCTTATTTTATTTTTCCTGCGTTCTTTGCATTCCTTTCTGCTTACCCGTTTTGTTTCTTTAGTTCCTTTTTTTTCACTAACAATTTTTTTTCTACTTTGCTAATGCTGTGGACATTTATTTGGCCTGGAGGAATTTGCGGCAAATTAGTAATTGGTCGTCTGGCTAGTAAATTTCTTATGACATCCAATCGGAAGTCATATAATCGTAACTGGTCAGACCGCGAATATTTATTGTACAAAAAATAGGCGTTTATCATGCTCATTTGTAGCACATGTATGAATAACTTTTTGTACCACCGAATGGTTTTTACGGCTGCAAGGATAATATGCCATCATTTGATCCTGTCTATCTATACCGGACATAAAAGCATTATATCCAATGATTGCGGAAGGTTTTTCAGATTCTTGATTTCTTTTGTTTTTAAAAATGCCCATTTCGCTTCCAAATTCTGTTGAAATGTATTGAACATTGCGTTTATCGCGCCATTTTCCGACATGCACTCCATTGCAAAACATAGATTTATTCTCACCACGTTTTAAGTTTGCACTCATTACCTCTTTCGGATTATCTTTCCTCTCAGCTCTCAGCGTACCAGTGCAGTATGTATTTTGTTGAAGTAATTTCCTAGCTAAATTAACACTATTGTAAAAATTGTCTAGATAAACAGCATGTCCCACACCCAATTTTTCCTCCAATAAATGTAAAACAATCTTTTCAGTATGTCCGCTTCCACCATAAACATCTGTCGCACCTTCGTAGACACGAAATTTTCAAAATAAGTCCATTAGGCTCTGTCAGCATGTATAACTTCATACCATACTTATGACGCTTATTCTTGATATACTGTTTAAACTGGAGACGACCCCGATAAAGTACCATAGCTTCATCCAAAGACAACTCTCTTCCAGGATAGTAAATTTCTCCCATCTTGTTGTTAAAAAAATCTGCCACAAATCTAATCTTTCCTAGCCGATCTGCCGGATCCATATCTGGAGATGTAAAATGCAAACACCTCAAGATAAGCAAAAATCTATTCCTTGACATATATTTTCTAAAAACAGGTAGATTAAATAGCGGATCAGTTTTCCAATAATCGTTAAGACGGCTCAAGGATATTGTGCCAGTGTGAAGTAACAGGGCCAAAAAAATTTTTAGTTCGTCAAGAGTAAGATCTTTAAAATTAGTAATACGTGATTTTGTACTTGTTTCTGGGCGCAGCAAAACCTCGACTGCGTAAGAGTTCGTTCGTTCTACAATAGTTTGTAAAAAAATCATCATCAATGATCATTTTGAAAAAATCGATAGGTGCACCCTGTCCTGGAATTTGCACCAATAATTCCTGGGTTTTCTGGAACAAAATTTGTTTTAAAACGCACCTCTGTCGTTCCATTTTATCTCATCAAGGCTAGGAAGTGTTTGATGTGGCCGAATAGGGTCTATAAAATTCTCTTCTTCGGACTCGGAGCTTGAATTTACATCACTATCGTCTGTGTCTGGTACGTAATGTTCGTCACTACTACCTCCGCTTTCTTCCAATAGCTGCAATAATTCAGTGTCAGTTAGCTTCTTTTTCTTATCATATACCTTTTTTTTCATCACTACAATATCTTTTTTCAATACCAGAAGGCCCAGGTTGATTGTCCATATTGTACGGCAGATTACAACCAAACCAAAAGCAAATCCGCGGAACCACTTTAAGCACCTGTTAGAACTTGCGTTTTTAAGCAACGCCACCACTAGAAACACGTTTCATATACAACGCCGATGGAATACTAAAACGTTTCGTAAGAACGCATGTCGAACTCCGATCGGAGTAGACGGCGTTGGCGAAGAGACCCGACGCACTCCGATCGGAGTGGTCGGCAGTCAACCTGTTAATCCTATATGAAGCTAAAATTCGACCATTAATAAAATATTGCCCCCCTGTTCTGGGCTTTGCTCCAGAAACATTTTTTTTTCCTGAGGGAATAAAAAAATTAAAATCTCGCGAAATTTTTTAGTTTTTGTAAAAAAAAATGTTAATTACTTTGTTTTTTACCAAGTCTTCTCAATTCACCCTCGTAAAAGACCTCAAAATTCGTTTTTATTTATGATTAAAAATTATATGAGATTTTTGCAAAATGTTATGTTTCCTACCGGTTTTAAGGCCTTAATTCTTGATTTTCATATAATTTTTTTTTAAACGTATATTCGGTGTAAGTAATTTACCATACAAAATATGACATTGTCACGGACAAAAGTCAATTGCAGATCTAGAAGTTTTAGATTTCTTGACAACTGGACTGACTTTAGAGCCTTTTAGGGAATATGGCTGCTAAATTCTACAAGAAATTCTTCCCAACTTTGAAAAGCATATGTATATCGTATTAAGAATTTTTTTTAGTTTAAAAATAAGACAACTACACCTAAAGTAAGTTGTTTTATTTCTATTATTTTTAATATAAATAAAGTTAAAATATTTTTGTTTTAATGATTATTATTATTAATAAGTATGAATAGTATTTATTTGATTTATATATGATGGTATACGTGGACCTTCCCTTCCTTCTTTATTTTTTTTTTTTTGTCTATTTCTGTCAATTCTAATCTGCCATGTGTAGGATGGAATGCAAAAACAATGTCACAGGCTGGAAAGATATTTAATGTTATCCAAGAGATGAAACGTCTGAATATCAAGATTATGGGAATAAGCGAAATGCGTTGGCCAGGAGCGAATTATGTAGATATCAATGAACATCGTGTATACTACTCTGGAACAGCAAATAACGAACATAAGCATGGTGTGGAGATTATACTGTGTAGATCTGTCGCAGAATCAGTTATCAACTTCATACCAGTTTCAGAGAGAATTCTACTTCTTCAGATTAATGTTAGTCCTGCTCGATTGAACATCATACAGATTTACGCCCCAACAACGGATTATGATGACAACGTAATTAAAGAATTCTACGCCCAGGTAAGTGAAGTAAAGAAACAACTACCAAAAAAGGACGTAACAATAGTAATGGGAGATTTCAATGCGAAAATAGGAAGGGGACGAGAAGATGACTTTGTCGGTCCCTGTGGACTAGGCGAAAGAAACGATAGAGGTGAACAACTCAGCACCTTTGCAAGCGAGCAAGGATTGGTAGTGCTGAACACATTCTTCACTCTTCCTCCACGTAGGCTGTATACATGGAAGTCGCCTATGGACTCTGTTGATAACATAGTAAGGAATCAAATTGACTACATCCTTATAAATAAAAGATACAGGAATAGCTGTACGGCCATAAAAACATATCCAGGAGCTGACTTGCAGTCGGATCATGTTCCCTTAGTGGGCTCATTTAGAGTAAAACTAAAGAGAATCAGAAAGCAATCAAAAAAGAGATATGACCTGGGGAAGTTAAAAAATATCAACGATAAGAGAACAAGTAGAACAGAGTATCAATAACGAATTAACTAGAATGACGGACTCCTCCACTGTGGAAGAGCAGATTGAAAAATTAAATATAACAGTTCAAGACATCAAGGATGATCTATTAAAACCTGAAACAATAAAGAAAAACTCGTGGATGACAGATGAAATTCTCCAACTGATGAAAAAAAAGACGGCTTTATAAAAGTAATCCAGGAGAATATGGGAGGATTAACAAAGAAATCCTCAGGAAGATCAGAATTGCAAAGGAGAACAAACTAAAAGAACAGTGCGTTGAAATAGAAACTCTTCAGAGAAAACACGACCATCTGAATGTTTATCGTAAAGTGAGAGAAAGTAACAAGACAAAAATAAAGCTAATAGAACAAATAAGCTGGTAGATGAGGAAGGATCGGTCGTAGTGGACAGGGACGAAATTATGAACGCGTGGAAAAGATACATTGAGCAACTCTTCTATGACAATCGACCAGAACCTAGCATGATAGATGGGAATACTGGTCCGATCATTATCAAAGAAGAGGTCAAGAGTGCAATAAGAACAGTGAAAGAGGGCAAGACACCAGGCCCAGACAACACAGAAATAGAATTTCTTAAGCTTTTAAATGACGAGAACGTGAAATGGCTGACATCAGTGTTCAACCGTGTCTACAATTCTGGAATCATTCCCTCTCAATGGATACAGGCCGAATTCATAACGCTACCAACAAAACCTGGGGCTAAAAACATGTGGAGAGTATAGGACGATTAGTTTGATGAGCCACCTTTTGAAAGTGTTCCTTAAAGTAATTCATAGAAGAATATATAAACTATGTGAAGATCCGATATCTCCTACACAGTTCGGTTTTAGGAACGCTGTTGGTACACGTGAAGCTTTATTTAGTGTACAAGTATTATTTCAACGCTGTAGAGACGTGAACGTTGACATCTATGCATGCTTTGTGGATTACCAAAAGGCGTTTGACAGAGTACAACACCACAAGATGATAAGCATCCTGAAGAACATAGGACTGGATGATAAAGACATAAGAATCATTGAAAACCTATATTGGAATCAATCGGCGTATGTGAGAATAGGAGAAGACCGTACGGATGATATAAAAATCCGTCGAGGTGTCAGACAAGGATGCATATTATCTCCACTATTATTTAATATTTATTCCCAACAGATATTTGAAGAGGCTCTGGCAGATCTTGATGTCGGAATTCTACTGAATGGTGAGAGAATGAATAATATTCGATACGCTGATGACACTGTCATATTCACCGATAACCTAGACGACCTAAATTTACTAATGAACAGAGTAACGAACTGCAGTCAGAGATACGGTCTTGATATTAACATAAGTAAAACAAAACTAATGGTGATTAGTAAGAACAAGTTACCTAATTGCCAACTAAAAGTCAATCAGATAAACATTGAAAGAGTAAATAAGTACACATACTTGGGCACCAACATCAATGACCAGTGGGACCGCTCGCAAGAAATAAGAAGTCGTATCGAAAAGGCTAGAGCAGTATTCACCAAAATGAGCTCTATATTTAGAATGGAAACAAAAGTAAGGTTTCTACGCTGCTATGTGTTCTCCATTTTATTTTATGGAATGGAGGCATGGACCCTGACAGAGACAGTAAGTAAAAGGCTGGAAGCCTTTGAAATGTGGCTGTATCGAAGGATATTGGGAGTGTCATGGACGGATCGGGTCACAAACGACAGAATTCTTCAAAGAATGAATAAAGAAAAAGAAGTTCTAGTTACCATCAAGCAACGTAAACCACAATATCTCGGCCACATTATGAGGAATGAGGCCAGATTTTGTCTATTACAAAATATACTTCAGGGCAAGGTGTGTGGAAGGAGGAGTGTTGGAAGAAGGAGAATTTCATGGCTCAAAAATCTTCGCACTTGGTTTTTAATGACTACAACGCAGCTGTTTAGAGCTGCAGTCAATAAAGTAACGATAGCTAATATGGTTGCCAACATCCGGAACGGATAGGAACTAAGAGAAGAATGTGTAGGATCATTTCTTAATAGTCTTCTATGTTTCATAAGATTTTGTGTCTCTTTACTTAATTTTTTGTGTTTTCTCTTTTTTCGATGTTGCTATTTGTTTTGTAGTCATGAGTAGGCTGTCGGTTATTTGTGCGTTGGGTTCGTCAACTTCTGCTTGGTAGTTTTTGTATTTTATATGATTTTTCCAATGCTTGTCGATATTCGTCTGGGTTTTGCTTTATTATTTCTGTTGGTGTCATTATCTTTATATGCATTATCAATTTTCGTCTCTCCTGCTTCAGATTTATTCTTACTTTTGCTCTGAGCATCCGATGGTCACTGCCAATGCTTATCGTGTTCGGGACTGTCGTGTCGATTACAATATTCTTGTTATTTGATGAAACATAACCAATTTCGTTTTTTATTATAGCATCTGGGCTTAGCCATGTCCATCGTCTATATTCTGGCTTTTGGAAAAATGTATTCATAATGTACGAGTTATTTTCATTTACAAAATTTCATAACATTTCTCCTCTGCTGTTCCTCGTATCCAAACCAAACTTCCCGACACTCTTTTAATTTGTATTTCTTTAATCCTATATGAAGCTAAAATTTGACCATTAATAAAATATTGGCCCCCTGTTCTGGGCTTTGCTCCCGAAACATTTTTTTTTTTTCCTGAGGGAATAAAAAAATTAGAATATCGCTGGACCAAATTTATCGAGCTCAATGGAAATTATGTTCAGAAATAATTTTTTTGTTTTTTGTAAAAAAAATGTTAATTACTTTATTTTTACCAAGTCTTCTCAATTCACCCTCGTAAAAGACCTCAAAATTCGTTTTTATTTATGATTAAACGGATAAAGAATAAAAATTATATGAGACTTTTGCAAAATGTTATGTTTCCTACCGGTTTTAACTCCTTAATTCTTGATTTTCATATCAATTTTTTTTTATAAACGTATATTCGGTGTAAGTAATTTACCATACAAAATATTACATTGTCACGGACAAAAGTCAATTGGAGAGCTAAAAGTTTTAGATTTCTTGGCAACTGGACTGACTTTAGAGCCTTTTAAGGAATATGGCTTTTAAATTCTACAAGAAATTCTTCCCAACTTTGAAAAGCATATGTATTCGTATTAAGAATTTTTTTAGTTTAAAAATAAGACAACTACACTTAAGTAAGTTGTTTTATTTCTATTATTTTTAATATAAATAAAGTTAAAATATTTTTGTTTTAATTATTATTATTAATAAGTATGAATAGTATTTATTTGATTTATATATGATGGTATACGTGGACCTCCCCTTCCGACATCATTTGTTGAGCACAATAATGGGGAAATTGTACACCTTGAAGGAGTGGATTCGTTACTTTCTAAAAAAAAATGTGACTTTATATCAATTATACTTTAAAATAGCTGAAAACAAAAAATATACAGGGTGTACTTTAAGTTGGAGCATATATGGTTCTCTGATCTTTTTCTTTATTTTTTTGTCTATTTCTATCAAAGAGAGGGCCGTTTTGCCTCAAGAGAACCTTGAATTCGGAGAATATCGGAGAAAAGTTAGTTACATGAGTCTATTCATTAAATACTTTTATTTAGCTAGAGCATACCACATCTGTATGAAGTTAAGCTTGTCACTGGAGAACGTCATCCCTTCGGAATAATTTGCTCAAGACAGTTTCTTCCATGGAGTAGAAGTTGCAGCAATTTAAGAACAAAGCTTTTTCCACTCATGTACTGCTCCTGTAGCGTTTTATGGATATCTGTACCGTGTAGGTGTTGTTACAGAAAATATAGTTACCGCTACAGAAAGGGGAACACAACGTCGCCGCAAAACCAAGCCAGCTGGCTACAGCCGACATGTTCAAACGTACTTCTACTGGCGCAGCATCTCTGCCAAAAACTCAACGAGGTACATTTTAACGTGCCGAAGGTTGGCAGATTCGTTTTTTCGGTTAACGGTGCGATAGCTATGTACTGTGCTCGTAAAGGAAAAGATAGTAGAGTACAGATGTTTTACAGGAACGCGAAATCTCCTTTATATTGCCTATATTGGTTAAGTGACTTATTTGAGTTAGTACTATAACCTCAAAAAATCCTGCACCTTAGGGAATATTGTATATAGGGTGACCCAAAAGGTATAGTCGGAAAAGAAGGATCTAGTAGATTGGACCAAAATAAGGTCAGAAGTTCCTATAAAAATGTTCTCTATCTCCCCCCGTTAGGGAGCTACAGCCACCCAAATGGGGAGCCTGAAGACGGGTTTTTCATAGAATATTTCAGAAAGCGTTAAAGATAAAAACATGAAATTCAAGTTCTAAAGTAAAATTTATGTGCTGAATCGGAATTTTACCCTATAATCGTAGATAATTTAACTTGTGCGTCAAAAAGTAGGGGAGGGCGTGGGTAAAAATGGACTTAACTTTTTTTTTTTTTTTTTTTTTTTATTGGTCTAGCACACGTGCTGCAGGGAAGTCCCTAAAGTGCTCCAGGAGCGGCACGAGTGCGGAAAAAGCGATTCACGTTGTTCTTGAATCGCTGTAAATTGTACTCGGTGGGAAACACAGCGCTGGGCAAATTATTCCAAAGGGATGACGTTCTCCATATAAAAGATTGCTTGAAAAGCGTCGTACGCGGAGTAACAAGCTGAACCTCATACTGATGCGAAGCACCAGCGCGACGTGTATTTCTAACATGCACCGCTTTGGGAGGAATTAAGCGGGCTACATCCTTCGAACACTTTCCATGAAAATACTTGTAGAACAGACTCAAGTCGCCAACCGTTCTTCGATGTTCCAGCGAATCAAGGCCGCCGGTCAATTCCGGGTCCCCAATCAGACGGACCGCTCTTCTCTGAACAGAATCCAAACAAATGCAGTGTATGTTTGGGAGCGGAGCCCCAAACGTGGGAGCAGTATTCCATAGTTGGTCGAATTTGGGCTTTGTAAAGAATTAACAGTTGCTGTGGGGTGTAAAGCTTTCTGGTTCTAAATAATATTCCCAACTTTTGAGAAGCTCTCCTTGCTATGCCTGTAACATGTTCATGCCAAGACATATTTGCTCCCAAACTAACGCCCAACAAATTGAGCGACGATGCTAGGGGGAATGGAGTGCCCCGACATAACTATGTCGGGTTCAGCAACGTTAACTTTTTTAGAAAAAACTGCCGCTTGGGTTTTTGTAGCGTTAAATTCCACTTGGTTACTGTCACCCCAAGATAGAATTTCTTCCAGGTCTTTGTTAAGTTGAACGACCTCCTGCTGTCTGCGGATATTCGCCCGAGCAGCCGATGTCCGAGCGTTCAAGGTGAATGAAGAGACAAGCGCACTGTCATCTGCAAAGCTATAGATTGGATTCCCGGTCCTTTCCAGCAGATCGTTAATGTAAATGAGAAAGAGAGTAGGAGACAGTATGGAGCCCTGGGGCACACCGGCGTTGATAGTGAGGGTGTTAGAAAGAAATCCGTCGACCGCCACTTGTAAAGAACGCTCTCTGAGGAAATATGAGAGCCACAAACAGAACCTTTCAGACATACCATAAGAGCGCAACTTAGCCAACAGTCCATCGTGCCAAACACGGTCGAATGCCTTGGATATGTCAAAGCAACCGCTCGAGATTCTCCAAAGTGTTCAATTGCGTTGTTCCAAACATGTGTTACATAAGTCAGAAGATCTCCTGTTGATCTATGTTTACGAAAAACCATATTGGTGATCGCTAATAATATTGAATCGTTCAAGATATTTTAGAAGATGCTCATTGATAACCTTTTCCATGACTTTCGATATTATTGAAAGCAGTGCAACTGGTCGGAAGTTATTTGGCAAGGTCTTCTTACCTTTTTTAGGTATCGGCTGAACCGTGGCACATTTCCAGCAGGACGGAAATATTCCCTTTCTGTAGGATAGGTTAAAAAGTCTACAGAAAACTGGTGTTAGTTCTCTTGCACAGTTTTTGAGAACTATGGCAGGTATTCCGTCAGCGCCAGAAGCCTTCTTGGTGTCTAGCTTCATTAAAATACGCTTTATGATGCGCTGTCTGAAGACAACATCGGGCATCCTTGACTGCAATATGGGAATAGTAGGTGGTGTTTTTCCTTGGAAATCGACAGTAGAATGTGAAGCAAAGAGTTCAGCCAACAAGTTCGCTCTCTCAACAGGTGTGGTTGCAATGGAATTATCTGGCCGTGTGAGTGGTGGTATGGTGGATTTGGTAAAATTTTGACTAACTACCTTAGCGACTGCCCAAGAGGACCTGGAATTGTTGGGACAAGCGAGAAGTTTGTTTCTAATTCGTTGATTGTGTGCCTCCTTGGTTTCGTCGATAAGTCTCTTGCATCTGTTCCGTTTCTGTTTTTACAATAACTGTTACTGCATTTTCGCGTCGGATTAGGGAAGCTTCAGATCTTTGGGGAAAAAAGGTACTCAGATTAACACGATTAGACTCACCAATTTCGAGTTAAAATCGATAAAGAATTTCCATGTTAGAAAAAGAGCCTATTACCTAATATTATTACGGTTATTAGCAATACTTCAAAATATCCAGATATTTTTAAATGGCCATACAACTAAATAATAACTAAAGAAAACATAATCATCAAATAAACAACTAAATAATAATTGAAGAAAACATAATCACAAAACACCGCTAAAAAAATCGGAAATATTAATTTGAAGGAAAAATAAAATCCATGCGTAATTTCAGTATATTGGATGTGGGCACCTTGTACAGTTATGCATTTCCTTAAGTTAATGAGGACAGCCCTTTGAACTCTAAATAACATCCGGGATGATTCCTTATTTCAGCACAGTAAAAAGAAAATTCTTTCTAACAGCTCTTCTCTAGTTTATACAGGAGTCGAATAAACAAGATATTTAAGGTGGCCCCCATAGAAATAAGTCTAAGGGATTTAGATTCTGGTGATCGGGGTGGACACGGAATGTCCCACCCCGACCTATTCAACAATTGGGAAAACTGGTTATCTAAATATCCCCTAGCAATGTTGCTGAAATGTGGTGGTGCACCGTCGTGCATTAACCATATATTATTACGAATATGTAACGGAACTTCTTCTAATAAATTATTTAAATCATCTCGAAGAAATTGGAAATAGTTCTCACCATTTAGCCCCCGTCAATGACATATGGTCCAATCAAATAATTCCCGATAATTCCCATCCACACATTTATCAAAAATTTATGCTGGTTTTTACTCTGAATTATCGCATGTGGGTTATCCTCATCCCATAAGTAAAGTTTATGGGAGTTTATTACACCATCCCTAGAAAATCCCGATTCATCTGTAAAAAGCACTTTGCTTACAAAGGTATTATCTTCTCGTTGCTTTTGTAGAAAACCAATTAGCGAATTCCACTCGAGCAGGAGGAATCATCGGGTGACATAGAATGAACTTTTTGGAAATGGGTAGGGATGGAGTAATTGCTCTTGAAGTACCCTATGCACCAACGATTTGCAAGTATGAAGTGGTGCTGCCAATTTCTTTACACTATTAGTTGGATCGTTTGTTATTAGGTAAAAAAAAATTCTTCCGTTTCAATGGTACGAGCAGTTCTTGGACGACCTACTCTTCCAGGTTTTGGTATAAGGCTACCTAAAAGATATCCAATAATAAGCACACAATTTGAAAAAGCAAGACACAATAAACCTTGCGATCAACTCGTTCAATAGTTCTGCGATCAGGCAAGTATCGATCAAGAAATCGTTCTGCGTAAAGGCGAGCCGCTTCCCTAGCGTTATCAGAAGCTAGACCAATCATTAAATGCATATCCTCATACTCGACAAAAGTAAAATTTGGCATAATGAAATCGACCGCAATTTTTTGAACTTTCAGATTTGACTTGTGTGTTGTTATTTGGTTAATTACACAGGGGAACAGCTGTTTTGGTGTCGAGGTTTTTTGAGCTGATTCTATATCAATTTGATGTCCTGAATTCAAATAACGTATTCATTTGTACCTAGGAGCTCAAATTTTTAAGATATACAATTTTTAGAGAAATATAAGTTACATTATTGTAACTCAAATCCGTAAGTGTAGTAAACAAAAGTAGATACGAAATTTTTATTTTAGTTATATAAAATACAATATTATGTCGTACTTACAAACAAAAAAAAAACATTGAAGAAATGAAATAGTCACTCAACACTTGGAAAGCTTCTTTTCCGCGACATTCTTGAATGTTTTTTTAAACAGTCCCTTTTTAAACTCCAGCAGTAATCTGCCATCATGTGCATGTCCCATCTTCCTTGGTAGCGGTCCTCCATAACTTTAATATCTTGGTGAAATCTTTCACCTTGTTCCTCACTCATGTCTCCTAAATTTTCTGGAAAACGGTCTAAGTGGCTGTGTAATAGTGTATTTTAATACTCATATTGCACCCTAAGGATTTGAAACTATTAAGCATCTTGTTAACCATTTCAACATAGTTTTGAGCTTTATGTTTGCCTAGAAAATTTTCTACAACTGCAACAAATGATGTCCAAGCTTCTCGTTCAACTTGATTCATTGAATTTATGAAGGCAGGATCCTTAATTAATTGTCTTATTTGTGGGCCATCCCTGCTTTGAGTTTTTCTGTGCTCAACTGATGCATTTTTTACCCCTATATATGCAAAACAAGACCCATTCTTATCAAGAGCCTTTACAAATTGCTTCATTAAGCCCAACTTTATATGTAACGGAGGAAGTATGATTTTTTCTCTTTCAACCAAAGCGTCGTTAATGACATTCTTTTCCCCAACGTCCATGTTTTCTCTCTAAGGCCAATCTTTTCTAACCCAGTGGTGTGTTTTGTCCCTACTATCCCAGAGGCACAAGAAACACGGATATTTCGTTGTAACCACTTTGCTGCCCAAGAAGAAAGTTTACCATTTTTAAGTCTACACAAATCATCCATTGATGTTCGTAATACTTTATCTTCTGCAAGACCAAAGCTATGGTATTATATTCTTCTTTCAGTTTCGTTGAGTGAGCTAGTGGTATTGAACCATATTTATTCCCATTATGTAGAAGGACACATTTTAAACTTCGCTTTGAACTGTCAATAAATAGGCGCCAATCATCTGGAATATATTCAGAAAGTCCCATTTCTTTCATGAGTCCCCTAATTTCGTGACAAAATACAAGATTGTCTTCTTGAGAAAAGAATGGTAGCAGATCTTTTTCTCTTGTACGGTAAAAGGTAATTTTGGTTCCTTGTTCCAGTAAATTTTTGTCGTTCAACCTAGAAGCCAGTACTTCAGCTTTTTTCGATAAATTGAGATCCCTGGTGAGATCATTTAATTCATTTTGATTGAAGTGTTGAGGAACTGATGACGTCCCCTCATAGTCACTGTTAGTTTCATTAGCATCAGAACTTTTATTAGCATCAGAAGAGCGATCAGAGGGAAAATATTCGTCATCAAAGATATGTGGTAGCTGATGAAATGTTGGAATCGGTATTTCATCTGAGTGCGGGATAGGGCGTATTGCCGAGTCTAAATTGGGATAAGTCCACTTACTGCGGTTATTTCGATTGATTCCATTAGTATTTACTAAACAGAAATAACAATCATTGAAGTGGTTTTTTGGTTCTCTCCAAACCATTGGTACGCCGAATTTTAGACATTTTCTTTTCCCGGTAGTCCACTGCCGTAAATGCTCTGTACAAGTTTTACATACGAGATGCGGGGCCCACGTTTTGTCCTGATCACCAAGCTTAACTCCAAAATATCCAAGATACGCTCGCTTTACAAAGTCAGTAATAGTTTGTCTGTTTTGTTGAAACATGTATTCTCCGCATATATAGCAAAACACATCAGTTGATTTACAACAACTTCTTCTTGAACTGGAACCTGAACTCATTTTAATTCTGTTCATATAACACAAAAACACTCTTTTCCTAACATAAAATAACACGCCGAATTCGATCTACTCTCATTAGTAAGAACGCACAAACTGACGAGACTTACCCGAGTTAGGTGATTAAAAGGGTCAGTTCAGGTACCTGATAGGCAATGGTTCCACTATTTATAGATTTACCTGGAATTCTTCTCAAATACAGACTGACAATAAAACCATTGTACCTACATTATTGAATATATATTAATTTTAGAACTCTCATAAATGAATATACTGAATAAAAACCACATTGGTAGATAAGTTGATGTATCTAAAAAAGTAGAGCTGATAGAGAAAAAAATACGGATTGTATGTATAGATTTAGCGTCCCAAATATAGTTAAAATCAGCTCTAAAATCCCAGACACCAAAACAAAAATATTTTTTTGTTGCCCTGTGTTATCATTGCACCTGGCAGAAGCCAGGTAATAGGCTATTTTTCTGACATGGAAATTTTTTTATCGATTTTAACTCGGAATTGGTGCGTCCAATCGTGTTAAACTAAGAGTACCTTTTTTTCGCCAAATATCTCAAACTTCCCTAATCCGACGCGAAAATGCAATAAAATGTATTGCAAAAAAGTTAAGTCCATTTTTACCACGCCCTCCCTACTTTTGACGCACTGGTTGAATTATCTACGATTATAAGGTAAAATTCCGATTCAGCACATAAACTTTACTTGATGACCTGAATTTCATATTTTTATCTTTAAACGGTTTCTGAAATATTCAATGAAAACCCATCTTCAGGCTTCCCGTTTGGGTGGCTGTAGCTCTCTAGCGGGGGAAAATAGGAGACATTTTTATAGGAACTTCTGGCCTTATTTTGGTTCAATCTGCTAGATCCTTCATTTTTGACCTTTTGGGACACCCTATATATTATTGCGCTTACTACAATGCTGACTATTACATTACCTTTCTAAATCTTACCTGTAAGGATGATATGCAAGCAGTAAATGGGAACAAGATTATGTAAAAAAATAGAGCAAATTGTTTGCCAATACAATTGAGACGATAGTAAATCGCTAACCATATAATCGTGCTAAAAATATGGTGCCATGGTTGTGTCTAAAAAACCCAGAAAAAGATATGTATTGTTTGAAATTAAACCCACTAATAAGAAAAAATGTATTCAGAGAAGAATAATCGGCCAAGTGCAAGTCGAACTTGCGCAAATAGTGTTCCGTACGTTGATGGCTTTTGAAAATAAATATTTATCATTAATTTCACAACATATCCCAAATGAGTTTTCAACAAAGTTTTTTTCTGATCTTTACTGAAAAACTGACTAGCTTGAAATGTTTGTTTTTTTTTTAAATACTAGATAAATTAATAAAGGTAAGGCTCTAGTGATAATTTCGTTCAATCTACAACCTGTGGAGAGTATTGCAGAATTTTTTCAAAATTTGGCGGGGGAGGGGGGGGAGGGACGGGGGGGGGTTTAATTAGTACTTTTCGAGATAAGGGGAAACGACAGCGATTTTTGATTTTTTTATTTAATGTTTGAAACTAACCAACGAGAATTAGTATAAAAAAACAGCTACGGAACATTTTATTTAGAAGTTATAGCATTGTTTATAAAAATGTAAACAAAATTAATGGCAAAAAGTCTCCATACACTCAAGAACTGCATTGAAATAACCGGTCAAGGGATGCAAGTTGAACTTGCGCAATTATTGTTCCGTAGGTTGATTGCTTTTAAAATAAAAAAAATTGTTTACGAAGGTATAAAATGATCAACGACTTTACAAAACACACCCCAAATGAGTTTTCAAACAAAGTTGGTTTCCAATCTTTACTGAAAACTGATGACTTTGAAATTTTTGTTTTTTTTATATACAAGATGAATTATTAAAGGTAATGCACTCGTGATAATTTTCGTTCAGTCTACACCCCATGGAGAATATTCCAGAATTTTTTCAAAACTTTTTGATCAGTACTTTTCGAAACAAGGGGGGACAGCGACTTTTTTCGATTTTTTAAAATAATAATACAAAGAAAAGTGTGTGCAATTATATGTATATTTTTTACTCGTGTTTTCACAAGCTTTTATTTGACACTACACTTGACCTAGTAAAGAAATTTTTTTTTTCACTTCCGATTTCACCCCCCAAAACTGACCCCTTAAGTCAAAATTTAACTTTCAAAAAACTGATTTGTGGAAAGATGGAAAATCGTACAGAACTATAGGAAAAATTGTTAAAAGACGCATGATGCTGTTCAGTACATTCTAAAACAAGTATGAAACCTAAACCAGTATAAATTAACGGGTTCCTATACAATTCGACCACGCTCCGGTCATCCCAAGGAACTGACTTCACGTGAAGAGGCCAGTATTGTTTGACAAACAATTATAGATCCCAAGAAAAGTACACCAAAACTAAAAGAAGAAGTACGGGAACTATTTTAGAAAAATGTTTGTTCACAAACAGTCAGAAATTGCTTACACAGGGCAGGCTATAAGGGGTGTGCAGCCAGGAAGAAGCCGTTAAGGAGTCCGGAAGCTAATTGCAAAAAGCGATTAGCTTTTGCTAGACCAATACGTTACTAAACTTCCTGTATCTTGGAATCTTAGTGATGAAACTAAAAATGAACCTTTTTGGATCTGATGGCAGAACTAAAGTTTGGAGAAAGAAGAATACCGCATTCGATATTAAAAACATTTGATTCCACGGTGAGTCAAAAGGGTGGCAGTGTTCTGCTTTGGGGATGCATGTCCGCTGGAGAGGTTGGAAATTTACATTTTATTAATGGTACCATGGATCAACATGTTTATCTGAACATTTAAGAGAAAGTGTCCAAAAATTAGCACTCGAAAAAAGATACATTTTACCAACAGGACATTGATCCGAAACATACCGCAAACTTGTGCGAGAATGGATAATCCATAATGTGTGACAGCAGCTTCATACACCTCCGCAATAACCCGATGTTAACCCCATCGAGCATTTATAGGAGGAACTTAAACGGCGCGTTCGCAAACATAATGTTTCAAATAGAGAAGAATTAAAAACAGAATATTGAACTAATGGGAGAATATGCCAGCAGAAGTTACTAGAAAGCTGGTTGCAAGCATAACAAAAAGGTTACAGGAGATTATCAAAACCCCACTAAGTATTAGTTTAAACGAAATTGTTATTTTCCATTAAACTGCGTCAAATTATTATTGGTAATTGTTAAGTGTGTGGAGACTTTTTTGAACATTAATTTTTGGTGTACATTTTTATAAACAATGCTGTAACTTCTAAATAAAATATTCCGTAGTTGCGTTTTTAATACTAATTCTCGTTGGTTAAGTTTCAGATATTAATTTAAATATATTTTCTCATAGTTCCAATTAATTAGTTGAACATAACAGAAAAATAGTATAGAAAGCAGGTGGTGTATTGGAGAATTTTTGGGAGCTAGCTGTATATATATATATATATATATATTATATATATATATATATATATATATATATATTATATATATATATATAGAATAAAGAAAAGATATAAAGAATAAGCAAAAGATTGCCGTATCTACCAAAATTCTTAAAAATAAAATCTTAGTTGGGGAACTCGGCAAAAAGGGCGTGATAAGAGATCACACAATTTTCATTAAGCCAATATCGGTCCTAGATTGGGACCTTCTTCAGGGCAAGAATTGAAAAGGAGAACAAAACATATTCCTGATAGTGTTTGAGACAAATTTAAATTAATGATGTTGTAATTAAGTTGTTATAATTGAATAAAAAATTAGTGTAGAACAAGAATAAGATTATTAGTCATAATAAAGTCAAAAAATCACATGAGTAATGTGAAGTTGATTTAGCCTGAATGGCCGTAGGTAGCTTATTACATAAAAACGTTGGTTAATTCATAAAATACACACTATAACACTGTAGATAAAAATTACAAAAACCAGATTTGAAACATGGATGTGATTGAGAACTTGGATGTTGAAAACATTGTTAATTATTTCACTTGAGACAACCACCCATGGGCCACCGCCATATGGGAAAAAATGACAAAGACGACAGGACTCTGTCGGTCAGCTGTCTCCTGTCGTCTTTGTCATTTTTTCCCATATAGCGGTGGCATGGGTGGTTGTCTCAGGTGAAATAATTAACAATGTTTTCAACATCCAAGGTTCTCAATCACATCCATGTTTTAAATCTGGTTTTTGTAATTTTATCTACAGTGTTATAGTGTGTATTGTTTATGGATTAACCAACGTTGTTTTATGGGTAAGCTACCTACGGCCATTCGGGATAAACTCAACTCACATTACTCATGTGAGTTTTATTGACTTTATTATGACTAATATCTTATTCTTGTTCTACACTAATTTTATTAATTATAACAACTTAATTACAACATCATTAATTTAAATTTGTCCCAAACATTATCAGTGAATATGTTTTGTTCTCCTTTTCAGTTCTTGCCCTTAAG
>CM032455.1:37739524-37931409 GCA_019049505.1 Pachyrhynchus sulphureomaculatus | reverse complement strand
TAAAAAACAATACATTATTTTTATTAAAACCTCAAAAGCTATATAACTTTTAACAATACATAACTTATTAAATATTTATAAAATTATAAACAAAATAAAAAAAAAAATTGCTGCCTTGTTTTATCATGCATTTTTCCCTTCTTTTCATTAACGCTTGATGAGTGGCTTTATAAATAATACTATTGCACGCATCTGATATTTTTGCCTTTAAGTGTTCGATATAATTTGTCACAGATTCTCCCACAAGAAAAATCTAATGGCGTTAGATCTGATGACTTAGGTGCTCATTGAAGAACTGAGCTGTGAACCCCTATCCATCTTCATTGAAACCGTTTATTCAAAAACTCTTACATCTAATATATGGCGTGGATGTATTTCTCTGTTGTTGACATAATCTCCAATTGATCTGTTACCTCTAGTGTTCTCAAATGTATATTTATATTACTCAGTATGGTCAAAGTATGTATTATTTATTCCCAACTCGTTTGTAGCGCAAAAATTTATCATAAGCTGCCCGTTGTCATTTTTTATGTTTTCGTTAAAACTCCTGGTATTACTTCATTTCCAACGCTTGCATTATAGTCACCCATTATTATTATTGTTTCGTTGATTGGTATCTCGTCTATCATTTTCTGGCGTTCTTCACAGAATTCTTCCCTGTCTTTTTCTGGTTTACAAATTCCCACTACATTTATATTTTGTTGTTTATTCTTAGTTTAACCATTACTATTCTCTCCGATATGTACTGACACTGCATTATGTAGTTTATATATATTTCTTCTTAATCATCAGAGCTACTCCTTTCTCTGCCCGCTGGTCTTTCGCCACATCACTGTAAAGCAGGATATATTCTCCTAATATCATTTGTCCTTTCCCTTCTTTCTTGTTTCTTGTAAGGCGCATATGTCTATTTTGTGTTCTCTCATTTCCTGTTCCACTTCCTGGTCTCTCACGTTTATAGATTTTATATTCCAAGTTCCGGGTTTCATTACATCCCGTCCTTTCCAATTTTTTAACCTTTTCCTTGCATGTGTCGTCATCCTAAAATCCGTCCTATTTCGAGGCAGGGCTCTCATTCTGTGAGCGTTATTGGTTTTTTTATCCCAGGTAGGTTGCTAGCCTGATCTGGGAACCCTCCTCCTTTACCCGGGCTTGGAACCGGCAACAGGCTACTAAGCTACTTAATCCACCCAACGGCCTGCAAGCGAAGTTGCCTTTTAAAATAAGGGAAAGATTTTTCTGATAAAACTGGTAGAGTATTAACCAAGAAATTAAGGTGTATTTCCAGTTAATGTTCCCTCAAAAAGTATGGTCCAACCAAATGTCTCCCGATTATTTCTCACCATACATTAACGCATTGATTCTGAATTTGATTAACGTTATATGGATTCTCGTGAGCCCAGTAATGATAATTTTTCCTGTTAGGTTTGCCGTTGATGACAAAATGACTTTCATCTGTCCGCAATATATGATTCAGAAAATAACGTTTTTGATCATATTTAATCATCATTTTTGCTACTGCTACTGCAGATCAAATTGTGTTAATAACTGAAGATTATGCATTCTGTAGTCACGGCATTTCCTGCTTGCTTGTCTGATGATTTTGAAAATATTATATAATTTCGACTACTTTTTCATTTAATAAAACAATTTTTCGTTTAGAAATACCTTTCTTCCAAAGAAATGCATCCATATTGCGCGTCAAATTTTCAAATTTCGTTCTAATCGATAAAATATCTGGCATATACCTGTCATAGTAACGTTCTTGAAACAGTCTAACAGCTTCCCGAAAATTTCTTCTTGCTTCTCCATTCATCTAAATAAGAATCATATCTACTTTTCCAGCGTGGGAAACCACTTCAACCAGAGGCTATTAAGATACTCTTCACATATGTTAACTCTATTGAATTGAATAGGTGTGCAAACAAAAGCTGGCAACCGCGATGACCAAAAAATACTATTTTAGAAGGTTTTTGCTGCATAGCTTTTTTGCAAAACGAAAGTAAAAAAAAACAGTTCAAGTAAAAAATGTTAAAAAAAAATGATGGCTCTCCAATGCCGTTTAACAAAAGTTATGTCGACGGAAAAAAGTTGTTTTTTTCCGTCGATACACCTTTTGTAAAACGGCATTGGAGAGCCCTAAAAGTTGTTTAGTATCGTGGCGTCCAGCGTCGTTTTCACTACCAAATATTAAATACGTTAGTATACTCCTTGACATGCACTATACCATTCTACATTTAAAAAAAATAAATATCTAACAATTTTCCGTAATTCGGGGCCAGACGTGTTAAAATCATCACCAGTATTGACTTGTTTTAATATCTGGGGGCAGGGCAGTGCCCCCGCCAAGTCGGGCAGAAAGCATAGCCGTACCATCCTTTTCTCGAAGCCACTCACTGCACTTTCGACCCTCCTGTAACTTCGTTGTGGATAAAGCCAAAGAATTTTCAGTGACCAAGAGGACATACTATACTAGCTATATTTCTAAATTACCTACTATTTATACCTTATAGTTTACGAACTATCGCCAGTCGAAGTTCTTTAATTTTGTCACTGACACACTCACCGATCATCAAAATTCTAAGGTACTTCTAGCAGACACACGAACTTCAAATTTTGAATTTAGTTAGTGTTTGGCCTATAAAGGAAGGAAAAACTGAATCATCCCGAAATTTCAGTACCGTTTTCTAAATTGAATTGTACAGTCACTTAAGCCAAAAAAGAGGGTCAACCTCGGAATGAGAGATAATAAGCTATAACTTGTATAAACCTTTACTTTGGCATTCTAAAAGTTATCTCAAAAGTCTCATAAAATCTCGTGTCCGCGTCTTAAGATATTCAAGGTCAAAAGTCACAAAAATCGGTTTTTCGCAAATATCTCGCTTCCTATGATTTCAATGATATTTGCATCTATTATAAAAATTGTAGAGCATAAAATTCTTTGCAAATTTTGTTCTAAACATTTTTTTATACGCTTAACCGTTTTTGACATAGAGTGCGGAGAGCGCGCAGCGCTCAGCCATACATCGCATAATGTAAGGTCAACCGTGAGTCCCGGTAAATAATACATCGTATAAAGTTAATTAAGCACTAAAAATCCATAATTATGAATAATTTGTATTATTTATTAATTAATATATTATATTTAATAATATTTTCCATTTATCAAATATATTCGTTTAATAATACTTACCTACTTCGTGTAATTAAAAAATTGTTAAGTGAAATACTTTAAGTACATTTTAATTATAAAAAAGTATGAAGATGATACTTCCATGACAGCAGGGTTAGAAGAGAATATAGTTATTAAAATAGGAGCAAAAGTCATGTTAAGACGAAATATTGACGTGAGTCTTGGCTTAGTCAACGGTTCTATCGGTATAGTACAAGGAGTAAAGGTTGATCCTGAAAATACAAATAAAATAAAAAAAAAATACATATTACATTTAATAATGAACATCTTTACGAGTTTGGTCCAGTCAAAACTAAATTTGAAATTATTAATAGAGCTTATGTTCATCGCGAACAGTTTCCGATATGTATAGCCCATGCTATTACCATCCACAAAAGTCATTGGCTAAGTCTAAACAGTGCACTGATGGCCATCGGTTCTTCAGTGTTCACATGCGGTCAAGCATACGTGGCACTTTCGAGAGTGACAAATCTTGGCGGATTACATCTAATTAATGTCGACTTCGATACTATCAAAGCTCAGGAGTCCGCAATCGTTGAATATAATCGACTTAGAAGCACTAATCGTCCAGACTTGTCAAAAATTGTTACATCATAGCCTTTGAGAAAAACCAGTAGAGACAGGGAGTGGGCTTTAAGAAAATCCATAGCTGGAGTACAAGAAATATTGCCCGAGAAAAAAAAAAGGGGACTACCTACAAAAAGAAATGAGATCCCATCAAAAACATAAAATGTAAAAAAAATGCCAAGTCTCGCAACGCAGTCCTTCCACCACAAAAAGTTGTGAGTTCTCATGTAAAACCAAGTCAGTTATTTTAGTTAGTATCTATGGAAGCACCTATTCAACAACTTTGTCATAAATTGTCTTCTATTTAGTTACCTACCAACAGTATTTTAGATAGTAGATTATTCTTATGTGATTATGTTGCTGTGCGATTGCCAAGTCATTATATTTATTATAGAAATAAAGATGTCTAATATTGATACGGTCACTATAAATGTTGGTAGGTAACTAAATAGATAACAATTTATGACAAAGTTGTTGAATAGGTGCTTCCATAGATACTAACTAAAATAACTGACTTGGTCTTACATGATATCTCACAACTTTTTGTTGTGGAAGGACTGTGTTGCGAGACTTGTCATTTTTTTACATTTTATGTTTTTGATGGGATACGTTTTTTATCTTCTAATAAGTTCAATGGAGACTGTCCTGATTGAACTTTACTGAACGAATCTTCATTTCATATTTACATAGAGCATTAACCATAATAATTTGCAACTTTCAGTACTACTTCGTTGCACTTTAAATTCGTCATACTTTTTAAAAACTATTTTCACATTCCAATATCAAATGAAGTAAATAAAAACGCATTTGTAAAAAGAAACCGAACGGACAATTTTCACGGGCACGGTGTGTCAACCGGCGGCTTTAATAAATAATTATATCGCTTTCATAATAACAACAGTTTATTGCTGTTCGTTGCAAGGGAATCTAATCGTTTTTATTTCAAAATTAAATTTAATTGAGTACAATGGTTTTATAGTTTAGTAGTAGTATTAATGGTAAATAGAAAGCTTTACAGCTGATTAATCAGACTTAGTTCTCCTGCTTTGAAATACTTGTAAAAAGATTACCCTTCTAGGTTTTTACGTCATTAATTTATGTCGGTCTGTCTGTCTTTGGATTGGTGTGACTGTTAGCACAACGCTCGGATCAAAAAAGTGAAGAATCGATAAATTTTGTTTAGTTTAAGTGATATTATCACATTTTTTTAAATATTTTGTTCAGATAATTGATTATTTTTGAACAGAAATATTGGTATTTGGAATTTATAAAGGTCTAATGGAACGAGGGAGGGGTTGGAAGAAATTGCTTCGAATATAAGATGCGTCATTTTCAGAGTTCTTGTAGCGCATAAATATAATACATATATAAGTCTTGATACCGCTGTTATGCAATCGTCAACATATCTAAAAAAATCCAAGCTGATTTTAAGTCTATTGTTGGATCGGAAATACCGAAAAAGTAGATTTTTCTCACCTCAGGGACCTTATCTTATACCATGCATTTTATGTGGGGGGAAGTTAAGGTCCCTTTTGATTTTCGATGGCCTTTAAACTCGTTTTTTAATAAAAAATTAACAATAATATTTAATTTGTTTAAAACTATTAAAATAGAATAATTTTTTATATAGTACCGATAAGTAATAAAATGGTTGTTACCAAAAACCATGCCATAGAAAGTTTACAATCGACGAAATCATGAAAATGGACTGTAATGGAAATGGTAATTTTGTGCCAGGTGCGCAAGAGTTCTAGAAACAAATACGAAGTAAAGACAAGCAGCGGAAGTAAAGAAAAACACAGAGAAAGGCATTTGTATAAACTGAGGGGAGAAAGTGCGTGCAAAAAGCTTTTTTCTTTTTGCAAACAGGATCGAGGAAAAACGATTTAAGAGACTTTTAAAATACTGAAGAAGACTTGAGCTGCCAATTCATAAAAATCAAAAACTGGCCCCAAAGAGGACAGTCAGGGTAAAGGACAAAAATAGGAAAGACTGATTTTGTCAAATTTCAACTTTATTTAGTTTCACTGAAACTGTATGACGCGTTTCGCTATACTAGAGCTTCGTCTGATACAAAATGATATTGAATATTAGTGTTGTTACATTTATACAAATACCCTAAGGTAGATAGGTAATAAAATTAATACTATATGCTAATGAATATTGCTGGGAAATCCATTCTGAATATTAATTGTATAAATTGAGTAAAGGTGAGTTACCATGGGCCAGACAGGTATCTTTTTGTTCGTTTAATATGATGTCTGAATTTTTAATTCTATTTATTTCTAAATTTTCTAATAGGTTTAATTTTACGCCTTTGTTTTGTACGTGTAGAATTTTAAATTTATCGTCAAAAAGATGATTTGATTCTGTTAAATAAGTACTGTACGCTGAATCTGTTTTGTTTTTTAAATAACTTCTTTTATGTTTTAAAATCCGAGTTTCGAATGCGCGACCTGTCTGACCTATGTAACTTTTATGACAAGAACCACAATTCAACTGATACAGTCCAGATTTTTTTGATCTATTTTGTTTTCCCTTTGCGTTTTTAATGAATTTTCCTAACGAGTTTTTCGTTCTAAAAGCTATGTTGATATTATATTTGTTTAAGTGGTTTTTAATTTTCTCTGACGTTTTACCAAAATAGGTTAAAACATTATATTTTTTCCCTGTGTTTTCTTTCTTGGGGTATACTAAAGAAATAGCTTTATTTTTTAATTTTTTGTTTAGAATTGAGTCTATGGAGTCAGGAGAATATCCGTTCTTAACAGCAATTTGTTTTATTAGATTTAATTCTTTATTAAAATCATCTACAAATAAGGGGACACTTACAAGTCTATGCAACATACTGTGGTAAGCTGCCAATTTGTGTTGTAGGGGTTGAGCTGATTTTATGTTTATTGTAGTATCTGTATGTGAGGGTTTGTGAAAAATAGAGAATTTGTGTTTGTTGTAATGTCTGGTTATCGTTAAGTCATGAAATTAATTTTATTGTCGACTTCTAGTTCCATAGTGAATTTAATATTTTTATGTATTGAGTTTATATAGTTAAAAACTTTGTCAAGTGGACGCTCTGTACCATTAAAACAAGCAAAGATGTCGTCTACATATCGGTATCAATACAAAAATGATTTGCTAAATTCTTGTTGATGTATTTGTTTTTCTAGGTTATCCATGAATATTTCTGCTAAAAGCGGGCTAAGTGGACTACCCATTATGAGACCCTCTGAACTATTATAAAACGTATTATTAAAGTAAAAATAATTTTGATTGAGGCTCGTGTTTAATAAATTTAGTATGTCTTGTTGCATACCGATATTTTTGATTAGGAATGTTTTTATGATTTTTACTGTTTCATCCGGGGGTATGCTAGGGAAAAGGTTTTAGACGTCAAATGATACTAGTTTTGAATTATCTGGTAGAAAGACCTTGGAAATTTTTTCCGTTAATTCTAACGAATTTTTTGATTGTGTAAGTTGGAGTGAAGTTAATGTTCGTTTTAATGATATCTATGAGAAATTTTGAGAGTTTGTAAGCTGGTGCCGATATGTAGGAGGCTACAGGTTTAATAGGATGATTTTCTTTATGTAATTTGACTAATGAATAAAGTAGAGGGGGCTGATGATTCATGACTGTTAATTTTGAGATTTGGTTGTCTGCAATATTCATTAGCATATAGTATTAATCTTAATACCTATCTGCCTTAGGGTATTTGTATAAATATAACAACACTAATATTCAATATCATTTTGTATCAGACGAAGCTATAGTATAGCGAAACGCGTCATACAGTTTCAATGAAACTAAATAAAGTGAAAATATGACTTCATTACATTAGCTATGAATTTCTATCAAGTAACAGCCACAACAATTCAAAGTATAAAAGTATTAAATTGGGCAACAATTCAGAGTCGAGAGTTCTAGTCGCATTGAAGATGTCGTCAGTATTATAAAAAAAATCAACTCCAACTTTCCAACTTAACCAGGCAGTTTAGACTGCTACTGAAAGTGTGCGAATATTGATTCCAGCCTATGACTGGAACTAGTATTTTAAAAGCAAACCATGGAAAAGCAATACGCTGATTACAAATTATTTCCATTTTCGATTTACCAAGTAGGAACCAGGATTTGTTTGCACAAAATAGACAATTTACGGAACGTGGATAAAACACCAGATGACTAATATTTCCTGTCCAGAGGACTTTCTTATCGAATTAACACCTGAAGGACTCGCATACAGGGCAATTAGGGAATATTGTCCAGCCAAAGACAAGGCTGTGCTCTGTCTTAATCGGGGTGAAGATGAAGGAGAGGGCAATGACGAAGAAGAGATAATACAACCTCGGCAGACTACCGTCCACGGCACAGACTGAATTTGTTATGTGAAAAAAATCAGTGAAAAAATCATAATAATAATATAATAATAATTAATTATAATCTTAAATTTTTTTTTGTAATGTTTGTAAAGAAAAGTACTACTAAACAATGTTAATTCTGTGGATTTTTTTTAATGTTAATTAATTCTTAATTAAATAATAATTAAAAGTAAATTTTCGGACAGGAAGTTAATAATAATTAATTTCTACCTTAGCAATTGAGAGAAGGGACCTTAACTTCCTTCATATATTTCGTATGGAGGAGTCAGGTCCCTTTTGTACATATGCAGTTTTATATACCATCTTTTAAAATTTTTGTTATAGCAATAAAACAACGAAAATTGGATCAATTTTCTTTACAAATCTGAAATCTACACAACAAATCCTGTAAGATAGAGTCATGTACGGACTTGAATGTGTTTTTCATAATTCGGGAAAACTGCGTAAAAATTGCTAAACTTTGAGCCTCGATATCTCACAATATGACTTTTTCAAATGACAAATTTAAAATGCTATAACCCAGCCAATTTTTAGAATTACCCGGTGTTTGAGACGCCATTTTATTCAGAATATTGTTTTTTTTTAGGAAATGCAAAAAAATTGATTTTGTTCCCTGAGAAAATCCGGGTCCCTGTTCCTGTGGACGATCCTTGGTTTGGCTAGTAGACCCTTCCCTGTAGTGGAAATATTAAGTGCATTATCCCTTTTATTTAGCTGTTTCATTCTTCTCTATTTTCAAGGCTTCTCTAACTATGTGAATTTTATAATGTGAAATCGAGGCTATTTGTTTAGGTCCCTCAAAATTGATGTATCATGTCAGTATCATGATGGTGCTGAAAATGAGCTGAAGTTGTTTGTTTTTGATATTTACTTTATGTTCTTGGATCCGTGTGGAGATTTTTTTGTTTGTTTGCCCTACGTATATGGTTTTCCAGTTTTCTCTTGTCCTTGGTGTTACCCAGGATATCTGCCAGAGTGATCTGTGGTTTGTATGCTGTGCCTATGTAGTGTTTTCTTAGGACTCTTCCAACCTTATCTGTAACTCCTTTCACATACGATAATAGGACTCTACGTTGATTGGGGTCTCGTTCTTCTGTCCTTGTCTGTGGATGGCGCTGCCTTGCTAATGCTCTCTGTATGGACTGATATTTATATCCGTTTTGCTTAAGGGCTCTAGTGATTAGTGTAATTTCTTGCTATCTCGTGTCTGGTTCGGCGAGTCGGTATGATCTCGATACGAGGGTATTGGCTACCGACTGGATTTGGGATGGATGGTGATGTGAGCCAGCCTTTAAATATCAGCTAGTGTAGGTGGGCTTCCGGTAGACTGAGTATTGAAGTTGACAGTTGTTTTTCCGAGTTAGGAGTACATCAAGTACAGGGAGGCTTTTTTCTTCTTCTACTTCCAAAGTGAATTGTATCCGGTGATGGATTCTATTTAAATAGATCAGGAAGGTGTCTAGTTCATTTCGTCCATGAGGCCAAATTATAAAGATGTCATCAACATATCTTTTCCAGAGTTTCGGTTTGAGTGGTGAGTTTTTGAGGGCTTCTGTTTCAAAATACATCATATAGAGGTTCGCTATTACCGGTGAGAGGGAAGATCTCATGGGCGCTCCATCTGTTTGTTTGTATATCTGACTGATGTAGACTAAATAGGTATTTTTTAGACAGTGTTTCGATAGTTCTACGACATGAGCTGAAAAATCCTAGTTCATTGCTATTTTTTCTAGTGCTTCATCCACTGGAATACTGGAATAACGTGAAACAATATCTAAACTTGACAGAATGTCATTTTCCTCTAGTCGAGTTGGCCTTGAGCGGCAGCAGCAGCAGCAAGATCACAGTATCGAGTAACGGCAGCAGCAAGAGCACTTGCAAATGCCAAATCAGATTTTGGCGAAACGTCGTGCAAATTCATTGTTAGACAAACGGATCGAAACCCAGAATTTTAATGTATTACATTACACCATCCCCGAAAACCTCTATTGTAATATATATATATATATATATATATATATATATATATATATATATAATATATATATAAATATATATATATATATATATATATATATATATATATATATATATATATATAAATATATATATATATATATATTTATATATATATATATATATATACATATATATATATATATATATATATATATATATATATATATATATATATATATATATATATATACGAGGCTGGTTTGAAAAGTCCGTGCAAAAATAAAAACTACTTATGTGTTTGGGGTAAACCTTTTTTATTTTTCGACATAGTCTCCTTTTAGGCTTATACACTTCGTCCAACGATGTTCTAGTTTGTTGATCCCTTCCGAATAATAGGATTTGTCCAAGTCTGCAAAATATCCATTAGTGTCTGCAATCACCTCCTCGTTTGAATAAAATCTTTGTCCCGCCAGCCATTTCTTCAAATTGGGGAACAAATAGTAGTCCGAGGGAGCCAAGTCTGGAGAATAGGGGGATGTGAAACGAGTTGGAATCCTATTTCCATTAATTTTGCGACCACAACTGCTGAGGTGTGTGCTGGTGCGTTGTCGTGATGGAAAAGGACTTTCTTGTGGTCCAATCGCGGGCGTTTTTCTTGCAGCTCGGTTTTCAAACGGTCCAATAACGATGAATAATATTCACCTGTAATAGTTTTACCCTTTTTCAGATAGTCGATGAGGATTATCCCTTGCGAATCCCGAAAGACAGTCGCCATAACCTTTCCGGCCGAAGGAACGGTCTTCGCATTTTTTGGTGCAGATTCCCCCGTGGTAACCCATTGTTTAGATTGTTGTTTGTTGGTCTCAGGAGTATAGTAATGTATCCATGTTTCATCCACAGTGACGAAACGACGCTTAAAGTCCTCCGGATTCTTCTGGAACAGCTGCAAACCATCCTTGCAACACTTCACACGATTCCGTTTTTGGTCAAGCGTGAGCAGTCGCGGCACCCATCTTGCGGATAGCTTTCTCATGTCCAAATGCACTAGCAATCTCACGCACTTTAACTCTTCTGTCATCCATCACCATATCATGGATTTGATCAATGATTTCTGGAGTCGTAACCTCCACAGGCCGTCCAGAACGTTCAGCGTCACTTGTGCCCATATGGCCAGTCCGAAAATTTTGAAACCACTTATAAACTGTTCTAATCGAAGGTGCAGAGTCACCATAATGTTTATCAAGCTTCTCTTTAGTCTCCTGAGGCGTTTTGCCTTTCATAAAGTAATGTTTAATCACCACACGAAATTCTTTTTCGTCCATTTCTTGAAAATCACTGGACTTCCTTGATTCACACGAATGCCAAACACAAAGAAATAGACCAATATGGCTGAAACTTGGTGTGCGTTCATTCAAGAGATGCTACTAACTAAGCATGACCTCGATACGCGCCGGTGGTGCCATCTCTCGGACTTTGCATGGACTTTTCAAACCAGCCTCGTACATTCCACCATCCCGAAAACCTCTATTGTAATATATATATATATATATATATATATATATATATATATATATATATATATATATATATAACGTTCTACTGAAACAGATGCTCATATATGTGTAATGGCTCAAAATTTTTATTAAAGTGCCTACTTTCGAATATGGCGGACGGAAGCTGGCGACTAAACATTATGATGTTTAATATTAAAAACAAATACGGAACATTTTATTTAGAAGTAACATCATTGTTAAAAAGAAAGGAAACAAAATTAACATCAAAAAAGTCTCCATACCCTTAACAATTACCAAATAATAGTTTGACGGAATTTAATGGAAAATAAAAACTTCGTATAAACTAATACTTAGTGGGACAGCTGTTGGCCTTGCTAATCTCCTGTAACCTTTTTGTCATGTTTGCAACCAACTTTCTAGTAAGTTCTGCTGGCATGGTCTCCCATTCGTTCAATATCAGCATCTTCTAAAATATCTTGAACGATTCAATATTATTAGCGATCACCAATATGGTTTTCGTAAACATAGATCAACAGGAGATCTTCTGACTTATGTAACACATGTTAATCTCGAGCGGTTGCTCTTGACATATCCAAGGCATTCGACCGTGTTTGGCACGATGGACTGTTGGCTAAGTTGCGCTCTTATGGTATGTCTGAAAGGTTTTGTTTGTGGCTCTCATGTTTCCTCAGAGAGCGTTCTTTACGAGTGGCGGTCGACGGATTTCTTTCTAACACCCTCACTATCAACGCCGGTGTGCCTCAGGGCTCCATACTGTCTCCTACTCTCTTTCTCATTTACATTAACGATCTGCTGGAAAAGACCGGGAATCCAATCTATAGCTTTGCAGATGACAGTACGCTTGTCTCTTCATTCACCTTGAACGCTCGGACATCGGCTGCTCAGGCGAATATCCGCAGACAGCAGGAGGTCGTTCAACTTAACAAAGACCTGGAAAAAATTCTATCTTGGGGTGACAGTAACCAAGTGGAATTTAACGCTACAAAAACCCAAGCGGCAGTTTTTTCTAAAAAAGTTAACGTTGCTGAACCCGACATAGTTATGTCGGGACACTCCATTTCCCTAGCATCGTCGCTCAATTTGTTGGGCGTTAGTTTGGGAGCAAATATGTCTTGGCATGAACATGTTGTAGGCATAGTAAGGAGAGCTTCTCAAAAGTTGGGAATATTATTTAGAACCAGAAAGCTTTACACCCCACAGCAACTGTTAATTCTTTACAAAGCCCAAATTCGACCAACTATGGAATACTGCTCCCACGTTTGGGGCTCCGCTCCCAAACATACACTGCATTTGTTGGATTCTGTTCAGAGAAGAGCGGTCCGTCTGATTGGGGACCCGGAATTGACCGGCGGCCTTGATTCATCGAAGAACGTTGGCGACTTGAGTCTGTTCTACAAGTATTTTCATGGAAAGTGTTCGAAGGATGTAGCCCGCTTAATTCCTCCTAACGCGGCGCATGTTAGAAATACACGTCGCGCTGGTGCTTCGCATCTGTATGAGGTTCAGCTTGTTACTCCGCGTACAACGCTTTTCAAGCAATCTTTTATATGGAGAACGTCATCCCTTTGGAAAAATTTGCCCAGCGCTGTGTTTCCCACCGAGTACAATTTACAGCGATTCAAGAACAACGTGAATCGCTTTTTCCGCACTCGTGCCGCTCCTGGAGCGCTTTAGGGACTTCCCTGCAGCACGTGTGCTAGACCAATAAAAAAAAAAAAAAATATTCTATTTTTTAATTCCTCTCTATTTGAAACATTATGTTCCCCTAAATGCTCGATTGAGTTAACATCGGGTGATTGCGGAGGTATATAAAGCTGCAGTCGCACATTATGAATCACCCATTCTCGCACCAAGTTTAGGGTATGTTTCAGATCATTATCCTGTTGGAAAATGTATCTTTTTTCGAGTGCTAATTTATGGACACTTTCTCTTAAATTGTCTCTCAAAATGTTCAGATAAACATGCTGATCCATGGTACCATTAATAATTCTAACCCCTCCAGCGGACATGCATCTCCAAAGCAGAATACTGTCACCTCCTTGTCTCACCGTGGAACAAATGTTTTTAATATCAAATGCGCTATTCTTCTTTCTCCAAACTTTAGTCCTGCCATCAGACCCAAAAAGGTTAATTTTAGTTTCATCACTAAAGATTACGGATTCCCAAAATTCAGAAGGTTTAGTAACGTAACCCGTTGATTTATACTGGTTTACAATGTACTGGATAGTGGCCTGCGACTTTTTAACAATTTTTTTTTCCGATATTTCTGTACGATTTTCCATCTTTCCACAAATCAATTATAATCTTTCGAACTTGAAACGGAATTTCGCAATTTCTCTTGCTCATTTTTAATACTACTTTGAAAATCCACTGAAAAAAATTACTAGCAACAAATGACAGTTTAGCGAGCAATAAATAGCTTCATAAAATGCGACTGATTATAACGTGTTTTTTTCAATGCAGTTCTTGAGTGTATGGAGACTTTTTTGATATTAATTTTGTTTACATTTTTATAACAATGATGTAACTTCTAAATAAAATATTCCGTAGTTGTTTTTAATATTAATCCTCGTTGGTTAATCAGTATAAATATATGTGAAATTTAGTAGTAAGTACTGGGTAAATAACTTAACATAACCGATTTTTTTTGTCTACCTACTTCATCCGGTGTCTTATACTTTTAATGCCAATCTTAACTTAAACTATAATAAAAAGTAAAAAAAAAAAACGTAACGATGCAATTCATACTTTTTCTCACCATAATCAACGAACTGTAAAAAGGGTGACTCTGTTCATCAATGGCATGTTAGCATACATTTACTGGAGTGAAAGAAGATCTAGAAGAGTTTTAAGTTTGTGCGGTAAAATTTTGAGTTTGAATATTTAAAAACTCTTTCGGTGCTTTAAACTCTTATTGTGCTCTAAGACTTGATAATTCTCGTTTAAGAAAGGGTTCAAATTTTCTACAAGTTCTTTTTAGGAGCTTCGAGCTTTTTAGTGGGAACTGAAGCTCAATTCAAGGACTCGCAAGTCCGTTTAAAAGACCCGAAGCACTATTTTTAATTACCCGTCAAATTAACAAGAACTTTAAGAAGGCTTCAAGTTTTTCACAAGAGTTCAAACATTTTTACAGCTTTTTAAACTTTTTTAAAAAGGTTGGGTGCTCAAGTCAATATTTAAAAAATGATTAACAATTGAGGCGTTTATTTTAGAAACAACTTACAGTGACTCACAGTTTAAATGATGCAGTCGCTATAAGAAAAGACTAACTGGTTTCAGTGCCTCTTTATTTATTTGGAAAAAACAACTCATTGAAATTAAATTAGTAAAGAGTCTTCTAAAAAAGTATGAATTACTTTTTGTCTTAAATATGCCTTACTTAATTAACAATAAATAATTAATTAAATTATATGCGATTTTAACGTCACAGCTTAAATGATGCAAAATTCAATATACCAAAATTATTAGAGAAAACAAACTGTAGAATTTGAAATAAGCATGCTAATATTTGGTCGGGCCTCCCTCATTATCAATAACGGCTTGTAATCTTCTCGACATTGATTCAATTCCCTTTCTAGTATACTCCGGGGAAATAGCGTTCCATGCTTCAGCAATTTTTACTTTTAATTCAGTTTTATTTGATATTGGGGCACTATTTACTTTATTTTTTAATGTCAGCCACAAATTTTCAATTACATTTAAGTCTGGTGACTGGGCTGGTGTTTTAATAACATTTGGACAGTTATAAAGCAACCAACTGCGGACTCGAAATGCCGTGTGCTTTGGATCATTGTCGTGATAGAACCGATAATTGTTTTCAATGTCTAATTTTTGGGCACTAGCGACGAGATGCTGCCTTAGTATATCCAAGTACACATATTCGTTCATATTCCCTTGGACAAAATGCATGTTACCTACTCCTGCAAATGACATACAGCCCCATAACAACACTCCACCTCCACCGTGCTTTACCGTAGCTTTCATATTTTTCAATTTTAATTCTTCGTTAGGCTTTCTCCACACTGATATTTTTCCATCGGACCCAAATAAGTTTATTTTGGTCTAATCAGCAAATATTACTGAATTCCAGAAGTTCAAGTCTTTATTGATATGCTCTCTGGCAAATTCCAGTCTCACGCGTCTATTTCTTTGGCTAATGAAAGGCTTATTTCTAGCAGTTCGACCATGTAAATTATTATTCCGCAAAATCCGTCTAACTGTTTCGGGGGGTTACACCTTTTTCCAAACTGTCTTTCCACCTCGGCGTACAACTTTGGCGCAATTTTTTTTGGATTATTTGATACCTCTCTTAAAATCCATCTTTCACGTTCATTGAATATCTTATTTGGAGCCAACCTTGACTTATTCTCGACTCTATTTTCATTCTGGTAACGTTCAATGATATGCTGAACAGTTGACGGACATTTATTTACCATTTTTGGCTATGTCTCTTTGGCTGTATCCATTCCTGTAATGAGTAATAATTAAATTTCTCTCAGAAATTGTAGTTCGACGACACATTCTTAAACAATTTCGTTTTATTGAATGAAAAAAAGTCAAACTAAACAAAAAACAATTGCACTAAGAAATCAAAGCAACGCCGCCTTCGTAAATTTCAAAATGCGATAAGTTTTGACCCCTGTTGTTATTTTGCATCATTTGAGCTGTGACGTTAAAATTGCATATGATTTGATTAATTATTTATTGTTAATTAAGTAAGGCATATTTAAGACAAAAAGTAATTCATACTTTTTTAGAAGACTCTTTACTAATTTAATATCAATAAGTTGTTTTTCCCAAATAATTAAAGAGGCACTGAGACCAGTTAGTCTTTTCTTATAGCGACTGCATCATTTAAGCTGTGAGTCACTGTATGTCCAAAATGTTAATTTTTGAGGAGGTGGAAAAACGCACTGTGAAGTTTATTAACACGTTTTCAGGAACCTATTTATCATAGAGTGATGTATATGAGTTTAGCTAAGATTTTCCGACTAGAACATTTAAGAAAAGAACTCGTGATTTTAGGAAATAAAATAAAATAACTTGGACTTATGTTGTTTTTGAAAGAAAATAAAATAAATTAAAACTAATACTATTATAAATTTAGTTTTTATTACATTTTAAGTTATAATACTTGTGAACAAAATAATTAAGAGTCTTCGCAACCACTGCTATTGTCATCTTCATCGATTTCCATTATGTCATTGCTCCGCAGAACTTGTGAAAAAACGCCATCATAAAAGCTTCATTTTTTTGCATCTCCTTAATACGATAGAAGATCCCTTAAATTTTTTAATTTGGCAGATGATATTGACACAGCTTGCAGATAAACTGGTCTGAGTTTTATGAAACCAGTTATGACCATCTTACTTCTGACAATAGAGGATTTCCACGGACCATTGTAGGTGTCCTTTAACTGCACTACTGCAGCATCTATACTAATTTCGAACATGCGAATCTGTTTTTAGGAAAATTGGCGGTTTAGCTGTTTTCAAAAAATATTGATCGGTGGCTAACTTTATGTTATATATCTTTGAGGAATCTATTTTGACTAACGAAAACTTCCAGGGATTACTTCGTCCCACTTTATCCCACTCTTCAGGTGTCTCTACTCTTTCCAAATGACGTTTCTTTTTTCGATCAGTGCGAAGTATTGATCATTTGGGAGATACAAATGGCCCCGAACAGGAAAAAGGTACGTAATCTTGTTGAAAATTTTAAGTACATGGACAAGACTAAATATAAAGTGCAACATCACATAATTCTTGTTTTTGCCCAGGACATCCATCACTAATCATTACAAGATCCCTTGTCGTAAAGTTTTTATTGTTAAAAAAATGTAGCAACATGGAATACACATCGTTAGCACCTTTTTTCGCTTGCCCTTCAGTGTAGGTGTAAATAAATGCCTCATCTGTATCAAGATTGTGAATACCAAATATGTGGTACCATAACTGACGTGAATAAAAAAACTGGATTAGAAGGAATGTGGAGAAGAAGTAGATTCTGCATGAAATCAAAGTTTATGCAATCGATTTCTCCAGCCTTAGCCTGTATTTGGTACCGTTTCTTCATTGTAAAAAATGCTTCAGCCTTTCTCAAATTAATCTCCTTTTCCATCGTTATTTGGATTTTCTCTGCGTCGGTGATTTCTTGGGAAGTAAGTTCTTGTTGAAACGAGTCACACTGAGCACATGTGTCAGATCGTGGAAAGCCACATTTTATATTAAAGTTTGTTTTAAATATTTTATAAGGTATATTGATCAGGTTTAGATCGAAATATGGAATGCATGTCTTTCATGGTTAAACCTTTCGGCAGGTAAAAACGAAGAGGATTTTTGCGCAGTGAGTAATTAGATTGCCTTGGTTTAAAATACCTAATGTGATCCTTAATTAAATTAATTAGGGAGTCTGGATAATTAGTTGACCTTTGCTTGTTTTTTCCTCTTAAATCTCTTAGCGACGTACCTCGTGTGACTAAGTGATTTTGAATGCGCCTAAGTCTTCCCACCGGTATGCCACGAATGCCCAAAAATGCCTGTTTACACACTTCTATTTCCTTGCCTTTAAATCTTATTTTAAATCCATATCCTGCAGAATGTGATTTTTCAGTCTCGACATTTCTATTTCTCGGACGGCGTCTCTTTACTTCTTTCATAGTTATTAGGCCAGACAAGTGAGAGTCTTGCTCGTTTTTATTGCTTATATTATAAAACTGTTCGAATAAAAATAATTTTGCTTCCCTACTAATATTTTCGTCACACTTGAGCCGTTTACATCTACAATAACAATAAAATCTTTTTGAAAGTAAAACATTTAATATTTACCTAAAAGCTGTTATTTATCTGCAGTTTCTTCCAATATTACGTTTTTCTATAAATTTTCTTTTATGATTAATATGTTCTGCGCCCTTTACTTTGGCCATTTTTATTACACTGGCTTGTGGTGTTTTCTTTAGTTTGCGCTCTGGCGCACAATGAGTCTGTGTTCCACTACCACTTGCAACTGCATTCTCCATTGTCACGTATAATAAATAGAACCTTTTAAAAGTGCAAAACCATGCAAACTATTAACAAATAACACGAGGCTAAAAACAAAGCCTCTCCGTAATAAATAAACAACGCTACTAAATTTGACAAGTCTCTGCTCGCCTAGTTTTCCTTTAAAAAACAACATTAGTCCATGGACTTGTGAAACAAACAAAACATATGTCGTTTTTATAGAAATACTGATATTTTAGTCGTAAATATCTGGGCACATGTAATATTTTTGGGAGAAACGATTTCCTGGAGCGATAGAGTTCAGTGTCTGCTACAGGATGACGCCAAAATCGCATTTTCTTAAATTTTGGTCATATGTTGTTTTTAAAATAAAGGCCTCAACTGAAAGCCATTTAATATATGTAGTTGAAATGAGATAAGGGTAAGTGAGATTAGACCCTGTCAGTTTAGAGGATCTTTCGTACGTTTCGCTTAAGACGGTACAAGGCATCTTCAAGGATATTTACTCTTTAATATTAAAACATTGAAATTCGATTTGTAATTAAGTACGTAGACAAATGGTTTTGGTAGTTTCTGAATCATGCAAATGCATTTTAGTGCAACACAGTCACTTTCATTTGGATATAATGAATGGTCGAGACACTCCATAATGTTTAAAAACGTAAATAATTATAACCATGTCATCAATTAATAGAATGAATTTTATGTATGTATCCCAACGATAAGTACTAAATGCGAAATCTCCTCATTGGGTCTATGATGATTTTCTGTGGCGATGGCGATATTAGAAGGAGAAACACAACGTGCAATAGTTGTCCATCGCGGTCACGATGCCGCTAGTTCAGGTGTTTTAAGAGTTACCTACGGTGTGTTGCCCCAGGTTAACTTGTTTATTCCGCGACCGGTTTAGTTGAGTAACTTTAGGAATTTCTTAAATTTTGGAGGGAATTTAATCGGTTTTTATTAAATAAGAGTGCTTTTTGAATAACGGTAAGTTTATTAATTATTTTTTAATTTATATTGTTTTTAATCCATTTATTTTTACTAACGTAACATTACTAGCAATTTGAAGTGTTATTGTTTTAAATAAAAACATAACCTAATTTAATTACCTAGTCTTTAAATTACCTGTGGATAGTGTTATTTAAATAAAAGAAATCTTGTATTATATTTTTTTACTTCTCTTACTAAAAGGAAGTATAGCCTGTCCCAAATTATAAGATTCTGATTTGTGCCGTTTTAAGTGGGCAATATAAAAATCCTGACCTTTTGTTTATGGTAGGTTGCAGAGAGGGAATTTTTTTCATTAAGATAAATTAAGATAAATAAAATTATAAGTGTTTTTTGAGGATGTTTATTTATAGATGCATGTAAAAACAAATGGATAAGAAGTATAAATATACAGTTGAATGAATGGGGTTTACAAGAGGGGACATATTGTATAAATAAAAATATATGTTAACTAAACCTAATTCGGTTTCACTATCACTGTCATCAGTTGAGGTAATTATCAGTGATTTTATATTATTTACATAAATATACGAATCTTCAACTTTAACAACGCGCTGAATGGAATTCTTCCAGTTTTCACAAGGTATATCATTTATAACTTTTTTACTAATTCAACTACTGACATGCTTAAAGTAGGAGAAACATTTTGTGCTCTTATTTTTGATTTAACTTGATGCCAAATATGTTCAATTGGATTAAACACAGAATAATACGGAGGAAGCCGCAAAACAGTGTGTCCCATTTTCTCAGCCATACTATCACAAACATATTTCTTCTTCAATTTATAGTCTTTCAACACTTCCAAAAGATCACTTTTTTGATAACTAAAGTCAAAATAAATGTAATTTTCTAACATATATTCCTGTATTTCCCAATAGTTGATGGCTGTATAAGGAACCCTATTTAGTAGGCGACTGTGGTAACTTGCATTGTCCATAACTATAACACTCTGTTCGGGAACATTTGGCAAAAGGGAATTTTTGAAACCAGTTTTCAAAAAGTTCTGCGGTCGTGTCTTCGTGATAGTCCAAACTAGAATCTTTTATGTTTTTTGCAGATAATAGTAGACAATTTGAAACCCAACCCTTTTCAGATCCAGCATTCAAAATGGTTATTCGTTTACCTTTATTTGAAGGTGGGTTAGTCTGACATTTCTTACTGCTGTCAACCCACCCTTTTTGCACAGTGTCATGGGTATCGAACTATGTTTCGTCAAGGTAAATTATTGGCCCATTCTCCGATCGATACTTTTTAATTTCTTGTAAATAAGTATATCGCAAAATTCGTAATCTTTGTGACTCCATCACTACTTGCCTTTTGTTGATTTTTCGGAACGTGAATCCCATTCTTAAGAAAATTCTGTGAAGGGTTGATCGGCCACAATGTATATTGGTCCCGTCCTGCACCAGTCTTAATTTTATTTTGTCTAGTGTCGGCACCAACTGCTCTTCATACATAGAATATATTTGTCTCCTGATGACGTCTTTTACAATCGTCTACATGATGCATTTGAAAATCTTTCTATTTTTTCCTGTTCCTGAGTGATGGTTTTTCCTACAATACCCTTAATCGTAGAAATTGGGGTTTTTGTTAGTTCACTGTTTCTTGCAAAGCATTTTGTTTATTCAAATTTCTTTTTACCAAACTGTCGTAAACATTTTTCACTATTTGTTTTAGCATCAAGTGATAAATGTTTTCTCTTGCGATAGCCACTATTGCAATTTTCCAGACGCTACATAATAATTTATAAGTAAAACTAAAAATAAAAATAATAAAAAGTATCTTTCGAATCTTAATGGGAACCTGTGGTCCTTAGGCCTATATTATCGAATACTTAAAGGGCTCCAAACCGGGTTGCCAGGTCGTAAATATATAGGTAAAAATAGATCCAATATGTGTGCAGGTGCAAGTCAGGGCGGTATACAAAGCAGGTAAAATAAAAATACGTTTATCGTAATACCTGACAACTATGCACAAAACCTTAATAGGGTCATTTATTGTCTCATTGAAAAAGCGAGAAGGCAGGATCTTATATCTCGGGATTTACTTTATCTGATTCGTGAAAAAATCATCCTCCTAGATGTTTGCATTTTATGACGTTACGGGGTTTTTAGATCACAAAAAAAAAACATAGTTTTCCATTTCCATCAGTATGTCGGTCTCTGCACGATAACTTTTGAATAAAATTAGATCAATTTCAAATTTAAAAGTTATGTGAAAAGAATCTGTAGTTCTTGAGCGACATCTTGAACGATTTAATATTATTAGCGGCCATTAGAATGGTTTTCGTAAGCAAAGCTCAACAGGAAATCTTCTAACTTATGTAACACATGTTTGGCACAATGCAATTGAACACTTGGGAAATTCTCGAGTGGTTAAACTTGATATATCCAAAGCATTCGACCGTGCTTGGCATTATGGATTTTTGGCTCAGCTACGCTGTCATAGTATGAATGAAAAATTCTGTTTATGGCTCTCATGTCTCCTCAAAGCGTGTTCTTTACGGACTTCTTTCTAATACTTTCACTATCAACGTCGGTGGGCCCCAAGGCTCCGTACTGTCTCCTACTATCTTTCTCATTTACGTTAACGATCTGCTGGAAAGGACCATGAATCCAATCTAAAGCTTTGCAGATGACAGTACGCTTATTTCTTCATTTACTTTGAATGTTCGACATCGGCTACTCATGCAAATATCCGCAAACAGCAGGAAGTCGTTCATCTTAACAAAGGCCCTAGAGAAATTCTATCTTAGGGTGATAGTATCCAAGGAAGCGGCAGTTTTATCCAAAAACGTGAACGTTGCTGGACCCGATAGAGTTATGTGGGTGTACTCTACTCCTCTAGCATCGTCACTTAATTTGCTGGGCGCTAATTTAGAAGCAAATATATCGTAGCTAGAACATGTGGCAAGCATAGCGAAGAGAGCGTCTCCAAAGCTGGGAATATTATTTCGAACTAGAAAGCTTTACACTCCTCAATAACTGTTAATTCTGTACAAAGCTCAAACTTAACCAACGATGGAATATTGCTCCCATGTTAACCCGCTTAATTCCTACCAACGCTGTGCATGCTAGGAATACCCGCGCTCATACTTCCTATCCATATGAAGTACAGCTTGTCATTTCTCGTACAACTCTCTTCAAGTAGTCTTTTATATGGAGAGCGTCAACTCTTGGAAATAATTTACCCAGGACTGTCTTTCTCACTGAGTACAATTTACAGCGATTCAAGACCAAGCTGAATCGTTCCTGTAGGGCTTTCTGGATTTCTCTGCAGCACATGTGCTGTGCCCATAAAAAAAAACAATTTAGGAAAAAAGACTGAAAGTGAAGGTTGTCTTCACGCGTCGCTTCAGGACCGGCGCGTGTACGGAAAAAGCGATTCACGTTGGTCTTAAATCACTTTAAATTGTACTCTATGGGGTCAACGATAATTTTTAAGTAAATTTTCTAAATTAAAACCCTTCTGCGTGTAAAATTTTATTCAAATAGAGATTAAGTATCAACCAGTGTACTTATTATACGTAGCCTCCATAATATCAAAACTCGTTGACATAAATGTCGGCCACATGTTTGCAAAGATCGGGGATTCCCAAATTGCTCTGAGGAAACAATTAATTGATTTTGCATTTAATGATAGTAAATAATAAAATGATTATAAAAATAATGTTCGGGCATGCCAACAAATAATAATTAGTTTGTTTTGTTTTTAGCTGATTTTGTGTTATACGAAATTAACAGTTTTAAATAACTAAAAAAAATAAAACAAAAGTTTTCAATGATCGGCGTATTGTTACAATCTGATTATTAATTCGAGAACACCAAAAAAGTAAGTAATTAATAATCAGTTATCTCCACCACACGAGTTAATGTTATCGGAGAGATTTCCCACTTTTTCTATTTCATTAAAAAACCTTGAATTTTTCACAACGAAATTGTTTACTATCTCGGTATTGTTAATAGAACAAGATTTCTCAAATTTTGGTTCCCTTTTACGCAAATAGGTAAGGTAAAGTGAACCGTGACGTCACTTGATAAAGAGCAATAACCTGTAAAACGTAGAAACGTGCATCTTGTCTTGTCTTTTGAAATAATAGATAAGAAACCTTCTTTATTATCATTAAAGACGATGCGTATTTTATATTATTAATTTAGTTTATTATTAGATGAATTATTTCTCAAATATGAACATTTACAGTTATGGAATATAGTTGTGTATTTGGCAATACTGGGAAAGTTCCCATGACAGTCATAGATCTGATATCAGCGGGGGGGTTAGCTTGATGGTACAATCCAGTTTTGCTTTCCTAAATTTCTTGAATTTAAATAAAATATATAGAATGTGTTTCTATACATCCACAAGCCACCCATTTTAATTAATTAAACGATTTTCATAACACCCTATATATATATATATATATATATATGTATGTATATATATATGTAAGTATGTATGTATATATATATATATATATATATATATATATATATATATATATATATATATATGTATGTATATATATATATATATATATATATATATATATATATATATATATATATATATATATATATATATATATATATATATATACAGTGACTCACAGCTTAAATGATGCAGTCGCTATAAGAAAAGACTAACTGGTCTCAGTGCCTCTTTATTTATTTGGAAAAAACAACTTATTGAAATTAAATTAGTAAAGAGTCTTCTAAAAAAGTATGAATTACTTTTTGTTTTAAATATACCTTACTTAATTAAAAATAAATAATTAATAAAATCATATGCAATTTTAACGTCACAGCTTAAATGATGCAAAATTCAATATACCAAAATTATTAGAGAAAACAAACTGTAGAATTTGAAATAAGCCTGCTAATATTTGGTCGGGCCTCCCTCATTATCAATAACGGCTTGTAATCTTCTGGACATTGATTCAACTAACTTTCTAGTATATTCCGGGGAAATAGTGTTCCATGCTTCAGTAATTTTTACTTTTAATTCAGTTTTATTTGATATTGGGGCACTATTTACTTTATTTTTTAATGTCAGCCACAAATTTTCAATTACATTTAAGTCTAGTGACTGGGCTGGTGTTTTACTAACATTTGGACAGTTATAAAGCAACCAACTGCGGACTCGAAATGACGTGTGCTTTGGATCATTGTCGTGATAGAACCGATAATTGTTTTCACTATCTAATTTTTGGGCACTAGCGACGAGATGCTGCCTTAGTATATCCAAGTACACATATTGGTTCATTTTCCCTTCGACGAAATGCATGTTACCTACTCCTGCAGATGACATACAGCCCCATAACATCACTCCACCTCCACCGTGCTTTACTGTAGCTTTCATATTTTTCAATTTTAATTCTTCGTTAGGCTTTCTCCACACTGATATTGTTCCATCGGACCCAAATAAGTTTATTTTATTCTCATCATCAAATATTACTGAATTCCAGAAGTTCAAGTCTTTATTGATATGCTCACTGGCAAATTCCAATTTCACGCATCTATTTCTTTGGCTAATGAAAGGCTTTTTTCTAGCAGTTCGACCATGTAAATTATTATTTTGCAAGATCCGTCGAACTGTTTCGGGGTTACACCTTTTCGAAACTGTCTTTCCACCTCGGCGCACAAATTTGGAACACTTTTTTTGGATTATTTGATACTTCTCTTAAAATCCACGTTCATTGAAGATCTTATTTGGAGCCAACCTTGACTTAATCTCGACTCTATTTTCATTTCGGTAACGTTCAATGATATGCTGAACAGTTGACGGACATTTATTTACCATTTTGGCTATGTCTCTTTGGCTGTATCCATTCCTGTAATGAGTAATAATTAAATTTCTCTCAGAAATTGTAGTTCGACGACCCATTCTTAAACAATTTCGTTTTATTGAATGAAAAAATGTCAAACTAAACAAAAAACAATTGCACTAAGAAATCAAAGCAACGCCGCATTAGTAAATTTCAAAAAGCGATAAGTTTTGACCCCTGTTGTTATTTTGCATCATTTAAGCTGTGACGTTAAAATCGCATATAATTTAATTAATTATTTATTGTTAATTAAGTAAAGCATATTTAAGACAAAAAGTAATTCATACTTTTTTAGAAGACTCTTTACTAATTTAATTTCAATAAGTTGTTTTTTCCAAATAACTGCATCATTTAAGCTGTGAGTCACTCTATATATATATATATATATATATATATATATATATATATATATATATATATATATATATATATATATATATATATATGTATATATATATATATATATATATATATATATATGTATATATATATATATATATATATATATATATATATATATATATATATATATATATATATATATTTATATTTAATATTATTTTGTGTTTATGATGCCTAAATAAATCATATTTAAAGGTAATTATATACGGAACTGAAGAAATAAAACAGCGTTTTAAAGTAAAATAATCACAATTATATATTGATTTCTTCACGTAAAAAACAATTAATAATTATAATTCGTTTTGCATGCCTTGTGTATTTTTTTTTGGGTTGTTTCCTGAGAAAGAATTTTAAAAATGTGTATAGTGTCAACACTATCATGAGAATTTTTCCTAGATATAATTGTGACACCAAATAAATTTTAAGTATAATTATTTACTGATAAAGGTATATGACCTTAAAGGGGCGGAACAACGGGAACAACAAACGAATCGATAGATTGTGTAAAATTTCAATGGTATTGAGTGAATTTTTCTCGTTTTTGAATGATATAACGAACAAACTGTAAGCAATATTATTTGTAGTCAAATATGTAGGAGTAAAAGAGAAGGGGGAGAGGGTTAGATGGTTTGCTTCAAATATATCGTGTTTTTTTTTATGGGTCTAGCACGTGCTACAGGGAAGTCCCTAAAGCGCTACAGGAGCGACACGTGTGCGGAGAAAACGATTCACGTTGTTCTTGAATCGCTGTAGATTGTACTCGGTGGGAAACACAGTCCTGGGCAAATTATTCCAAAGGGATGATGTTCTCCATATAAAAGACTGCTTGAGAAGCGTTGTACGAGGAGTAACAAGCTGAACCTCATACGGATGTGAAGAATTAGCGCGACGTGTACTTCTAACATGCACCGCTCTGGGAGGAATTAAGCGGGCCACATCCTTCGAACACTTTCCATGAAAGTACTTGTAGAATAGGCTCAAGTCGCCAACCGTTCTTCGATGTTCCAGCGAATCAAGGCCGACGGTCAGTTCCGGGTCTCCAATCAGACGAACAGCTCTTCTCTGAATAGAATCCAACAAATGCAGTGTATGTTTGGGAGCGGAGCTCCAAACATGGGAGCAGTATTCCATAGTTGGTCGAATTTGAGCTTTGTAAAGAATTAACAGTTGTTGTGGAGTGTAAAGCTTTCTGGTTCGAAATAATATTCCGAACTTTTGAAAAGCACTCCTTGCTATGCCTGCAACATGTTTATGCCAGGACATATTTGCTCCCAAATTAACGCCCAACAAATTGAGTGACGATGTTAGAGGAATCGAGTGCTCCGACATAACTATGTCGGGTTCAGCAACGTTAACTTTTTTAGAAAAAAAACTGCCGCCTGGGTTTTTGTAGCGTTAATTTCCACTTGGTTGCTATCACCCCAAGGTAGAATTTCTTCTTGCTGTCTGCGTACATTCGTCCTGAGTAGCCGATGTCCGAGCGTTCAAAGTGAATGAAGAGATAAGTGTACTGTCATCTGCAAAGCTGTAGATTGGATTCTCGGTCTTTTCCAGCAGATCGTTAATGTAAATGAGAAAGAGAGTAGGAGACAGTGTGGAGCCTTGGGGTACACCGGCGTTGATAGTGAAGGTGTTAGAAAGAAATCCGTCGACTGCCACTCATAAAGAATGCTCTCTGAGGAAACATGAGAGCCACAAACAGAACTTTTCCGACATACCATAAGAACGTAGCTTACCCAACAGCCCATCGTGCCAAACACGATCGAATGCCTTGGATATGTCAAGAGATTCTCCAAAGTGTTCAATTGCATTGTTCCAAACATGTGTTACATAAGTGAGAAGATCTCCTGTTGATCTATTTTTACGAAAGCCATATTGGTGATCGCTAATAATGTTGAATCCTTCAAGATATTTTAGAAGATACTGATTGATAGCCTTTTCCATGACTTTCGATATTATTGAAAGCAGTGCGATTGGTCGGTAGTTATTTGGTAAGGTTTTCTTGCCTTTTTTAGGTATCGGCTGAACTGTAGCACATTTCCAACAGGAAGGAAATATTCCCTTTCTGTAGGATAGGTTGAAAAGTCTACAGAAAAACTGGTGTTAGTTCCCTCGCACAGATTTTAAGAACTATGGCAGGTATTCCGTCAGCGCCAGAAGCCTTTTTGGTGTCTAGCTTCATCAGAATACGCTTTATGATATGCTGTCTGAAGACAACATCGAGCATCCTTGACTGCACTATGGGAATTGTAGGTGGTGTTTTTCCTTGGAAATCGATAGTAGAATGTGAAGCAAAGAGTTCAGCCAACAAGTTCGCTTTCTCAACAGGTGTCGTTGCATTAGAATTATCTGGCCGTGTGAGTGGTGGTATGGTGGATTTGGTGAAATTTTGACTAACTGCCTTAGCGACCGACCAAAAGGACCTTGAATTGCGGGGACAGGCGAGAAGTTTGTTTCTAATCCGTTGATTGTGTACCTCCTTGGTTTCGTCGATAATTTCTTTGCATCTGTTCCTGGCACGAACAAATGTGTTACGATTTATGGTATTAGAATTTTCGCGCCATTGTCGGTATGCGAGATGTTTAGAAGCAACAACTTCTTTGCATTTTCGGTCAAACCAAGGCTTGCCGTTGGAAGGGCATTTCTTCGAAAAAGGGATGTAAGCCTCCATACCGGCCAATATTATACATCCGTTATAAAGTTCTTAGAGTCGAAGCTCTTAAACTTAAATTACCATATATAGAGTGTACCTTTTTGCGAGGGAAATTCTACTGGTTAAACAACTTTACCCTTTTCTTTTTGTTACGACAGAGCCTAGATGTGCGATTTTAGACATAGTATGGGAAAGAAACCTACAGTTTTCAGTAATATATCGTTAGCAGTAGGGAATAAAAGTGGTATATTTATTAAACTTTCAATTAATTTTTTCCCTTCTTTCTTATATTTGATTTTGTTTTTAATGCTGTAGTTAGTGTCAAGAAATTCTCATTTGTATAGAGATGTACCAAGTTTTTAGCGACAACTCCTAATTTAATAGTAGAAATTTTGATTCCCAGTTACGTTGGGGAACTAGTATTTTCGATCAAAGAAAAAATTGATACTTGTCGATATAGTGTAAAAAATAAAAGTGTATTAAGCGGCTTTGATCTCTCGTCTAATATTACAATTCATCTAAATATAAAATCCATTTAAATTCATTATTCCTTTTAATTCTATTTTCGAGATATACCTGTTTATTTACAGGTATTTGACAAACAATAATTATTTTTATTTCTATTGTTAAGTCACGTCGCAGGTTGGAATCCGTATGTGTGGGTGTGACAACTTCTATATTGTCTTTAATGCTTCTGAAATCACTATTAAAATCCATTGCTTTTTTTTCGACAGCTATGTAATTTAGAAAATAATTTAATACAATTAATATGCATTGATTTAATGTTTGTTTTTGTTTGAATTTTTTCCTGTTAAAAGGATTGGCTTAGAATTTTTTAATGCGCTTTTAATACCTACAGCATAAGATCTTCTTATTAGAAAAATAACCGGTCAAGTGCAAGTTGAACTTGCACAATTAGTGTTCCGTACGTTGATTGTTTTTGAAATAAAAAATTTTGTTAGGGTGGTATAAAATGATAAGCGACTTCACAAAAATCACCTTAAATGAGTTTTCAACAAAGTTTGTTTCCAATCTTTACTGAAATGGTGACCTTTAAATTTTGGTTTTTTTCTATACCAGATAAATTATTAAAGTTAATGATAATTTTCGTTCAATCTATACCCCGTGGAGAATATTCCAGAATTTTTTCAAAATTTTTTGATCAGTACTTTTCGAGATAAGGTAGGGGACAGCGATTTTTCACGATTTTTTAAAAGTAATACGAAGAAAAGTGTGCGCAAGTATTACATTATATATATATATATATATATATATATTTTACTCGTGTTTTCACAAGCTTTCATTTGACACCACACTCGATGACCTAGTAAAAAAATTTTTTTCACTTCCGATTTCACCCCTCAAAACGAATCCCTTAAGTCAAAATTTAAGTTACGGTGATATAAAATGGTCAGTGACTTTACAAAACACACCCCAAATAAGTTTTCAACAAAGTTTGTTTCCAATCTTTACTGAAAAATTGATGACCTTGAAATTTCTGTTTTTTTATATACCAGATAAATTATTACAGGTAATGCACTCGTGATAATTTTCGTTCAATCTACACCCCGTGGAGAATATTCCAGAATTTTTTTCAAAATTTTTTAAAAAGTACTTTCCGAGATAAGGCGGGTGGACAGCGATTTTTCGCGATTTTTAAAAAATAATACAAAGAAAAGTGCGCGCAAGTATTACATTATATATATATTTTTTACTCGTGTTTTCACAAGCTTTCATTTGACACCATACTCGATTACCTAGTAAAATTTTTTTTTTTTTCACTTCCGATTTCACCCCCCCAAAACTAACCCCTTAAGTCAAAATTTAACTTTCAAAACTACACGGCTCTGATGAGGCCATCAATTCCTATATTACTACCAAATTTCAACTTTCTATGACAAATAGTTTCGGAGAAAATCGGGTGTGACAGACGGACAGACGGACAGACGGACAGACGGACAGACGGACAGACGGACAGACGGACAGACGGACAGACAGACAGACAGACAGACAGACAGACAGACATACGGACAGACAGACGGACAGACAACGAAGTGATCTTATAAGTGTTCCGTACGGAACATTAACAAAGAAAGATAAAAAAACAGAGTCCTAATTGTACTAAGTGTGGTGCGAATGTTATTGGTGTAAGGCCTAATTTGTTGTCCTCTTTGTTTAATTGCCTCTATTACAATATTTTCTTCACACGAGGCTTTGTTAATTTTCGTGTCTCTTTCATGGCTGATGGGATTTCTTTTTCTATGATCTCTGGGATCTCTTTGTCTTTAATGCTTCTGAAATCACTATTAAAATCCATTGCTTTTTTTTCGACAGCTATGTAATTTAGAAAATAATTTAATACAATTAACATGCATTGATTTAATAATTGTTTTTGTTTGAATTTTTCCCTGTTAAAAGGATTGGCTTAGAATTTTTTAATGCGCTTTTAATACCTACAGCATAAGATCTTCTTATTAGAAAAACAAAGATAAATAAAAAAAAACAGAGAATATTTTTGACAAAATAAGAGCATTGAACTGGATTATCTAGTTTCAATATTATCATAATTTTTCTTGGATTTTATTGGCAATAACGAATAAATTTTAAATATTTATGATTGAGGAGAAGAAGATCAAGTGGGTTGCCTTGAATGTATTATACTCTGAATAATCTAAAAATTATATTATCTTTCAGTATTTTTAATTTCAAGATTTTTTTATTTATTATTATTCTTTTTCTTCTTTCTCACATTTAGTCAATGTGGTTCTATGTTTGGCTGACGGGCCCAAGCCAAGTCAGCACAAACGCTATTACAATTGTGTATTAAGGAATGACCTGACAATGTTACATGTTTTCAAAATCACTGACTTCTGAATGTTTCTGTGTATGTTAGTGTTGAGTCCTAATTGTACTAAGTGTGGTGCGAATGTTATTGGTGTAAGGCCTAATTTGTTGTCCTCCTTGTTTAATTGCCTCTATTACAATATTTTCTTTACACGAGGCTTTGTTAATTTTCGTGTCTCTTTCATGGCTGATGTGATTTCTTTTTCTGTGATCTCTGGGATCTCTTTGTCTTTAATGCTTCTGAAACCAATATTAAAATCCATTGCTTTTTTTTCGACAGCTATGTAATTTAGAAAATAATTTAATACAATTAACATGCATTGATTTAATAATCGTTTTTGTTTGAATTTTTTCTTGTTAAAAGGATTGGCTTAGAATTTTTTAATACGCTTTTAATACCTACAGCATAAGATCTTCTTATTAGAAAAACAAAGATAGATAAAAAAACAGAGAATATTTTTGACAAAATAAGAGCATTGAACTAGATTATCTAGTTTCAATATTATCATAATTTTTCTTGGATTTTAATGGCAATAACGAATAAATTTTAAATATTTACGATTGAGGAAAAGAATAATCTAAAAATTATATTATTTTTCAGTATTTTTAATTTCAAGATTTTTTTATTTATTATTATTATTTTTCTTCTTTCTCACATTTGATGTGGTTCCATGTTTGGCTGACGGGCCCAAGCCAAGTCAGCACAAACGCTGTTACCATTGTGTATTAAGGAATGACCTGACAATGTTACATGTTTTCAAAATCACTAACTTCTGAATGTTTCTGTGTATGTTTGTGTTGAGTCCTAATTGTACTAAGTGTGGTGTGAATGTTATTGGTGTAAGGCCTGTAGCTGATATGATGAGGGGGACAATGATGACTTTTTCTTGTTTCCATAGCCTTTTTTATTTCCGTTGCAAGGTCTGTGTATTTGGAGATTTTTTCTGTATATTTCGTTTGGATGTGTCCGTTGGGGACAGCTATGTCAATTAGATAGGTGACTTTTCCTCTTTTGCACTGAAAAGTATCATCGGGTCTATTGACGGGGACTGTTTTATCTGTATGGATACTGATGTCCCAGTAGAGCTTGTAATCTTTATTTTCCAGTATGGATGTTGGTGTGTATTTGTAGTAAGGATCTGTATTATCTATGAGCTTGTATGTTGTGGCTAGTGCTTGGTGAACTACTTTTGCAGCTGAGTCATGTCTGGCTGTGTATTCCATTCCGGCTAATATTTTACATCCCCTTGTTATGTGTTCGATCGTTTCTTTTTGCTGGTGGCATTTACTGCATCTGTATTCTGTAATAGTTGGGTCTTTGATGATATACTTTTAGTAGTTTCTGGTTAATACGACTTTATCCTGGATGGCAAGTAATAAGCCTTCTGTTTCAGGGAATAGCTGCCCATCCTTTAACCAGGTGTATGATTGTTTTTTATTTACGTCGTCTTATTCTATGTGGTATCTGTGTTTTCGGTGGAGTGTTTTTTCTGACCACGTTTTCATCTTTTTCTGTTGTAATTGGGTGTGACTGTGTGTGTCTGCTGGGTGGTCTACCCGGGATAAGTCGAGAGGTGTGTAGTTTTTGTCTGCTTTCACTGTTGCTGTGTGGAAGCTGGTTTGCTTGCTGTGAATGAATTTCCTAAGTGCTTATATTTGTTTCGTGTGTAGTGATCTGATGTCTATGATTCCTCTTCCTCCTGCCTTTTTCTCGATGGTAAGTCTGACGTTGGGGTGTAATTTCCTGTATTTGGTGAATTGAGAACTTATAAGGATATGAATGTTTGTGACCGTTTGATGATACCAAATGAATATGTCACTATAGGTATAGTGAACGTGTTGATGGCTATGAGATATTTGGACTTGAGTTTTGATTGAAAAAGTTTCGTTAGTCTGTTTTTGAATTCCGTTCTGAGCTCTGTTTTGATGTGAGTTTGGTTGAGCTTGGTGCTTTGTTGGAAGCCTAGATATTTATATGTTTCTTTGTCGAGCATGTTATCGAGTGTTTCGTTGTTGATGGTTTCTGTCTCATGGTGGCCCTTTCATTAGCCTTTGTTGATGTGGAGCACTTTGCATTTACTTATACCAAATTCCATAGTGATATCTGAAGTGAATATTTCTGTGATTTTGAGGAGTTCTTTCAGCTGTGTTTTTGTGGCAGCGTAGAGTTTTATGTCATCCATATATAGGAGATAGTTTATTTTATGTTGATTCACTTTTTGATGTCTGATGTTGAAGCCATGCTCTGTTCTGTTTAGTGTATTTGAGAGTGGATTGAGACAGAGGCAAAACCATAGAGCGCTGAGCAAGTCTCCCTGAAATATACTCCGTCTGATGTACAGCCCTTCTGTTTGGATGGGTTCGGTTTGTGTTTCTAGGCGTATTGTGGTTTTCCATGTTTTCATAATTTGAGCGAGAAATTGCCTGAGGTTTTGGTTGATTTTGTAGATTTCTAGGGTTCTGATTAACCAGCTATGGGGTATGGAGTCGAAGGCTTTTTTATAGTCTATCTAACCGATGTGAAGGTTTCTATGTTCTTTTCTGGTTTGTCCCATAATTACGCTATCTATAATCAGCTGCTCTTTGCATTCTCGGCTATTTTTCCTGCACTCGTTCTGCTCTTCTGTGAGAATATTGTTGTCCTATTTTTTTGGAAATTGTGGCTGTGATGATCTTGTATAGGGTTGGAAGACAGGTGTTCATTATTATTAATATTATAAAGGGTGATTCATTTAGAGGTACTTTTTTTTAAATAAAAAAAAAATGAATAAAAACAATTTTATTTTATAATCTTTATTATCATATAAAAGAACCATTTACAATTATTTCTTAAAGATAATTTCTTTCAAATGTTGTCCGCGACTACGGTTAACAACGTCCATTCTGAAGTTCCAATTTTCAATGACGCGTGTGAGTATTTCGAGTGGTATTTGGCCAATGACTCGAGTAATATTGGCCTCCAATGCCCCAATTGTAGCTGGCTTATCCATGTAGACTTTACATAGCCCCAAAGGAAAAAGTCAAGAGGTGTGATGTCACATGATCTAGCCGGCCAATTCACTGGTCCAAAGCGTCAAATGATCTGTTCGCCGAATTGCTCTCGCAGTAAAGCCATGGTTTCACGGGCTGTATGGCAAGTGGCGCCATCTTGTTGGAACCAAATTTCGTCGAGACCACGGGCTTCAATTTCTGGCATCAAATAGTCTGTTATCATGGCGCGATAACGGTCACCATTCACAGTAACATTCCGGCCGGCCTCTGTTTTGAAGAAATATGGACCGATTATTCCACCGGCCTATAAACCACACCAAACAGTTGTTTTTTCTGGATTTAATGGCAGCTCTTGAACCTCTTCAGGTTGTTCATCACCCCAAATACGGGCATTTTGTTTATTCACGAACTCATTAAGCCAAAAATGGGCCTCATCGGTGAACAAAATTTTTCTCGAAAACAGTGGATCTTCTGCAAGCTTGTCAAGAGCCCAACGACTAAAACGGAAACGATTCGGAAGGTCGGTCGGCTTCAGTTGTTGCACTAGTTGAATTTTGTATGCTTTTAAAGAAAGATCCTTACGTAAAATACGCCAAGTTGTTGAATATGACAGGCCAAGCTGTTGAGAACGGCGACGAATCGACACTTCACGGTCTTCGCGTACACTCTCCGCTACCGCCCCTATATTTTCTTCACTACGTGCTGGATGTGGTCTACTCGGTCGAGCATTATCCAATAATGAAAATTGGGTCTCAAACTTATTGATGGTAGAGCGAATTGTGCGTTCGGTAGGCCGATTATGTGGACCATAAGTTGCTCTAAGCGCCCGATACACATTCCTCGTAGAACGCCCATTTTCGTAATAAAGTTGAACAATTTGTAGACGCTGTGCCGGGCTAAGTCTTTCCATTATGAATTGTCAAACACTACTGAACAGGAATGCCACTTCAGTTGACACGACGCATGCGCAATCTGCAATTAAATCCCCATCACAAAAAGTACCTCTAAATGAATCACTCTTTATATATATATATATATATATATATATATATATATATATATATATATATATATATATATATATATAAATCACCAGCTTATACTGTCCACTGCTGGAGGAGAGCCTCCCTCAAGTCTTGCCACCTTTGTCTGTTCTGGGCCACTTGTACCAATTTTCCAGCCACTCTCTTCAAATTATCAGTCCACCGCCATTGTGGTCTACTTCTACTTCGATAGGCTTCGGATCTTAGTCGCCACTCTATAATTTTTTTTTTGTCTATCGTCCATCCTTAAACCTAGAAACATATTCAGCCCAGTTTCATTCAAGATGCAAAATGAATTTGACTGCGTCATATACCCCCGTCCTTTCCCTAAAAATGTAATTTGGGATGTGACCTCTAAAAGTAACGCTTAACATTGACCTCTCCATTTTTCACATATTTTGTTGATATTTTTCTTCGTCAATGTGAGAGTATCAGCTCCGTACGTAGAAGAACGGGTAGTAGACCTCTGTCAAAAACTTTTTAAACACATCGGAAGATTATATTTAAATATATAGCAGTTTGCCATATGCCTTCCAGGCGAGACCTATTCTCCGCTGAATTTCATGAGTTTAGTTGTCTCGTCCTATGCTGATTTTATGTTTTAGGTATTTATATCGGTGTACTTGTTCGATCTCCACGTTTATTCCATTTTATAGTGTCGTTTAATACAAGATTTGTCATAAACTGAGTCTTGGCTAGATTGATTTTTAAACTAACCCTTTCTGAAGCTTCTTGAAGCATGTGCAGCATAGTTTGTGCTTCCTGCATATTGTTTGTTATTAAGACAATGTCATCGGCAAAACAAAGGTGATTTACCTTTTCACCGTGAATGTTAAACTCCATTTTTTCCCAGTTTTTTTGATTGTAGCATATGCTTATAGAAGTGCTACTAAAAGCTTGAGAGAGAGCGTATAACCCTGGCGCACTCCTCTTTCGATTTGAAATTTGCTGGTGGATTGGTTAGTATGTATTTAATTACACTGGAGTATCGATGATCAGTACGACATTTGACAAGCGCTTCCAAGAGTTTCTGCTGGTTTACAGAATCAAAAGCCTTTTCGAAGTCCACGAATATGAGCATCAGAAGCTTATTATATTCTATACATTTTTTGATGAGGACTTTACCTGTAAGCAGATGATCGTTTTTTTTCCATACCCTGTGCGATAACATGCTTCCTCTGAAAGAAAAAACTAAAATTTATTTGTTAGACGTTTGATAAGTATTTTAGTCAATAATTTGTATATATGGCTCAGGAGGCTAATGTCTAAGGTCTGAATTTTATATATAATGACAGTAGTTGCATTATTCCATTGCGATAGAGTTATTCCTTCCACGAGGCATTTATTAAATAATATTTTCAGAGCTTTGCTAATTTGTCGTCCTCCTCGTTTAATTGCCTCTATTACAATATCGTCTTCACACGGGGCTTTGTTAATTTTCGTGTCTCTTTCATGGCTGATATGATTTCTTCTTCTGTGATCTCTGGGATCTCTTCCGACCCCTGATTGAGGACTTTTGGTATGCTGATTTCTGTTCTTGTATCGTCTAAGGTATATAACTGTTCAATAATTCGATGATCTTTAAAATATCTCTTTTGTCTGTTATATTACCATGCATATCCCTAATTTTGCATATGTCCTTCCTTCCTGTTGTGTTCTTTTTTCTTAAAACTTTTAAGCTCTTATTTTGTTCTACAACGTTTTTAATTTCCTCTGCACTTTTTTGTCTTTTTTTTTTTTTTTCTAATTTCCTTAGGTTTTTCCTTATTTATATTCATCTATAAACTTATTCACCATTTCTCTCTTTTGCATCATGGACTGTTCTACTTTTTGATTCAATTTCTGTTCCCCTTGTTGTTTTGGGTAAGTTTTTTTAATGGTATTTTCATCACATATAAACTATTTTGATGTAGAAAATCTATTAGTGTTCTCCCTCTTTCGTTTCGATCTTCTAGCCCATGATTACCTCTTGTAGTTTCATCTTCGTCCTCTTTGCTTGCAGTTTTAGAATTGAAGTCGTCGATCACCATCGTAAAATGCGTTTTTCCTTCTTCTAGGGCGGTGGGTTTATTTTTATTTCACCTTGGTCGTACGTGCTCGTTGGTGCATAGATCTGAACAATTTTTAGAGAGTATCTTTAATCTAGTTGGACTAATACTTTTGACTTCAGTAATTTTGTTTCTTATTTACCAAGAAGCTGAGTCCTCTCCATCCTTGTTCCTAATCAACACAACACGTAGGCTGAAAAGTTGTTGGTCTAACTACTTATAACACATTTTTTTTTGCAAAATTCGACTTTGTTCATCAACATAGTCTCCTTCAAGAGCGATACAATCAGTACAACGCTTTTCAAACTTTCCATACCTTTCTTGTCTTCAAAATAGGCCTCAGTTTCAGCGATAACTTCTTCCTTGGAGCCAAATCTCTTTCCCGGGAGCATTTTAGTGAGGTCCGCGAATAGATAATACTCGCTGGGGGCCAAATCTGAAGAACACTGTGGAAGAGGAAGCAATTCGAATGTCAATTCATACAATTTTGCCATCGTAACCATTGTCTTGATGCACTTTTTCTTGTTCATTTGGGGCCGTTTCTTTGCAATTTCTGCCTTCAAACCCACCAGTAACTTTATATAATATTCGCTATTGATGGTTTTTCTCTTCTCAACATAGTCTATGAACATTGTTCCATGCGTATCTCAAAATACAGAGACCAAAACCTTCCCAGCCGACTGTTGTGTCTTTGGTCGCTTCGGACGGCTTTCACCGGCTGATGTCCACTCAGCTGATTGCCGATTTGATTTCGATGTCTAGCGGTTTGGTTGTGTGACAATGGTTTCATCCATTGTCACATATCGCATGAAAAAATCCTTTTTATTGTGCTTAAACAGGTCCAAATAACGCTCAGAATCATCAACAAGTTATTATTTTTTGTCCACTGTGAGCAAACGCGGTACCTACTTTGAACAGAGCTTTCTCATTCCCAAATGTTCACGCAAAATATGACCAACACGTTCTTTTAAAATCAGTATCAGCTATCTCATGCAATTGGACTTTACGGCCATCCAAAACAAATTTGTGGATTTTTTTTTATGTTTTCCTGTCAAACCAGCTCCTTTGGGCATCCAAAGTGTTAAGCATCATTTGTATCGCGTTTAAATTCAGCATACCAGTAAATGATGAGTGATTTTCCAGGGGCGAGCCATTGCTTTGCTTCAACGGTATTTTTTCCCATCAAACAACAGTGTTTAATCAACATACGAAATTCGATTTTTTCCATTGTTTTGAAAACATCAAAAGTAGCGTCACTAAAACCACTGTAACTTGTTAACTAATCGTCGAAATGTCATAAAATTTTGACACATATCGTTTGAAGGTTGGTACTTCCTAAGAATCACATGGATTTTTTGAAAAGGGCGACATCTATGTGGCAGACCAAAAACTTTTGAGGCTAGGTGTTACAATATTAAATCACTTCCGTCTTTTTCAGTCACTTCCTGCGTGAGATAGTGAAAAAAATAATCTAATTTTTGGATTTGTTGACTTCAAAAACCCAGGAAAGGATATATAACACGATGTATAAGAAGCAAGCCCCTATAGTCTCCTAGCCCTCCTCTTTCGCCCCTTGTGTGTTTTACTTTAAATATTTATGCGTAAAATTTGTTTACTATTCAACAAAAAACCAGAAAAACTTCCATATTACTATTAAAACCTTTTAAAATTTATCGTTCCCTCACCCTTTTTACTCCCTTAGCCTGAAATGATTTCATTCAAAAAATATGACCTTCATTTCCTTGTTCAATGCACCAGATTTGAAATTCATATTTTATTTCGTTTAAGAGTTATCGTGCTAACAGACTGACAGATAGACGGCCGGAAACGAATGACTATTAGTCCAGTCACATTAGGGGTTTCACCTCGGAACGAGAGATAATAAGCTGTCAACTTGCATAAATCTTTATTTTGGCATTCTAAAAGTTGTCTCAAAAGTCTTATAAAATCTCGTGTCCGCGTCTTAAGATATTCAAGGTCAAAGGTCACAAAAATCGGTTTTTCGCAAATATCTCGCTTTCTATTGTGTCAATGATATTTGCATCTGTTATGAAAATTCTCCATAAATTTTGTTCTAAATATTTTTTTATACGCTTAACCGTTTTTGAGACTGCACGGAGAGCGCGCAGCGCTCAGCCATACATAGCATAATGCAAGGTCAACGGTGAGTCCCGATAAATAATACGTCGTATAAAGTTAATTAATCACTAAAAAATCCATAATTATGAATAATTTGCATTATTTATTAATTAATACATTATATTTAATAATATTTTTCATTTATTAAATATATTCGTTTAATAATACTTACCTACTTCGTGTAATTAAAAAATTGTTAAGTAGAATACTTTATGTATAGCTTAATTATATTCTAATATAAATTGTGTGTAAATTGTGAATCTTCATGATTTTCTATATAACAAAAAATCTGTTTCATTGCTTGTGTGACTTGATTTTCTTCGCGAGGCTTCTTATCAGTAGATGATACTCGACTTAAGAAATTAGTATAGGAAATGGTTTGGTACTTTGCTTCAGCAGCGATCAAGTCAGACTCAAAAAGTATACGATCTTTTACTAATTCTCCTAAGGAATCGCTTCGTTCTTCTGCTTTTTTGATGACATTGTCTTTGAATTCAAGAGTACTTACTTTACTAATCGTGCGTCTTTACTTCTCTTTTTTTTTTCGTCTCTGCTGCTTCATCAGCTGCTTGTCCACAAAATAAGCATAGTTTTTTGAAATCAAACACGTCATTTGTTTTTTTACGAGGTGCACTTGATGATGATGAAAGTTCACCTTCTTCTAGGCGTCGTTTTGATGCTGCAATAGAATTTTTATTGATGTACACTTTTCGACACTCGACATGCACATTCACAGAGGTTAAGGTATTTAAATAGTTTATGTGACCGTCATTTCATTCAATACTTGCAGTTTTTAAAGTTTGTAAGCCGCGCACTAGATTAACAGAATAACCTTCTGAAAGTGACTCTTAAAATTGTACGACCGTCGTTGCCAAGATACAATTTAGAACTAACAAATAAACTTGGTTAGAAGAAAGTGATCCCTTGAAAAAGAAATCGGTCTTAACTATACAATGGAACATTTGTCCCAACTGACTATAATTAGAAAAGGTCGCATTTTAGGGGTCCGTATTCCCAAGTATAATCTTAATAGTAATATAAGTATTTAAGAGTTTACACATTTTAAAGAAAAAGTACTTAATTCTTTTTCTACTTAAAATATAATTAAGATATATTAGAATATAATTAAAATATACTTAAAGTATTTCACTTAACAATTTTTAAATTACACGAAGTAGGTAAGTATTATTAAACGAATATATCTGATAAATGAAAAATATTATTAAATATAGTGTATTAATTAATTAATAATGCAAATTATTCATAATTATGGATTTTTTAGAGATTAATTAACTTTATACGACGTATTATTTACCGGGACTCACGGTTGACCTTGCATTATGCTATGTACGGCAGAGCGCTGCGCGCTCTCCGCACTCTATCTCAAAAACGGTTAAGCGTACAAAAAATGTTTGGAACAAAATTTATAAAGAATTTTATGCTCTACATTTTTCATAATAAATACAAATATCATTGAAACCATAGGAAGCGAGATATTTGCGAAAAAACGATTTTTGCGGTCTTTGACCTTGAATATCTCAAGACGCGCACACGAGATTTTATGAGACTTTTGAGACAACTTTTAGAATGCCAAAATAAAGGTTTATACAAGTTTACAGCTTATTATCTCTCATTCCGAGGTTGACTCTCTTTTTTGGCTTAAGTAACTGTATAATATGTTTTTTCGTGATCTAAGAACCCTAAAACGTGAAAAAAATCAAAATTCTCGAAGAGCGATTTTTTTCAATACTTTCCTTTAGTAAGAAAAGTAATACAATCACTTTTTCATAACAGTGTTCTTTTTTGAATGATTTAAAATGACGGCATTTAACGGAAAACCTTTTATCATGATAAAACCGAAATTTTACAGGTTGGTGCATAGAAACCCTGAATCCTGATCCAATCGCCTAAAGTAGACCAAAATGTGGAATTGTACTGAAAATGTTGTGGTTATAAGGTTCTCTCTAACAAGCAGCAAGAACTTACTAACATTAATTAACTAACATGAACAGAGCCTTGAAAATGATTGATTCTTTTAACAGCATCTTACGCAATGCGTAGGTTTTAGGCATTTTTAATAAGGAAACTTTGTATGTGGTAATAGGAACGTGTAACGAAACAATTTTTTAATGAGACATTTCTTCAGAATTTTTGTTTCAATTAGTTATATAACAACTACCTACTTTTTAGTGAATATTGAAAATTAGTTCGATACTTTCCGTAAATATTCATATTTCAAGGACCAATATTATTTTTAATTTTACTTAAAAATACAGAAAAAAAACCAATATAGCAAGCAACAGCTGAGCGTGCCAAAATATAAAAGTAAATAGTTTAAATTGCTAAAATTGTAACCACATTATTGTTAAAACATAAAAAAGTATTTAGGAATTCCGCTGTTTTAGCACCATTCGCGAGCACTGCACGAACAAAAAAGTATGTGCCTAATCTAACTACTGATGTAATAATCATTACATGGTTGCAATGGCGAATCAAGAATGATAGAGAAAGCAAAAATGTGTTATTTACATTTTACGACTCTTTTATACATACGATAATGTTTATCAACGATTTCCTGGGCAAACTAAGTATCATCATCATCATCATTAGCTTATTCATAGTCGGATATAAACCTTCCCAAGTTGTTTCCAGTGAGCTTTGTTGTTCGGTTTTTTTGCATTCAATCGTATCCCGCTAATCTTTTATGTCGTCCGTCCATCTTGCCTGTGGTCTACCTCTGCATCTTTTTTGTTCTCTAGGTCTCCATTCAACTATACGGCGTGTCCATCTATTATCATTGCTCCGCCTAATTTCACGTTAATATACATATTTGTTGTATTACATCTGTCATTTTTGATTTTCTTCATATCTCGATGTTAGGAATACGATCTTAGAGTATAATATTTAGGATTCTCCTGTCCATTGCTCTTTGGATTACCTGGAGTTTATTTATTATACTTTTATTTAAAGTCCACGTTTCAGTGCTATATGTTAATACCGGCAGTACATATTGATTGAATACTCTGGCTTTTATTGTATTTGGGATGTCTAATTTAAATGTAGATTGTAACCTTCCGAACACAGACCTAGCTAACGAGACTCTTCTATCCAAGTCAGTCTTTAAATTATTTTTTGATATTTCGATTTTTTGTCCTAAATATATGAATGTTTGTACAGTATTTTTCACGATCTAAGAAAGTAACTTAGCTACCTATACCCATTCAAAATTCAACAAGATTCGAAAGTGATTAATTTATGGCTGTTTAATGACAAGGCGTCGTGCAGGGCCGTACTATACCTGATTGAATAAGTGTTGGGTTTAAAATTTTATTGCGATAAGACAGTTGAATTTTAATATTTTATGTACTGAATAATACACAATATAGTAATTACACAAATATATTAAAACAGTGTACAGCGTCCTCGCGTACATTTGTTACAATTTTAGTTATTAATTAATATCTAGTTCAATTTTGCTATTGCTACTATCTTGCAAATCAATAATAAGTTTTTTTTTACAGGTTGTAAACTATTTATATTTATGTACATACATCTATATGAGTTTTCAATTTTTTTGACGTGTTGAATACAGTTTCTCCAGCTTTCAACGATTACATTTTTGACTTCTGTCTTTATCAACACAATCACACTACTGTTTAAAGTGGGTGTATTATTGTGAGCACGTATGTTAGACTTTATTTTATGCCATATCAACTCGATCGCATTAAAGATACAATAATATGGTGAAAGCCGAATTATTTCGTGTCCGGCTTCCTTTGCAATTTTATTACAAACATATTCCTTTGAAAAATTTTAACTTTAAAACTTCTAACAATTGTTTAACTTTTATGGAAATATATGTCACGTCCGCACAAAAAGGCTTGTATTTCCCTTTTTCTACTGGTGGAACTTGGTACCTTATTCATTTGGCGACTATGATAGGATGCATTATCCATCACAATACCGCTATTCGGTGGTATATTCGGCATTAATTTGTTTTGAAGCCAATCTTCAAAAACATCAGCGGGGTTGTATCACAATGATAATCCAAGCTGGAATCTGAAATATTCTTAGCTGCTAGAAATAGACATTCTGGTATTCAGCCTTCTTTCAATCCATCTTTACTGGGTGTGTCGTGGGTGTCATACCAAGTCTCATCTAGGTAGATTATCGTTCGATTTTCCTATCGAGTATTTATTTTTGCAAGATATTCCATTCTGAGTTATTTTAAGCGGCCTGATTCCATCATAACTTGCCTTTCGTCTATTTTTTTTAACAAAAACCACAAACGGCGTAAAATACACCGTAAAGTTGTAGTGGAACATTTTATGTCACAACTATCCTCGGACAGCCTCCGTGAAAGTGACAATAACGTAGGAACTTCTTGTTCTGCATACATTTCATCAATTTTGCGGCGGATTAAGTCTTCTTGACAGAAATCAATACATTTCGACACACTTTTTGTATTTTCATGTGTAGCTTATGAAAAAGTGTTTAGTTTCGCCCCACGTACACTGCGTCATTTTGTAAGTTGTGAAAAAGTGTTCTCAGTTTGAGGCATCTTTTTTTGTACCCTGTGAGAAGTTGTTTGTCCCACGCTTGAGCGCAATTTTGTAACCTTTGAACTTACCCGCTTTAATTTCTGATACTGAATTGAGTGAACCCTGATTTTAAAAGAACTAAAGAAATTAAACACACACTAGCTCAGTTTTCCTTGGTAGAGAGATATGGGTAAGAGATAATTTTCTTACGTCTTTTTGGAATTAATTTCTATTTTTTTAAAAGGCTTTAGCTGTACCAAATTTTTGGGCACCATCCATTTTAAAATAGAAAGGATCTAACTTCAGCTAAAAAAAATGGAAAAATGCTGAAGGAAAGTATTGTTGGTAAACAAAAAAATCAGTTTGGTACAGCCGTTCTTGCCCTGAAAAGTAGGATAGGTATTCAGTGAGACACTAGCTTTAATCAACAAAAAAAGAGAATTTATTCATGTATTTTTTTTTTAAATTAAAAAGTTCTAACGTTTGCAGTTTTACCAAAAAAAATTCTAGCCTATCTAGTAGTTGTTACATTTAAATTTTAAACTATTATAACCCCCGAAGACGAAAAGTCGTGCTTTACACTTCACTTTTTAGTCTGTTTTAAATTGTAGTTAAGGCACTACTCCGGGATAAGTCTATTGAAGGAAGTTTTGTTGACTTACTGTTCTTATTCCTGTTTTGATGGACTACGCCCGATTTCACACTTTTTCTTAGCAAACACTTAGAAAGCCCACTACGGCTTTTATTTAAGAAACTGGTACTTTTACTTAGTGGCTCTGATGAAAATTAGCCTACTTCGGCTAGATGGAAAATAGCCTCTCGGCTAGACGGTACTGCCTGGCTGCGGCTAGATGGAAAACAGCCTCGATTCAAGCTCTGCAGAGCCTTAAATAATCGTGCGACTTTTGCCTGTAATATCACGACGCTCCAATCAAAACTGCGGATCAAACATTTCACCAATCGCGGCGTAGCGAGAGGTTCGGTCAGGAACCCGCACAACACAGTATATACCGAACGTCTTGGAATCTCTGTTTAATATACCGTTCGATACAAAAATGAAAATAAGTACAATTTGAAATGGAAAAATCAGTAACATTACATGGTCTTAAAATCTAGGAAAAAATGAATGTTACATTTACCCCCTTCCAAAAAGGAATAGACTACACTAGTCTATTAAACTTAGGCTACTTATGAAAAGGTACAAAGTGGTACACTATCACTTAATACTAAGGTCAGAACTTAAAACAAAATTACAAACTTCGGACCTTACTACTAGACTTAATTCAGTTAAGCACTAATATTAAGTACAAGGAAAACTGAATAAAAATCTTTGCATGATCACAAGAATCTTATAACTAGACTTAACTTAATTAGACACTAAGGTTAAGTACATCAAAAAGCAAATAAAAATCCTTGCATGAACATAAGAAATACCTTTCCAAAATAACAATCGCGGTCTTCTTATATAAAAGAATCAGCTCTGTTATTGTTACCAAAACAAAAAATATAACTTTGTCTAGACTCTTGTCTAAATCAAAAAAAGTGAACTGAAATAAAATATGAACACCCCCCTTAAAATCTTTTAAGGATTGTCTGAAAATTTTCTATTTCAGCAAAAGAAATTTATAAAAATTCTTAAATAAAAAAAAATAAAAAATGATTCTAGTGCAAACACTTACACTAAAAAGAAAAAGTCTTGTCAGACCATTTAGCACAAGGCTAAGAAAAAAAAAATATCTGGATAAATATCCAGACAAACGCTCGGGAAAAATCGCCATCCATGCTACAGCTCATCGCTAAGAGAACATTCCAAAACTAGTATCACTACTAGTCGCACTCGGAAAATAATCGCACTCTATGGCGCAATGTCGACGTCCTGAGACATCCAGACATGCTAAAATCGCCAGAAAACACGTCAGCTCATCGCCAACAAAACACTCTGGTATATCGCCAGAAAAAAACTCGGCTCCTCGCCAAGAAAACACTCTGGTATATCGCCAGAAAAAAACCTCGGCTCCTCGCCAAGAAAACATTCTGTAAGTAGTCCTCGACTACACAAAGTCTGCGTTCTAAAAGAACAATCTCGCCTTTAACATAGTGAGCAGCTATAAAAGCTAACAATATCACTATAGGCACAGTGAATAGCTATAAAAGCTAAAATTCACCCTAAACACAGTGAATAGCTATAAAAGCTAAAATTCACCAAACTGAATGATCCTGCTTCACAAAGCAATGTTCACTAAGAACAGAATGATTAGTCTGCGCGCAACTAACATTCAAGGAAACATTCCCAGCACCACTATATGAGACAGCAAGTCTCGAAATAGGACCTCCCTAAAGTCATAATCCTATATATGGGAGTCCATAAGCAAAACGACTCAAAATCACACATTTTGAGCACATGCCCTCAGGCAACCAACATACACTGAAATATATACAGAAATATGTACAGAAATATATACAGAAATACATACAGGAGTTCAAATCCCAAACTCTTGGTTATGATAACTCCATACTGAGCTTGGTGAAAGCTCTTAGCAAAAGCTAATCAAATCTTCGGCACATCGCACCAAAGTGACAAATCTGCCTAGAAACATGAGCCGGAAAAAACGCCCTCCGTCATTCTTCAGGGTGGCTATACAGAGATATAAAACTTAACCAGCATTGCGCTTCTCCAAGTTGCATGAAGAACCCTCGTGTACTGGTCTCGCCCTAGAACAACAACGAAAAACATTCAATCCATCCCACATAACAGGAGACAAACACCTCACCACGATATACTGAATGGTGGAGACAATAAAATACAGAATTGGTGACCCTGGTGTCCACCAACAAAAGGGAGTAGATTATAGCATCCACTAAACTAAAACGGTGTCTACCACACCACCATAAGTCAAAAAAAAAAATTAATCAATAGGGTGTTCCGAAACACACTACTGCCAACAGCCTGTCACCACTAATAGGCTAATTGGAGCTGAGGTCGACTACAGTAGCTAGGCTCTCCTTTGGTTCAAATAGAAATAACCATTGGGTAACAAAACCCCTAAAGGTCCCAAAGGTCAAACGTTCACCCCCCCCATAGACTACGCTTCCAATCAGTCTGTTCCTCAGGAAGACTAACTCCCTGCCAAACGTCGTAACGGCATCTGTTAGCACCCGGTGCATCACAGCCTGTAAAAACAGATAACTCATGGGATACAACCTAAAAGGTTTACAAGGTTGACTTAACCAAGCTTCTAACGAAATTTTAAAAAAAACGAAAATGAGCTTAAAAAGCTACATGAAGCAAAAATTTCTCAAATTTTTGGTGGCAACGCAACAAAACTTTTGAAGACGACAAGAGCTTTTCCAGCTTAATCAGAAACAAGAAGAAAACATCGTTGACAGCTAACATATTCGATCATGGTGTTAATCGTCTCCCTAGACAATAGCCTCTAGAAGAAACTGCTACAGGTATCAGGCATAACCGTTTTCTGTCAGCCCAAACTTCTAGATTACCTCTTGGAAATCTAAAAATTCGGTTAGGAATCTTCCTTCACTGCGCTTAGCCTCTCTTGACAAGGTTCTCATCTCGGTATCAGATTTTGATCATTTCTTTGTGAAACGACTGTCTTACTCTGCTCTCATCTCCTGTAAATGATCAGCCTTTAGTTCTCCTGCAGGACTTCAATATCCTATCAATCTGATAGTAAACCGAAAAAAACTCAACATACGCCTATGAGTCCATGCAAAAAAATTTTTAAAGAAATTAGTGACTCAAAGGTAACGTTTAAACGGCTCTGAAAAGAATAAAGTATACCCTCAGTTTGTCAATTCAGAAGAAGATCTAAATCAAAATAATCCAAGTCTTAGACTTACTGGATAAACCAAAATCAATTTACTCTTAATTGCACCCAACATATACCACTAAGGTAATAAAAATACACCCACTCGGGTAACAAACTTTGAAATTGCTCATAAAAAAAATTTTTGACTCAACATCATACTACACGAGCTACATCTTGCGCTTGTCCTAACTCAAGATCACCTTGGATTGCCTCTAATAAAAATTTCGCTTCCAAGTGTTGTAGCTTCTGAAAAAAATGTTGCCCCTAGCTTGGGCGTAATTTTGTAGCTTCTTCTCTTGCTATTTTTTTTTTTTTGCTCCATGTAGACTGCGTCTTTTTGTAACATTTTTAAATACTGGACGCCCCAAGCTTGAGCACAATTTTCTTGCAGCCCCGCTTTAATTTCTGATAATGAATTGAGTGAAACCTGATATTAAAAGAACTAAAGAAATTAAAGAAACACTAGCTCAGTTTTCCTTGGTAGAGAAATATGGGTAAGAGATAGTTTTTTATACGTCTTTTTGGAAATTATTTTCTATTTTTTTTTAAGAAACCTCAGTTGTACGACTTTTTGTTTTTTAAGGGCACCACTCATTTTAAAATAGAAAGGATTTAACTTCAGCTAAGAAAATGAGAAAAAACTGAAGTGTTTTATGGATATTACTAAAAGGAATTAGTCTAGTACAACTGATCCTGAAAAGGAAAATAAATATTCAGTGATACACTTAGCTTTAATCAAAAAGAAAATTTATTCATGTTTTTTAAAAATAATAAAAGTTCTAACCTTTGCAGTTTACCAAAAAATTCTAGCCTAAACAGTAGTTGTTACATTAAAATTTTATATTCTTATAAATCCCCGAAGGCGAGGTATCGTGCCTTACACTTCACTTTTTTTGTCTGTGTCACATTGTAGTCAATGCACTCTCCGGGATAAGTCTATATAAGGGATTTGGTTGACTTACAGTGTTTCATTCCTGTCTGTGATGGACTTTGACCGATTTCACTTTCTTTTTTTTTTTTAACACTTAGAAAGCTCACTACAGCTTTTATTGTCGAAACTTAGTGACTCTGGTGAAGATTAGCCTACTTCGGCTAGACGGTACTGCCTGGTTGCGCTAGATGGAAACGACGACCGACATGGTCGGCAGCTAGATCAAAACCGCTCACTGGTCTCCGGCTCGATGGAACTCCCCTGCCTGGCGACTTCGATGGAAAAAGCCCTGGTCTGCGGCTCGATGGAAATAAGCCTTGCCGGCTGGTTCTCGGACGTTTAAATAATCGTGCGACCTTTGCCGGTCATATCACGTCGCTCCAATCTGAACTCCGGGTCAAACATTTGACCAATCGTGGCCTGGCGAAAGATTCGGTCCGAAAGCCCGCACAATAAACTATATAGTATATACCATATGTCCTAAAACTTCTGTTTAATATACCGGTCGATATTTTAAAATAAAAATAAATACAATTTGAAATGGACAGTAACATTGCATAGTCTTAAAATCCAGGAAAAAATGAATGTTACATTTACCCCCTTCCAAAAAGAAATAGACTACACTAGTCTATTAAACTAAGGCTACTGATGAAAAGGTACAAAGTGGTACACTATCACTTAATACTAAGGTCAGAACTTAAAACAAAATTACAAACTTCGGTCCTTACTACTAGACTTAATTCTATTAAGCACTAATATTAAGTACAATGACAACCAAATGAAAATTTTTGCATGTACACAAGAATCTTATAATTAGACTTAACTTAATTAAGCACTAAGGTTAAGTACATCAAAAAGCAAATAAAAATCCTTGCATGAACATAAGAAATACCTGTTCAAAGTAACAATCGCGGTCTTCTTATATAAAAGAGTCAGCTCTGTTATTGTTACCAAAACAAAAAAATAACTGTCTAGACTCTTGTCTAAATCAAAAAAAAAAGTGAACTGAAATAAAATATGAACACCCCCCTTAAAATCTTTTAAGGATTGTCTGAAAATTTTTTATTTCAGCAAAAGAAATTTATAAAATTCTTAAATAAAGAAAAAAAAAAAAATAAAAAAATGATTCTAGTGCAAACACTTACACTAAAAAGAAAAAGTCTTGTCAGACCATTTAGCACTAGGCCAAAAAAAAATAATATCTGGATAAATATCCAGACAAACGCTCAGGAAAAATCGCTATCCATGCTCTAGCTCATCGCTAAGAAAACATTCTAAATCTAGTATCACTACTAGTCGCACTCGGAAAATAATCGCATTCTATAACGCAATGTCGACGTCCTAAGACATCCAGACATGCTAAAATCGCTAGGGAAAACGCTCTGGTTGATCGCCAGATAATCGCACTCTATAACGCAATGTCGACGTCCTAAGACATCCAGACATGCTAAAATCGCCAGGGAAAACGCTCTGGTTGATCGCCAGAAAAAGCTCGGCTCCTCGCCAAGAAAACACTCTGTAAATAGTCCTCGACTACACAAAGTCTGCGTTCTAAAAGAACAAACTCGCCATGATCATAGTGAGCAGCTATAAAAGCTAACTAAATCACTATAAGTGCAGTGAATAGCTACAAAAGCTAAAATTCACTCTTAACACAGTGAATAGCTATAAAAGCTAAAATTCACCAAACTGAATGATCCTGCTTCAAAAAGCAATGTTCACAAAGAACAGAATGATTAGTCTGCGCACAACTAACATTCAAGGAAACATTCCCAACATAACTATATGAGACGGCAAGTCTCGAAATAGGACCTCCCTAAAGTCATAATCCTATATAGGAATCCATAAGCAAAACGACTCAAAATCTTGCATTTTGAGCACATGCCCTCAGGCAACCAACATACACCGAAATATATACAGAAATATGTACAGTAATATATACAGAAATATATACAGGAGTTCAAGTCCCTAACTCTAGGTGATGATTACTCCATACTGAGCTTGGTGAAAGCTCTTAGCAAAGCTAATCAAATCTTCGGCACATCGCACCAAAGTGACAAATCTGCCTAGAAACATGAGCCAAAAAAAAAACGCTCTCCGTCATTCTTCAGGGTGGCTACCCAGAGAAATAAAACTTAACCAGCATTGCGCCTCTTCAAGTTGCATGAAGAACCCTCGTGTACTGGTCTCGCCCTAGAACAACAACGAAAAACATTCAATCCATCCCACATAACAGGAGACAAACACTTCACCACGATATACTGAAAGGTGGAGACAAAAAAAATACAGAATTGGTGACCCTGGAGTCCACCAACAAAAGGGAGTAGATTATAGCATCCACTAAACTAAAACGGTGTCTACCACACCACCATAAGTCAAAAAAATTAATCAATAGGGTGTTCCGAAATACACTACTGCCAACAGCCTGTCACCATTAATAGGCTAATTGGAGCTGAGGTCGACTACAGTAGTTAGGCTCTCCTTTGGTTCAAATAGAAATAACCATTGGGTAACAAAACCTTTAAAGGTCCCAAAGGTCAAACGTTCACCCCCCATAGACTACCCTTCCAATCAGTCTGTTCCTCAGGAAGACTAACTTCCTGCCAAACGTCGTAACGGCATCTGTTAGCACCCGGTGCATCACAGCCTGTAAAAACAAATAACTCATGGGATACAACCTAAAAGGTTTACAAGGTTGACTTAACCAAGCTTCTAACGAAATTTTTAAAAAAACGAAAATGAGCTTAAAAAGCTACATGAAGCAAAAATTTCTCAAATTTTTGGTGGCAACGCAACAAAACTTTTGAAGACGACAAGAGCTTTTCCAGCTTAATCAGAAACAAGAAGAAAACATCGTTGACAGCTAAAATATTCGATCATGGTGTTAATCGTCTCCCTAGACAATAGCCTCTAGAAGAAACTGCTACAGGTATCAGGCATAACCGTTTTCTGTCAGCCCAAACTTCTAGGTTACCTCTTGGAAATCTAAAAATTCGGTTAGGAATCTTCCTTCACTGCGCTTAGCCTCTCTTGACAAGGTTCTCATCTCGGTATCAGATTTTGATCATTTCTTTGTGAAACGACTGTCTTACTCTGCTCTCATCTCCTGTAAATGATCAGCCTTTAGTTCTCCTGCAGAACTTCAATTTTCTATCCATCTGATAGTAAACCGAAAAAACTCAACATACGCCTATGAGTCCATGCAAAAAAAATTTTAAAAAAATTAGTGACTCAAAGGTAACGTTTAAACGGCTCTGGAAAAAAAAAAAAAAAAAAAAAATCGAAAATACCCTCAGTTTGTCAATGCAGAAGAAGATCTAAACCAAAATAATCCAAGTCTTAGACTTACTGGATAAACCAAAATCAATTTACTCTTAATTGCACCCAAAATATACCATTAAGGTAATAAAAATACACCCACTCGGGTAACAAACTTTGAAATTGCTCCTAAAAATTTTGACTCTACATCACCCTACACGAGCTACATCTTGCGCTTGTCCTAACTCAAGATCACCTTGGATTGCCTCTAATCAAAATTTCGCTTCCAAGTGTCAAGAACCGGATATTATTTGGGGTCATAAGCAAATCAAATCCCGCGACCACCGACATACCAGTCTTATGATATATCCTGAGTGTGACTCTTTCGCAAGCTCGCGACAGCTGAGTCGATGCTAAACATCACCCACAATCGACCTAAGTTTGGGATATGGCCAATACCCAAAACCTTAGCAAAAAACAATAAAAGTAAGCTATTCTCTGCTCAACTTTTATAACAGTCAAAAAAAACGAGGTCGTCACCTCTACAGAGCAACATCAAAAAAATTTAAGCAATTAAGATATTGTAAATATAAACTATTCTTCTTCTGACAAACTTTCATTAGGGTTAGGTTCATTGAATGGTTTTAAGTCTTTAATATGCCATCGTCCTACTTTAGTCCCATCTAAATTAACTAAACCATAAACTAAATCTGAAATTTTTTCTCTAATCACGCAATGCACATACTTAGGTACCAACTTAGATGTGAATTTATCTGCTGCACTGGAAAGAATTTTATTTTTTCGCCAAACGTGATCACCTATATTAAAGGCAAAATCCCTTTTCCTAAGATTGTAAGACTTACAGTTCCGTTCATAAGCCTTATGTATCCTACTACGCACGTCGGTGAAAATATCTTTTAAACCCTTTAAATTTTCGGCGTACTCACCCCTGTTACCCGGAATTATTTCGCTGTCAATATTGACATCCAAATCTAAATTTTTATAATACGATCCAGATAGAGGTATATGTCTGCCGTAAACTAAGAAAGACGGTGTGAACCCTGTTACTTCGTGTCTTGCCGTATTTATCGCTTGTTGGATTTTGGAAATATTGTCATCCCAAGTGTCATGTGAATCCACGTAACTTCTTAAAGCGGTCCCGACTGTTCGGTTATTACGTTCCACAAAATTACATTGGGGAGAGTACACGGGATTAAAACGGATGTTAAAACCATATGTTTCACTTAAGCTCTTAAAACTCCTAGAGGTAAACTGAGTACCGTTATCGCATATCAAGAGCGATGGAACACCGTGGATTAGAAAGACATTATTTTCCAAAATTCTCTCTATATATCCAGCCTTAGAGCTTTTCAAAGGAAATAGCATGGTATACTTTGTAAACCAGCAAGAAACCACGAGAAGCCATTTATTTCCCTTTTTTGAACGTGGAAATGGGCCTACTAGATCGGCTGCTATGACTTGAAAAGGGTAATTAACCGTTTTCTCTTTTCCCATCAGTCCCATAGGTAGTGCATTTGGAGATTTCTGTGCTCCACATACTTCACAAGTCCTCACAAACTTTACGATGTCAAAACGCATTTTTGGCCAATAATACTGTTCCTGAACCCTGTGAAGAGTTTTATAAAAGCCAAAATGACCAGAAGTAGGAGGAGTGTGACACATGTCTATAACTTCCTCTCTCTGTGGTTTAGGAACTAGTATTTTCCACTCGGGTACATTAACTTTTAAAGGCAACTGGTTTGGGATAAATTTGTACACGAAATCACTTTCCACCTTCCACTGTGGAAAATTTTGAGGAGATTCTTTAATTTGCTGCCGTAAATTGTCGTACCATGGGTCAATGCGATCTACATCTACTGTATCAATTCTTACGCCAAACTGTGCATTAAGACTGTTTTCGTCCGCTGTATGATCTGGGATTCTTGACAAAGCGTCAGGAATAACATTGTGGACTCCTTTTCTATGAATTAAAGTAAACGTGTGTTGTCTCAGCCTAATCGCCCAACGCGCTAGTTTGCCACTAGGGTTTTTAATAGCATTAAGCCACAATAAACTATAATGCTCTGTTATGACCGTGAAAGGAACACCTTCTATGTAAGGTCGAAACTTTTCGATGTTAAAGAGTACTGCTAAACATTCTTTTTCAACAACCGAATAGTTACGTTCAGCCTTTGATAAAGTTCTACTGGCATACGCTATCACCCTTTCCTCACCATTGATTTTCTGTGTTAGGACGCCCCCTAAACCAGTATTAGAAGCATCACTAGAAATATAAAACTGTTGGGAAAAGTCTGGTTGGGATAAAATTGGAGCTGAAACCAATAGTTCTTTAATCTTTATAAAAGATTCTTCGGCTGCCTTTGTCCAATCTATCGATTGTCCTTTTTTTCGTCCTTTCAAAAGATCATTAATAGGCGACAACAGGGTAGAAAAATTCTCGATAAAACGTCTGTACCATGAACACATTCCTACGAAGCGCTTAACTTCTGTAGTAGTAGTAGGTCTTGCATAATTAACCATGCTTGCTACTTTATCCGGATCGGTACGCAAGGAATTTGAGCCTACAATATAGCCTAAAAACGTTAGAGAAGTTTTGAAAAAATCACATTTGCTCAAATTTATCGTCAGTCCGGCCTCTTTCAATTTATTTTTTACTTCCTTAAGTAAGCGAATATGCGATTCGAAGTCTTCCGATGTTACTAAAATATCATCAAGATAGGTAAAAATATGTGGCTCATATTTCGGACCAAATATGGCGTCCACTAAACGTTGCTGAGTTTGAGCAGCGTTCTTAAGACCAAACGGCATAGTGACGAACTGAAATAGACCTCGGCCTACTACTGCAAAAGCGGTCTTTTCTTTAGAGGATTTGTCTAAAGGAATTTGCCAGAAAGCCTTTCTAAGGTCTATCGAAGATACATACTTAGCATTCCTGAGTGATGTCAAAATTCTGTCGATGTTCGGTAATGGGTAGTTATCAAATTTGCTGACCTCGTTGAGCTTTCTTCCGTCAAAGCATAGACGATACTGTCCATCGGCCTTTTTCACCAATAAGATTGGAGAACACCAAGGACTGTTTGATTCTTCAATCACTCCGAGTTTCAACATTTCGTCTAACTCTTTATTTAATACTTTTGACATATAAGGAGACATGGCGAAGGGCCTTGTCTTTACAGGACTGGCATCAGCCGTATCTATAGACATCTTGATTTTATTCGTTCGGCCTAACCTATCTTTACTACTTATTTCATTGAAAGAGCTTATTACTTTTTCTGCTTTTAAGCGTTCCGTCCGCGAGAGATCATCTAGGGTACATAGACGCGAGAAAAGGTTTTCAAAAGAACTTTCTGAATAACAATTTTTAAAGCTTGTTTGAGAATTGTCTTCTAGGGACTGGGGATACCACGAATTATCTTTAAAATTTACTAAAATTCCGAATTTTTGTGCAAAATCACATCCTAAAACCAAAGTATGTGATAGAGAAGGTACTACTAGAGCAGAGATTACTAAACAATGACCATTGCAGACTAGCGGCAACTCAACCGTACCTAAAACTTTTAGGCGGCTGCCATCTGCAGTGGTAACACTTCTATTTTTGACGTGGCATATTTTAATACTTAAACGACTTAAAATTTTTATACCATTCTGACCTAAAACGGAGGCATTTGCACCAGAGTCAAGTAAAGCCGAGAAATGGGCACCTAATAGATTTATCTTGATATGCGGTCTGTTATCTAAATATTTATGCACGAATAGAGGAGACATGTGACCATTTGGAGAAGCAGGAGTTTTAACTTGAGAAGGAGAATTTTTATTAGACTTAAAAAAATCAGAAACTTTTTGTAACCATTTAGTCCAATCTGATCTACTGGAATATTTTTGTTCGTCCGTGTTTCTAGAACGTTTTGGATTAGGGGCTTTACTGCGAACATGAGCTTGTGACTTAGCCGAATGATTAGAGGCTTTTTTGTTGGACTTAGGATATCCGCCTCGGTAATATACCGTCCTTACTCGTTTTTTGTACATTTGGGGCATGATGTTAGTCTCACACCTGTTGTTCCACATTTGAAACAAAATACCCTCTTTGGTGCTGTACAATTTTGGTAAGTGTGATTCGGGCCTGTGCAATTCCAACACGTGAAAATTGCCTTAGGTGAAACCGGCTTGTCGTTCACTTTGGCTGCAGTGTCGCTAATTTTAGAGTCATTATTTTTTCCTTTACCCGTTTTCTGGTTACTCCTAGGGTTCCGATTTACATTCCCAACTTTATTTGTCGAGACTCCACTTCGGCCATTTGGATTATACCTTACTTGATGTATATTAGTTTCGCTTTTTGGTCTGCTCTTTTCTAACAAATAATCGGACTCTTCAAGTTTTCTACATAACCCGGCGAGTTCGGCTACCGAATTTATATCTAGTAGAGCTAACCGATTGACGAAACTAGGCAGAATATTCCTACGTATAAATTTAACTTTGGTACATTCCAAAGGCTTGATGGACAACCTACAGAATAAAGATTCCATGTGGGCAATAAAAATCACAGTGGACTCATCCTTCTTTTGTCGCCTCTTCTTTATTTCTGACCACAATTCTTCATCATCATCACAGTGCAAGAAGTCCTTCTTTAGCCTATCTACCAAGGAATGCCAGTCGTTGACACTTGATTTTATGCTTCTATACCAAATGAAGGCATCGCCAGTGAAAAATTCAACAGCAGAGCTGAAAAGTTCATCTTCCGATACTTTCCTAGCTTGAGCTATTTCAGTTAGCCTCTCCAAAAAAGGATAGAGTCTCCTTGAGTCTCCATTAAATTTCAATTGCCATTCGCTGACAGGAATATTTCTGGCTGCGCAATTCACGATTGGAGCTGGTACGTTTATGACTGGGGTTGTAATAGGCAGCTGTGGTAACTCATGACCAGGAGCTATCTTTTCGGCAAGGTTTGCTTCCATGAGTACACACGTAGCTATTGTTTCTTGAACATATTTGGAAAATTTCGACGCTTCCTCTTCGTCATCCGGCATGGGAATTCTTTGTACGCGACCCGCTACATGCGATAAGCGTGATTTAACCCGGAGTACAAGTGAATCATTTGGATCGCCGTCATAACTATCGATTAAGTTTTGGATAGAATTTAAACTCTTTTCGATACCAGCCGTTTCTTCTTTAAAAGACAGGGTGTCATCCCCTATTTTTATCGTTTTTCCGGGCTCATTAATTTCTTTACTTAAGATCCTCGTTAGAATCTTTCTTTTATCCGCGACCGGACGTTCTGAGAAAGTACGACGGATTTTCAGTTCATAGTCTAATTCATATTCTAGTAGGTGATTGACTTTAAAATTGAAGGCTTCCATGATAAATGAATACTATTAAATTTAAAAGAATTGTTAAAAAATCGTAAAAATATTTCTCCTGTGCTCCCAATAGTCAAAAAAAAATAACAAAATCTGTAAAGGCACTTAAAATATGTAAACTTCTTTACCAAAACTTAAAAAAAAATCTTCAACAATTTCAAAAAAATTTCTAAGTATTGCCTCGTATTAAAATCCTTTTATTAAGATATCTTAAGAATTTCCTATAAAAAAATCTCTAAATATCGTTTCGTATATCCGCAAAGTATTTTTAATATTCATGCAAAACCTCGGTGAGAAAAAACAATAGTTTTTTGTTCGGTTATCCGTAAAATAAATCTATCACTAAAAATTAAAATAAACCAGCACATCTGCTAATCTGAAAGATAAAGTTAGCTTCTAAGAAAAAACAGGGATCTCTTATCTTAGAGTCAACAACAAAATTCAAATATCTATATCAGACAAATTGAAATAAAAAATTCTACAAATTTCCTGCTTTTGTCTTATTGCTATAGTGTAGCTTCGTTTAATAAATATTGTGTAATAAAAATATCTGCAAAGTTAGAGCTTTTATTTTGTTCGAAAGCTAGTACACTGAACCCTTTTAAAAAATAAAATTCCAAAAGCCCCGCGTTGACAGCGCTATTTTTGTAGCTTCTAACGAAAATGTTGCCCCTAGCTTGGGCGTAATTTTGTAGCTTCTTCTCTTGCTATTTTTTTTTTTTTTTGCTCCATGTAGACTGCGTCTTTTTGTAACATTTTTAAATACTGGACGCCCCAAGCTTGAGCACAATTTTCTTGCAGCCCCGCTTTAATTTCTGATAATGAATTGAGTGAAACCTGATATTAAAAGAACTAAAGAAATTAAAGAAACACTAGCTCAGTTTTCCTTGGTAGAGAAATATGGGTAAGAGATAGTTTTTTATACGTCTTTTTGGAAATTATTTTCTATTTTTTTTTTAAGAAACCTCAGTTGTACGACTTTTTGTTTTTTAAGGGCACCACTCATTTTAAAATAGAAAGGATTTAACTTCAGCTAAGAAAATGAGAAAAAACTGAAGTGTTTTATGGATATTACTAAAAGGAATTAGTCTAGTACAACTGATCCTGAAAAGGAAAATAAATATTCAGTGATACACTTAGCTTTAATCAAAAAGAAAATTTATTCATGTTTTTTTAAAAATAATAAAAGTTCTAACCTTTGCAGTTTACCAAAAAATTCTAGCCTAAACAGTAGTTGTTACATTAAAATTTTATATTCTTATAAATCCCCGAAGGCGAGGTATCGTGCCTTACACTTCACTTTTTTTGTCTGTGTCACATTGTAGTCAATGCACTCTCCGGGATAAGTCTATATAAGGGATTTGGTTGACTTACAGTGTTTCATTCCTGTCTGTGATGGACTTTGACCGATTTCACTTTCTTTTTTTTTTTTAACACTTAGAAAGCTCACTACAGCTTTTATTGTCGAAACTTAGTGACTCTGGTGAAGATTAGCCTACTTCGGCTAGACGGTACTGCCTGGTTGCGCTAGATGGAAACGACGACCGACATGGTCGGCAGCTAGATCAAAACCGCTCACTGGTCTCCGGCTCGATGGAACTCCCCTGCCTGGCGACTTCGATGGAAAAAAGCCCTGGTCTGCGGCTCGATGGAAATAAGCCTTGCCGGCTGGTTCTCGGACGTTTAAATAATCGTGCGACCTTTGCCGGTCATATCACGTCGCTCCAATCTGAACTCCGGGTCAAACATTTGACCAATCGTGGCCTGGCGAAAGATTCGGTCCGAAAGCCCGCACAATAAACTATATAGTATATACCATATGTCCTAAAACTTCTGTTTAATATACCGGTCGATATTTTAAAATAAAAATAAATACAATTTGAAATGGACAGTAACATTGCATAGTCTTAAAATCCAGGAAAAAATGAATGTTACAGTGTCAAGAACTGGATATTATTTGGGGTCATAAGCAAATCAAATCCCGCGACCACCGACATACCAGTCTTATGATATATCCGGAGTGTGACTCTTTCGCAAGCTCGCAACAGCTGAGTCGATGCTAAACATCAACTACAATCAACCTAAGTTTGAATATGATCAGTACCCAAAACCTTAGCAAAAACTATAAAAGTAAGCTATCCTCAGCTCAACTTTTATAACAGTCAAAAAAAACGAGGTCGTCACCTCTACAGAGCAACATCAAAAAAATAAATTAAAGCAATTAAGATAATGTAAATATAAATTATTCTTCTTCTGACAAACTTTCACTAGGGCTAGGTCCGTTGAATGGTTTTAAGTCTTTAATATGCCATCGTCCTATTTTAGTCCCATCTAAATTAACTAAACCATAAACTAAATCTGAAATCTTTTCTCTAATCACGCAATGCACATACTTAGGTACCAACTTAGATGTGAATTTATCTGCTGCACTGGAAAGAATTTTATTTTTTCGCCAAACGTGATCACCTATATTAAAGGCAAAATCCCTTTTCCTAAGATTGTAAGACTTACTGTTCCGTTCATAAGCCTTATGTATCCTACTACGCACGTCGGTGAAAATATCTTTTAAACCCTTTAAATTTTCGGCGTACGCACCCCTGTTACCCGGAATTATCTCGCTGTCAACATTGACATCCAAATCTAAATTTTTATAACACGATCCAGATAGAGGTATCTGTCTGCCGTACTAAGAAAGGCGGTGTAAACCCGGTTACTTCGTGTCTTGCGGTGTACACGGGATTAAAACGGATGTTAAAACTATATGTCTCACTTAAGCTCTTAAGACACTCAGAAGTAAACTGAGTACCGTTATCGCATATCGAAAGCGATGAAACTCCGTGGATTAGAAAAATATCGTTTTCTAAAATTTTCAAAAAGCATTCGGCTTTAGAGCTTTTCAAAGGAAATAACACGGTATACTTTGTTAACCAGCAAGAAACCACGAGAAGCCATTTATTTCCCCTTTTTGAACGTGGGAATGGGCCTACTAGATCAGCTGCTATGACTTGAAAAGGGTAATTAACCGTTTTCCCTCTTTTCCCATCAGTCCCATAGGTAGTGCATTTGGAGATTTCTGCGCTCCACATACTTCACAAGTCCTCACAAACTTTACGATGTCAAAACGCATTTTTGGCCAATAATACTGTTCCTGAACCCTGTGAAGAGTTTTATAAAAGCCAAAATGACCAGAAGTAGGAGGAGTGTGACACATGTCTATAATTTCCTCTCTCTGTGGTTTAGGAACTAGTATTTTCCACTCGGGTACATTAACTTTTAAAGGCAACTGGTCTGGGATAAACTTGTACACGAAATCATTTTCCACTTTCCACTGCGGAAAATTTTCAGGAAATTCTTTGATTTGCTGCCGTAAATTATCGTACCATGGATCAATGCGATCTATATCAACTGTATCTATTCTTACGTCAATTTGTGCATTAAGACTGTTTTCGTCCACTGTATGATCTGGGATTCTTGACAAAGCGTCAGGAATAACATTGTGGACTCCTTTTCTATGAATTAAATTAAATGTATGTTGTCTCAGCCTAATCGCCCAACGCGCTAGTTTGCCACTAGGGTTTTTAATAGAATTAAGCCACAATAAACTATAATGATCTGTTATGACCGTGAAAGGAACACCTTCGATGTAAGGTCGAAACTTTTCGATGTTAAAGAGTACTGCTAAACATTCTTTTTCAACAACCGAATAGTTACGTTCAGCCTTTGATAAAGTTCTACTGGCATACGCTATCACCCTTTCCTCACCATTGATTTTCTGTGTTAGGACGCCCCCTAAACCGGTATTAGAAGCATCACTAGAAATATAAAACTGTTGGGAAAAATCTGGTTGGGATAAAATTGGAGCTGAAACCAATAGCTCTTTAATCTTTATAAAAGATCTTTCTGCTGCCTTTGTCCAATCTATCGATTGTCCTTTTTTTCGTCCTTTCAAAAGATCATTAATAGGCGACAACAAGGTAGAAAAATTCTCGATAAAACGTCTGTACCATGAACACATTCCTACGAAGCGCTTAACTTCCGTAGTATTAGTAGGTCTCGCATAATTAACCATGCTTGCTACTTTATCCGGATCGGTACGCAAGGAATTTGAGCCTACAATATAGCCTAAAAACTTTAGAGAAGTTTTGAAAAAATCACATTTGCTCAAATTTATCGTCAGTCCGGCCTCTTTCAATTTATTTTTTACTTCTTTAAGTAAGCGAATATGCGATTCGAAGTCTTCCGATGTTACTAAAATATCACCGAGATAGGTAAAAATATGTGGCTCATATTTCGGACCAAATATAGCGTCCACTAAACGTTGCTGAGTTTGAGCAGCGTTCTTTAGACCAAACGGCATAGTGACGAACTGAAATAGCGGTCTTTTCCTTAGAGGATTTGTCTAAAGGAATTTGCCAGAAAGCCTTTCTAAGATCTATCGAAGATACATACTTAGCATTCCTGAGTGATGTCAAAATTCTGTCGATGTTCGGTAATGGATAGTTATCAAATTTGCTGACCTCGTTGAGCTTTCTTCCGTCAAAGCATAGACGATTTCACTCCGAGTTTCAACATTTCGTCTAACTCCTTATTCAATACTTTTGACATGTTCGGAGACATGGCGATGGGCCTTGTCTTTACAGGATTGGCATCAGCCGTATCTATAGACATGGTGATTTTATTCGTTCGGCCTAACCTATCTTTACTACTTATTTCTTTGAAAGAGCTTATTACTTTTTCTGCTTTTAAGCGTTCCGTCCGCGAGAGATCATCTAGGGTACATAGACGCGAGAAAAGGTTTTCTCAAGAACTTTCTGAATAACAATCTTTAAAACTTGTATTAGAATTGACTTCTTGGGACTGTGGATACCACGAATTATTCTTTAAAATTTACAAAAATTCCGAATTTTTGTGCAAAATCACATCCTAAAACCAAAGTATGTGATAGAGAAGGTACTACTAGAACAGAGATTACTAAAACAATGACCATTGCAGACTAGCGGCAACTCAACCGTACCTAAAACTTTTAGACGGCTGCCATCTGCAGTGGTAACACTTCTATTTTTGACGTGGCATATTTTTATACTTAAACGACTTAAAATTTTAATACCATTCTGACCTATAACGGAGGCATTTGCACCAGAGTCAAATAAAGCCGAGAAATGGGCACCTAATAGATTTATCTTGATATGCGGTCTGTTATCTAAATATTTATGCACGAATAGAGGAGACATGTGACCATTTGGAGAAGCAGGAGTTTTAACTTGAGAAGAATTTTTATTAGACTTAAAAAAATCAGAAACTTTTTGTAACTATTTAGTCCTACCTGATCTATTGGAATATTTCTTCACTTAAGATCCTCGTTAGAATCTTTTCTTTTATCCGCGACCGGACGTTCTGAGAAAGTACGACGGATTTTCAGTTCATAGTCTAACTCATATTCCAGTAGGTGATTGACTTTAAAATCGAAGGTTTCCATGATAAATGAATAAAATTTAAAAGAACTGTTTAAAAAGTCGTGAAAATATTTCTCCTGTGCTCCCAATAGTCAAAATAAATAAAATCATATAAAGGCAACTAAAATGTGTAAACTTCTTTACCAAACATTTAAAAAATCTTCAACAATTTCAAAAAAAAAATTCTAAGTATCGCCTTCTATTAAAATTCTTTTATCAAATATGTTAAGAATTTCCAACAAAAAAATCTCCAGATATCGTTTCGTATCAGCAAAGTATTTATAATATTCATGCAAAACATCGGTGAGAAGAAAGAACAGTTTTTTGTTCGGTTAACCGCAAAATCTAACACTGCAAAAAATTAAAGTAAACCAGCACATCTGCTAATCTGAACTATAAAGTTAGCTTTTAAGAAAAAAGTAGGAATCTCTTATCTTAGAGTCGATTAACAAAATTCATTTATCTATAAATTGAAATAAAAAATTCTACAAATTTCCTGCTTTTGTCTTACTGCTATAGTGTAGTTTCGTTTAATAAATATTATGAAATAAAAATATCTGCAAAGTTAGAGCTTTTATTTTGTTCGAAAGCTAGTACACTGAACCCTTTTTTAAAAAAATAAAATTCCAAAAGCCCCGCGTTGACAGCGCTATTTTGTAGCTTATGAAAAAGTGTTTAGTTTCGCCCCACGTACACTGCGTCATTTTGTAAGTTGTGAAAAAGTGTTCTCAGTTTGAGGCATCTTTTTTTGTACCCTGTGAGAAGTTGTTTGTCCCACGCTTGAGCGCAATTTTGTAACCTTTGAACTTACCCGCTTTAATTTCTGATACTGAATTGAGTGAACCCTGATTTTAAAAGAACTAAAGAAATTAAACACACACTAGCTCAGTTTTCCTTGGTAGAGAGATATGGGTAAGAGATAATTTTCTTACGTCTTTTTGGAATTAATTTCTATTTTTTTAAAGGCTTAAGCTGTACCAAATTTTTGGGCACCATCCATTTTAAAATAGAAAGGATCTAACTTCAGCTAAAAAAATGGAAAAATGCTGAAGGAAAGTATTGTTGGTAAACAAAAAAATCAGTTTGGTACAGCCGTTCTTGCCCTGAAAAGTAGGATAGGTATTCAGTGAGACACTAGCTTTAATCAACAAAAAAAGAGAATTTATTCATGTATTTTTTTTTAAATTAAAAAGTTCTAACGTTTGCAGTTTTACCAAAAAAAATTCTAGCCTATCTAGTAGTTGTTACATTTAAATTTTAAACTATTATAACCCCCGAAGACGAAAAGTCGTGCTTTACACTTCACTTTTTAGTCTGTTTTAAATTGTAGTTAAGGCACTACTCCGGGATAAGTCTATTGAAGGAAGTTTTGTTGACTTACTGTTCTTATTCCTGTTTTGATGGACTACGCCCGATTTCACACTTTTTCTTAGCAAACACTTAGAAAGCCCACTACGGCTTTTATTTAAGAAACTGGTACTTTTACTTAGCGGCTCTGATGAAAATTAGCCTACTTCGGCTAGATGGAAAATAGCCTCTCGGCTAGACGGTACTGCCTGGCTGCGGCTAGATGGAAAACAGCCTCGATTCAAGCTCTGCAGAGCCTTAAATAATCGTGCGACTTTTGCCTGTAATATCACGACGCTCCAATCAAAACTGCGGATCAAACATTTCACCAATCGCGGCGTAGCGAGAGGTTCGGTCAGGAACCCGCACAACACAGTATATACCGAACGTCTTGGAATCTCTGTTTAATATACCGTTCGATACAAAAATGAAAATAAGTACAATTTGAAATGGAAAAATCAGTAACATTACATGGTCTTAAAATCTAGGAAAAAATGAATGTTACACATGTTTTTTTAAACGCAATCAAATTATTTACAATTTTCCAAACTGTACTTTGAGGGATGCTTGTTAAAGTTGATGTCTCCATCAATGAAAAGTACTTTTCATGGCCTCGCTCTACTAACTTTAAATAAACACTTTTAACTATCACTTTTGCCTCAACGGGCAAATATTTCCGGCTTCTGATGGAAGTAGCCAATAAAATGTTAGATTGAAAGGGAAGTATATATATATATATATATATATATATATATATATATATATATATATATATATATATATATATATATATATATATATCAATTACGATCCTGTTACAGCCAGGTACGTGCGAAGATTCTAACGGTCTGTTTTTATTGCATCAATTTGCCAAATCACTTTCTTAGTTCTTGAAAAATACTATACCTTTCCTATTCTTTCACCTTCTATTAATAATTCCTGGCTGTTACCTCCACTTTCGTTGTTCAAATATTTGATGTTTGTGAATTTTATTTTTAGACCTATTTCTCGAAACTTGTTATTTAATTCCATCAGCAGTTCTTGTAATTCTTCTTTTGTCTTGGCGATCAGAGTGACGTCATCTGCAAACCTTAACCAAACTAAGTATGTCAATTGTAAAATCATCTTCATTTAAAATAACAATGAATATGATAAGACTAAATAGAAAACAGGGGAGTAAACACGGTAGGGTGATCTTGACCGTTGATAATGCATTAGAGTTTGAATTAACGATAAGAGCAATCAGGCCATCTAACTTTAACATCTCATTTGAGTAAACTGTCAATCTAATACAAGGAATAAAAAAGTAAATATTAAAACAGCAGAACGTTAGACCTAAGCAAAAATAGCACAATGAGGAAAACAGTACAGGATCCCGTGAGAATGCGAAACAGAATATATCACTGCTATGTTCTGCATGTTATAGAGAACAACTAATGGAATAAACCATATAGTAGATGTCTAGCTCTCATCGGGCATCGGGCTACATCCTTCGAACACTCTCCATGAAAACAGTTATTGAGTAGACTCAAGTTGTCAACCGTTTTTCGATGTTCCAAGGAATCATTGGTGCCAGTGAATTATGTTGTGAAGTGTAAAGCTTTCTAGTTCGAAGTAATATTCCTAGTTTCTGAGAAGTTCTCCTTGTTATGAATGTCACATATTCAGGCCCAGACATATTTGCGCCCAAATTAATGCCCAGAAAATTAATTACTATGCTAGAGAGATTGAGTATCCAGACATAACTCCGTCGGAGTCAGCAACGTTAACTTTTAGAAAAAAAACTGCCGCCTGGATTTTTGTAGCGTTAAATTTTACTTGGTTGCTGTGACCCCAAGATAGAATTTCTTCCAGGTCTTTATTAAGGTGAACCACCTCCTACTATTATTGCATGAGTAGTCGATGTTCGAGCGTTCAAAAGAAAATAAAGAAATAAGCGTACTACCATCTGCAAAGCTGTAGATTGATTCCTAGTTCTTTCCAGCAGATCGTTAATGTAAATGAGAAAAAGAGTAGGAAACAGTATGGAGCCTTGCGGCATTGATACTGAAGGCATTAGAAAGACATTCATCGAAAGCCACTTGTGAAGAACTCTCTCTGGGGAAGCACGGGAGCTATTAACAAAACTTTTTACACATACCATAAAAGTCTACTCAGTATATATCATCACAACACCAAACATTTTATTTTTGCACTCGACGCGCGTTTCGCTAACCATGTTAGCTTCATCAGGAGCGATGATTGACTAAAGCTAAACTACAAATCTATCCTATTTATACTTAGCCTAACCCTTGATTGACTCAGGCGGAACTAATGGCATAGGCGAGGCGATCAGTTCCGGTCAAGTAACCAGTAGAGGGGACTATAAGGAATAGGCCATCTGTCTTTATTTAAACTACTTTTACATTTTATAATTTCCATACTTTCGTATGCGTTCAGATATATTTTTAATTAATCTTAGATTATCTAATGTTACAATATGATCAGCTTCAAGGGCATGTTCGGCAATGCTAGACTTTTCTGTTCTACTATATTTGAAGTGTGCTAAATGTTCTTTAAATCGTGTGTTAATTGACCTTTTAGTTTGCCCAACATACTTGTTGACACAATCATTACAACTAATTTCATAAATTCGACTTTTCTCACAATTAGGAATCCTATCTTTGGGATTTCCTAAGATATTCCTCAGATTTTCTGATGACTTATAGACTAAAGTGAGGCCTACCTTATTAAATACCTTATTGAGTCCCCTGCTATATTTCCGATTATATGGCATGGAGACATACTTGGTCTTATTTTCTTCGTGTGTAAAAAAGGTGGAATTCTGAATATTTAACCTGAACTTATGTCTATTTATTAGCTTGTTTACTAAGTCATCGTCATAACCGTTAGCTCCAGTTATATTTCTAATACTTTCATTATTGAAGTTTACTCTATTCAGAGGAAAAGTGACCCAACGATGATACCATAAGATCGTAGCTTAGACAACAATCCGTCATGCAAAACATTGTCGAACGCGTGTGATATGTTACGTTAGGATTTTTTCTCTATCGTCGGTAGGCAAAATGTTTAGAAGCAACAGCTTCTTTACATTGTCGATCGAATCAAGGCATCCTGATGGAAGAGCTTTTCCTCAAAAAACGGACATACGCTTCCATACTAGCCAAAATGAAATCGGAAACCTCTTTAGCGCAGTCAAACGGGTCATTCAATCTAAAGCAGACGTCCAACCAAGGGAAAGTTCGAAAGTATTCTATGAGTTCGTCCCATTTAGCAGATTTCTAGAGCCAAATTTTGCGCGGTTTAGGCGTCTCTCTACTACTGATCAGTAGGAGACTCGATGTTGAAAGCAGTTTATGGTCGGAGGAACCTAACAACAGATTTACGGTGATGGTGTAAATCTCTGGATTGGTGGTTAAGAACAGATCAAGAAGACTGGCGGTCTCTCCGCCTCGATCAGGAGGTAGTGGCGGTTTATCGATAAGCTGAATAAAACCACAACTAATTGAGAATTATTCAGTTTCACGACTGTTCTTCGGTGATATTTGGATTCATAAGCCAAATGTGGTGAATATTAAAGTCGTCCAGTATGGCAATGTCGGCACTTGGATATTACGTATTTGCTTAGGCTGCATGAAGTTGCCCTTACAAGTTAACATTTCGTGGCGTTGCCGATGCAAAAAAAGAATTGCATGATGAACCGTCCAGAATCAAAAAATTCCAATTGGAACAATTTCAGGGACGTCAACATGCAGAGATCGAAATTTAAATTTTTGTAATATATGAAATTTAAACTTTAAGATAAATTCAGTGAACCGATACTTCCAATGAAATAAGCCTCATATCCTCGGTTTAGGTGTAACGTCTTGTTGTCAGCAGCCAACTCCCTTATGTGGTTAAATAAAACACCTCAACCTATCACAAAATTCATCTGCTGCCTACGCTGCTCTTGCAGTCACCGTTGATTAGCTACAGATACTGGAGTTGCCATTTTCGACAACTTTAATATCCACAACATCAACTGGCAATTATTCACCACCTACGCATCAATTAGTTGTGGTATTTCTTAGCTTCTCGAATTGGCCAGCCTAATGCTGCTAACACTTACGAAATATTTTCGAATTTTTCCTTAGTTAAACGTTTATTTCAGATTCGACGTACCATATGACGCGCTGAGGAAGCTTTTAAAATAGAGTATCCTACGGATCAGTGGTAGAGAGACGCCTAAACTGCGAAAGATTTGGCACAACAAATCTGCCTAATGGAAAGAACTCATGGAATATTTTCGCACTTTCCCTTGTTTAAACGTTTGTTTTAGATCCGACAACCCATCTAATAGCGCTAAGGAGGTTTCCGATATCATTTTGGCTGGTATGAAAGCTTATATCCCTTTTTTGAAGAAATTTTGGAAGGCCTGTGAGCTTATATGCCTTGTTCGAAACAAGCAAGTCTTAGTTGGATAGAAAATGCAAAGAAGCTGTTGCTTCTTCATATCCGGTTTTCCTACAAGAGCACGAAAACTTTAACATCATCAATCGTCACATTTATTAGTGCTACGAACAAGTGCAAACAAATTGACGAAACCAAGGAAGGACATAATTAAAAATTCAAAAACAAATTTTTTGTCTGTCTCAATATTTCCATTTCTTATTGGTCGGACGCTAAGGTCATTGCCAAAATTTCACTAAAGTCACTATAAAACGGCCTACACAGCCAAACAAAACCATTTTCATTTAATTTTCGGAGGAAAACACCACCTACTATTCTCAATGGACGCTGCCCATTATAGTCTTCATACCATATTTTAATGGGACTGCCGCTGATAAAATATTTTTCCATTAAACTGAAAAATGCTCGAGTTAACTAATGCCAGTTTTTCTAGACCTTTATAGACCAACAACTACCGACCACTCTTATTGCTTTCAGTAATATCGAAAGTTACGGAAAGGAATGACATATTTTAAAATATCCGATTCAATATTAATGACCATCATATGACTTTCGGAAGCAAAGATCAACGGAGATCTTCTAGCTTATGTGACACACATATTTGAAACAACACCATTGAACATTTTGGAGAATCTCGATCCGGTTATACTTGATATATCCAAGGCATTCTACATTGTTTGTCATGATGGATTGATGTTTGAAAGGTTTTGTTTATGGCTCTCGTGTTTCTTCAGGGAGCGTTCTTTATTAGTGGCAGTTGATGTATTTTTTTCCGTTACCTTCATTATCAACGCTGGTGTGTCCCTGGGCTTCATGTTGTCTCCTTCTGTCTTTCTTCTTGACATAATTGAAGGGTTGCTGAATTTTACAATAATTAATATAAGTGCTAAAATCAATTATATCAATATCCAAGTAAAATTAGAAAAATAACAGTTAAAACACGAAACCAGAGCTTTCATAGTTTCTTCATACTGCGTTTTTTACATCAAACGATCTGCTAGAATGAACCATAAATTCAACCGACAGATTTACGGATGACAATGCGCTGTTTTTTCATTTCCTTTCGAAGAGCAGCTACCCAAGCAAATATCAGCAGACAGCAGGAAAGTTTTCAGACCTGTGGACCCAAATGGAAGTAGTCATATAGGCAGAAGATTATGATAGGACGGACATAAACAAAGCTGAAAAATATACTCTTAAGGATAAAAATAGGTACGATATATATCACTACAGGAGGAACGGCGGGTACAGATTAGTAATTATTGTAAGATAAATATGTGTATTCTCGAAATAGAGATGATTTTAATCCTTATTTTTCCATATATTCTCTATACTTGACCTTAAACACTAATAATGAAGAAACGTGGGACTTTCTGTAATTGATTTCATTTCAATTACACATTATTCTTGACCTTTTTGTTCTTAACATTTATCTGATTGACAAACACAATAAGATAAATTTTTAAAAGGCAAAAGTGAACTGATGGGAATCAAACAGATGGTATTTTATAAGAATACACGCACAACTGATAAAATCATTTAATATTCAATTTAGTAGGTAGCTTTGATTTCTTAAATTTAGGTAAACGATAACCTTAGTTTAATCATAAACCAAATAAAATTGATTAAATTTATTTTATTATAGAATTAATATATATATATATATATATATATATATATATATATATATATATATATATATATATATATATATATATATATATATATATATATATATATATATATATATATATATATGTTATATATATATATGTTATATATATATATATATATATATATATATATATATATATATATATATATATATATATATATATATATACATAATTTCTTATCTTTTCTTTTTTTAGCTTCGCATGTTTATTTAAACGGATATATTTGACGTTTTTCTCTTGTTTCAGAATATTTTCAAAATTTTATTATATATGATACATTTACGTCTGAAAAAAATTCGTACATGATAAACTAATTTGCCATGGATGCATTTAAACCAAATTAAAAATGAAATGAAAATATTTTAATATTTCTCAAAATTGATGCTAAAGTTCAAATTTTATGTCACAAAAAATTGTAGTTTGGTTTAAATATACCCTTGTTCAATCAATTTAGCATGTTCTTATTGTTTTTCAGATTTAAATATATATAATAAAATTCCGAAATGCTCTGAAACAAATGCGAAACGCCAAATATATTCTTTTAATTAAACCTAAGAAAACGCTAAGAAGAAAAATTATAAGCAATTGGTTCAAAAACAAAAGAATATATATATATATATATATATATATATATATATATATATATATATATATATATATATATATATATTTATATATATATAACACATGGGCTGAAAAGTCCCGGGCCTAACACATAGATGGCGCTAGTTTTATTGCAGTCACCTTTTTTTCAGTTAATACTAACCTTCAAAAGACAGCTGTTAAAATTTCATGATATTCTATTCATTAGTTTGTGAGTTATTGTGCTAAGAGTGACGCTACTTTTGTTATTTTCAAAACAATGGATCAAAAACAATTTCGTGTTTTAATTTTACACTGCTTCTTGATGGGAAAAAATACCGTTCAAGAGAAGCAATGGCTTGAAAAGTGTTATGGGGACTCCGCTCCATCAGAAACAACAATAAAACGTTGGTTTGCTGACTTCAAACGTGGTCGTAGAGACACCGATGATGCAGAACGCAGTGGACGTCCAAATGAGGCGGTAACACCAGAAAACATCAAAAAAAATCCATAAAATCGTTTTGAATGATCGAAAAGTGAAGTTGCGTGAGTTAGCTGACATCGTAAAGATATCAAAAGAACGTGTTGGCTTTATATTGCATGAGCATTTGACTATGAGAAAGCTCTGTTCAAAGTGGGTGCCGCGTTTGCTCACTGTTGATCAAAAACAAGAACGTGTTGATTATTCTGAGCAGTGTTTGGCCATGTTTTAACGTAACAAACCGGAATTTTTGCGTCGATATGTGACAATGGATGAAACATGGATCCATCACTTCACTCCGGAATCAAAACGATCGTCATCTGAGTGGACAGCAACTGGTGAACCTCGTCCAAAGCGCCCGAAAGCACAACAATCGGCTGGAAAGGTTATGGCCTCGGTATTTTGGGATGTGCGTGGTGTAATATTCATCGACTATCTTGAGAAAGGAAATACCATCAACAGTGAATATTATATAGCGTTATTGGAGCGTTTGAAGGCCGAAATTGCAAAGAAACGACCGCATATGGCAAAGAAAAAAATTTTGTTTCATCAAGACAACGCACCGTGTCACAAGTCAATCAAAACAATGGTAAAACTACATGAATTGAACTTCGAATTGCTCCCACATCCACCGTATTCGCCAGATTTGGCTCCCAGCGACTACTGGCTGTTCGCAGACCTGAAAAAAATGCTCGCCGGTAAGAAATTTCGCACGAATGAAGAGATTATCGCTGAAACTGAGGCCTATTTTGAGGCAAAAGATAAATCGTTCTACAAAAGTGGTATTGAAATGTTAGAGCGGCGCTGGAATGATTGCGTTGCTCTTGATGGAGATTACGTTGATGAATAAAGCTAATTTTGAACCAAAAAAACCGTGTTTTCTTTGTTAGGCCCGGGACTTTTCAGCCCATGTGTTATATATATATATATATATATATATATATATATATATATATATATATATATATATATATATATATATACATATATATATATATATATATATATATATATATATATATATATATATATATATATATATATATACAGGGTGCTCAATATGTATGGAATAATGATTCCACAGCATTTATTAATTAGTGTATCCAGAAAATGTTTAAATAAAAGTTATAGGGTGTTATACGGCGCACATGCTGATGTTAACAATAAAATGTTTTGAACTGTCAGTTCGAAGAAATTACGCCATCTTGATTTTTTTTTAAAGGAAAGTCCTGTATATTATTTTATTTTTGAGCCCTACTAAAAATTCTAGATATTATTTGTCTAACATATCATATGTCTAAATTGAACTGTTTTAGAATTATTGTCATTTAAAAGTTAAAATAAAAAAAGACAAAAAAAACTACTAATAAATACTTTAGGTTTATTTTTAAGGTAACAATTACGCAAAATCTCTACAGTTTACAGCGAGGCAATGACCCAATCTGTCATAAACAGCCTGAACAGAGTTTTGCAGAGAATTCCGTGTGCCTGATTTCTATACTATTTTTCTGTTATGTTTAACTAATTAATTGGAACTATGAGAAAGCATGTTTAAATGAATATTTGAGACTTAACCACCGAGGATTAGTATTAAAAACAACTACGGAACATTTTATTTAGAAGTTACATCATTGTTATAAAAATGTAAACAAATTTAATGTCAAAAAAGTCTCCATACACTTAACAATTACCAATAATAGTTTGACGGAGTTTAATGGAAAATAACAACTTCATTTAAACTAATATTTAGTGGGACCGCCGTTGGCCTTGATAATCTCCTGTAACCTTTTTGTCATGCCTGCAACCAGCTTCCTAGTAACTTCTGCTGACATGTTCTCCCAGTCGTTCAATATTCTGTTTTTTAATTCTTCTCTATTAGAAACATTATGTTTGCGAAGAGTTCTTCCCATAAATGCTCGCACCAAGTTTGCGGTATGTTTCGGATCATTGTCCTGTTGGAAAATGTATCTTTTTTCGAGTACTAATTTTTGGACACTTTCTCTTAAACCGTCTCTCAAAATGTTCAGATAAACATGCTGATCCATGGTACTATTAATAAAATGTAAATTTCCAACCCCGGACATGCATCCCCAAAGCAGAACACTGCCACCCCCCTTGTCTCACCGTGGAACAAATGTTTTTAATAACGAAGGCGGTATTCTTCTTTCTCCAAACTTTAGTTCTGCCATCATACCCAAAAAGGTTAATTTTAGTTTCATCACTAAAGATTACGGATTTCCAAAATTCAGGAGGTTTAGTAACGTATTCCGTAACAAAAACTCACCGCTTTTTGCGATTAGCTTCTGAAATTAACGGCTTCTTCCTGGCTGCACACCCCTTATTGCCTGCCCTGTATAACCAATTTTTCACTGTTCGTGAACAAACTTTTTTCGAAAATAGTTCCCATACTTCTTCTTTTAATTTTAATGCACTTTCCTTGGAATCTGTAATTATTTGTATAACAATACTTGCCTCTTCACATGGAGTCAGTTTTTCGAGACGACCGGGGCGTGGTCGAATTGGACCACCGGGGCGTGGTCGAATTTTATAGGAATTCGTTGATTTATTCTGATTTACAATGTACTGACAGTAGCATGCGACTTTTTAACCATTTTCTCTATATTTCTGTACGATTTTCCATCTTATCACAAATCAGTTATGATCTTTTGAACTTGAAATGAAATTTGACAATTTCTCTCGCTCATTTTTAATACTACTTTGAAAATCTAGTGCAAAATTACTAACAACAAGGGACAGATTATAAAAAATGGCCGATAATTATTCATTTGTTTCCAGGTTACAAAGCAATAGATAGCTTGATGAAATCCGGCTGATTATAAACGTGTTTTTTTCAAGCAGTTCTTGAGTGTATGGAGACTTTTTTGACATTAATTTTGTTTACATTTTTATAACAATAATGCAACTTCTAAATAAAATGTTCCTTAGTTGTTTTTAATACTATCCTCGTTGGTTAAGTTTCAAATATTTAAGCATATTTTCTCATAGTTCTAATTAATTAGTTAAACATAACAGAAATAGTGTAAAAAGGAGATGGTGTATGGAGACTTTTCAGACCGACTGTATATATATATATATATATATATATATATATATATATATATATATATGCATATATATCTACTATCAACTAAGCTGTTTTACTAGCGTGTTAGCAATAATAAACTACCATATATATTTCTGTACCTGATCAAATCAAGCTGGGTTTTTTCCATTGCATAATTTTTCCGAGTAAAAACAAACAAATAAATAAATACCACAAATACAAACAAAAAAACAACAAAATCCTTCGAAACAAACAAAGGTAAAAAAGAAATTAAAGATGTAAATCGGAAGTGACTGGAAATAATTAAAAAATCATTGATCAAACCTATTCAAAACAGGCCAAACAACAAGCCTGCCGAGAAGTATTTTAAAGATGAATGTGCATTTATTACACATTGTATTTGACTTAAAACTAGTAAGCTCAATTTGTATAAATGAGTAATAATAAAGAGATTTTTGACTTTGACCATATATATTTAAAATCTGGGACGTCACAACACCCAACCAATAGCGCCAGATTCAAACCAGCGACCATTCTCCACATTCATTTCTCTTGGGTATAAATGTACTCTGTTCTTGTTCCAAATTTAATATCTATATCTTATTTCGTCCGAGAGCTATCATGTCAAGAGGCATACAGACCGACGGATCGCCGGAAATGGGAGACTATATTTCCGTGGGATCCAAACACTTGAAAAAATGCAAAAAATCTCTTAGTCAAACTTTTTCACGAATACAATACTTCCCTTCAGAAAGAGAAATAAAAGACACTGCCTAATTGACTAAGAAGGTCTAACTTTATAACGAATCTAATTTGACAATTACGGATTTAAATTCACAAGAACATTAGTAAGTGCTCCTTTACAAGTAAATACACGAGCTGGGTGTCAAAATAGTTCCCCACCCATAGTCATCCCTAGATTTTGTGCGAAGTGACTTTTTTTTTCCTCCGAACCTGAAAAATTGACCTGGAGGAATGAAATTTTTGTCGAATGCTATAAACGAGTGCAAAACAATTTTTTTTTCCTGAGAGAATAAAAAAAATTAGAATCTCGCTGGACCAAATGTATCAGGCTCAATGGGAATTATGTTCAGAAATAAATTTTTGTTTTTGCAAAAAAAAAAATGTTAATTTACTTTGTTTTTACCAAGTTTTCTCAATCCACACTCGTAAAAGACCACAAAATGCGTTTTTATTTATGATTAAACCGATAAAGAATAAAAATTATGTGAGATTTTAGCAAAATGTTATGTTTCCTACCGGTTTTAAGGCCTTAATTCTTAATTTTCATATCAAATTTTCTTTTTAAAAACCTGTATTCGAGGTAAGTAATTTACAAAACAAAATATTACATTGTCACAAACAAAAGTCAACTGGTGGGCTAGAAATTTTAGATTTCAACTAGACTGGCTTTAGAGCCTTTTAGGGAATTTGGCTGCTAAATTCTACAGCAAATTCTTCCCAACTTTGAAAAGCATACGTATATCGTATCTAGAATTTTGTAGCTTAAAAATAAGACAACCACACCTAAAGTAAGTTGTTTTATTTCTAATATTTTTAATATAAATAAACTCAAAATGTTTTTGTTTTAATTATCATTATTAATAAGTATGAATAGTATTTATTTGATTTATATATGATGGTATACGTGGACGACCCCTTCCGACATCATTTGTTCAGCACAATAATGGGGAAATTGTACACCTTGAAGGAGTGGATTCGTTACTTTCTAAAAAAAATGTGACTTTATTTCAATTATACTTTAAAATAGCAAAAAAAAAAACAAAAAAAAAAATACAGGGCGTATTTTAAGTTGGAGCATATGTGGTTACAGTACTCATCAAATAAACTCTATTCTGCAAATATAGCCTCTATAAAAGTTCCTAAAAAACTACTTTAAAAAAGGCCACTCTAAAATTATATAAAATGTGGTTAAAGCTGTTAGCATCTCGATACTATAATATTATTACTGTTATACTGACGACCTCACCGTTTTATTGCGCTTTTTAATGTTATCTTTCTTCCCTCGCTGTATTATTCTCCTTCTTCTTCAGCTTCTGTTCATCCACTCACGAATTTAAGCCTCTTTCAAAACCTTCCATGCTTTTCTGTTCATAGCAACTTGCGTCCAGTTCGTTCCTGCAATCTTCTGGATGTCATCTGGTCGTCGCTTTGGTGGTCTTCCCACACTTCTCTTGGTCTCCCTTGGCCTCTATGTTAACAATTTATTAGTCCATCTATTCGGATCTTGCCCTCCAATGTGGCCCGCCCATTACCACTTAAGCCGTGCTATTTTTTTTTTTTCCAATACATCCAGTTCTTTTGTTCTTTCTCAGATGGTTTCTGATTCGATCTATAGGGCTTATTCCAAACATGAAATAACCTTCGCTACCTTACAACTCTACGAAAGCGAAAATGGTCAGCCAGAAAAGTCCTACCTAAAAGTACCTATACCGTGTAAAGTTTAATAGGCTATCAAAGTAGGTAGTGAATTAAGTAAAAGCACTTCCAGTCCTGATGAAATACCTGTCATGCTACTCGAAAAATGTACGTTGAAACTAGCACCAGTTTTTTTGTAGACTTTTTAACTTATCCTACAGAAAAGAAATATTTCCGTCGTGCTGGACACAGTGGTCAACAGCTTTTAATCTTATCGTCATCATCATTAGCTTATTCCATCCATAGTCGGATGTAAGCCTCCCCAAGTTGTCTCCAATGAGCTTTGTTGTTTGCTTTTTGCATCCAATCGTGTCGTGCTAATCTTTTTATGTCGTCCATCCATCTTGTCTGTGGTCTACTTCTGCAGACAACTATACGGCGTGTCCATCTGTTATCATTCATCCTTGCGACATGCCCCGCCCAATTCCACCTTAATACACTTATTCGTTGTATTACATCTGTCACTTTTGATGTTCGTATCTCGATGTTAGGAATTCGATCTTGGAGCATTTCTTCTTTCCATTGCTCTTTGGGTTACCTGGAGTTTATTTATTACACTTCTATTTAAAGCCCACGTCTCAGTGCGATATGATAATACCGGCAGTACATATTCATCGAATACTCTGGCTTTTATTGTATTTGGGATGTCTAATTTAAATATAGATTGTAACCTTCCGAACGCAGACCAAGCTAACGAGACTCTTCTATCCAAGTCAGCCTTTAAATTGTTTTTTGATATTTCGATTTATTGTCTTAAATATATGACTGTTTCTATCTCTCCTATTCTTTTACCTTCTATTAACAATTCCTGACTGTTATCTTCACTGTCGTTGTCAATTTCAAATATTTGGTCTTGGTGAGAGTTTCTTCTATTTTCGAGTTGCTGTACTCTCTGATATCTTCTCTGATCGTTTTCTTTATTTTTTTTGTCTATTTCTCTTTTTTCGATGTTGCTATTTGTTTTGTAGTCATGAGTAGGCTGTTGGTTATTTGTGCGTTTAGTTTATCAAGTTCTGTTTGGTAGTTTTTGTATTTTATATGATTTTCCAATGCTTGTCGATATTCGTCTGTATTTTGCTTTATCATTTCTGTTGGTGTCTTTATCTTTGTATGCATTATCAATTTACGTCTCTCCTGCTTCAGGTTTATTCTTACTTTTGCTCTGAGCATCCGATGGTCACTGCTAATGATTATCGTATTCAGGACTGTCGTGTCGATTACAGTATTCTTGTTATTTGATAAAACATAATCAATTTCATTTTTTCCACTCATGTACTGCTCCTGTAGCGTTATACCACCTGGGCTTTGCCATGTCCATCGTCTATGTTCTGGCTTTTGGAAACATTTATTCATAACTTACAAATTATTTTAATTTACAAAATTTGATAACATTTCTCCTCTACTGTTCCTCGTATCCAAACCAAACTTCCCGACACTCTTTTAATTTTTATTCCTTTAATCCTATATGAAGCTAAAATTCGACCATTAATAAAATATTGCCCCCCTGTTCTGGGCTTTGCTCCAGAAACATTTTTTTTTCCTGAGGGAATAAAAAAATTAGAATCTCGCGAAATATTTCGATTTTTGTAAAAAAAAAATGTTAATTACTTTGTTTTTACCAAGTCTTCTCAATTCACCCTCGTAAAAGACCTCAAAATTCATTTTTATTTATGATTAAAAATTATATGAGATTTTTGCAAAATGTTATGTTTCCTACCAGTTTTAAGGCCTTAATTCTTGATTTTCATATCATTTTTTTTTTAAACGTATGTTCGGTGTAAGTAATTTACCATACAAAATATGACATTGTCACGGACAAAAGTCAATTGCAGAGCTAGAAGGTTTAGATTTCTTGACAACTGGACTGACTTTAGAGCCTTTTAGGGAATATGGCTGCTAAATTCTACAAGAAATTCTTCCCAACTTTGAAAAGCATATGTATATCGTATTAAGAATTTTTCAGTTTAAAAATAAGACAACTACACCTAAAGTAAGTTGTTTTATTTCTATTATTTTTAATATAAATAAAGTTAAAATATTTTTTGTTTTAATGATTATTATTATTAATAAGTATGAATAGTATTTATTTGATTTATATATGATGGTATACGTAGACCTTCCCTTCCTTCTTTATTTTTTTGTCTATTTCTGTCAATTCTAATCTGCCATGTGTAGGATCATTTCTTAATAGTCTTCTCTGTTTCATAAGATTTTGTGTCTCTTTACTTAATTTTTTGTGTTTTCTCTTTTTTTCGATGTTGCTATTTGTTTTGTAGTCATGAGTAGGCTGTCGGTTATTTGTGCGTTGGGTTCGTCAAGTTCTGCTTGGTAGTTTTTGTATTTTATATGATTTTTCCAATGCTTGTCGATATTCGTCTGTGTTTTGCTTTATTATTTCTGTTGGTGTCATTATCTTTATATGCATTATCAATTTTCGTCTCTCCTGCTTCAGATTTATTCTTACTTTTGCTCTGAGTATCCGATGGTCACTGCCAATGCTTATCGTATTCAGGACTGTCGTGTCGATTACAATATTCTTGTTATTTGATGAAACATAACCAATTTCGTTTTTTGTTATACCATCTGGGCTTCGCCATGTCCATCGTCTATGTTCTGGCTTTTGGAAACATGTATTCGTAACGTACAAGTTATTTTCATTTACAAGATTTGATAACATTTCTCCTCTGCTGTTCCTCGTATCCAAACCAAACTTCCCGACACTCTTTTAATTTGTATTTCTTTAATCCTATATGAAGCTAAAATTCGACCATTAATAAAATATTGTCCCCCTGTTCTGGGCTTTGCTTCCGAAACATTTTTTTTTTTCCTGAGGGAATAAAAAAATTAGAATCTCGCTGGACCAAATCTATCGAGCTCAATGGAAATTATGTTCAGAAAAATAAATTTTATTTTTGCAAAAAAAATGTTAACTACTTTGTTTTTACCAAGTCTTCTCAATTCACCCTCTTAAAAGACCTCAAAATTCGTTTTTATTTATGATTAAACGAACAAAGAATAAAAATTATATGAGATTTTTGCAAAATGTTATGTTTCCTACCGATTTTAAGGCCTTAATTCTTGATTTTTATATCAATTTTTTTTTAAACGTATATTCGGTGTAAGTAATTTACCATACAAAATATTACATTGTCACGGACAAAAATCAATTGCAGAGCTAGATGTTTTAGATTTCTTGACAACTGGACTGACTTTAGAGCCTTTTAGGGAATATGGCTGCTAAATTCTACAAGAAATTCTTCCCAACTTTGAAAAGCATATGTATATCGTATTAAGAATTTTTCAGTTTAAAAATAAGACAACTACACCTAAAGTAAGTTGTTTTATTTCTATTATTTTTAATATAAATAAAGTTAAAATATTTTTGTTTTAATGATTATTATTATTAATAAGTATGAATAGTATTTATTTGATTTATATATGATGGTATACGTGGACCTTCCCTTCCTTCTTTATTTTTTTGTCTATTTCTGTCAATTCTAATCTGCCATGTGTAGGATCATTTCTTAATAGTCTTCTCTGTTTCATAAGATTTTGTGTCTCTTTACTTAATTTTTTGTGTTTTCTCTTTTTTCGATGTTGCTATTTGTTTTGTAGTCATGAGTAGGCTGTTGGTTATTTGTGCGTTTAGTTCATCAAGTTCTGTTTGGTAGTTTTTGTATTTTATATGATTTTCCAATGCTTGTCGATATTCGTCTGTGTTTTGCTTTATCATTTCTGTTGGTGTCTTTATCTTTGTATGCATTATCAATTTACGTCTCTCCTGCTTCAGGTTTATTCTTACTTTTGCTCTGAGCATCCGATGGTCACTGCTAATGATTATCGTGTTCAGGATTGTCGTGTCGACTACAGTATTCTTGTTATTTGATAAAACATAATCAATTTCATTTTTTCCACTCATGTACTGCTCCTGTAGCGTTATACCACCTGGGCTTTGCCATGTCCATCGTCTATGTTCTGGCTTTTGGAAACATTTATTCATAACTTACAAATTATTTTAATTTACAAAATTTGATAACATTTCTCCTCTACTGTTCCTCGTATCCAAACCAAACTTCCCGACACTCTTTTAATTTTTATTCCTTTAATCCTATATGAAGCTAAAATTCGACCATTAATAAAATATTGCCCCCCCTGTTCTGGGCTTTGCTCGAGAAACATTTTTTTTTCCTGAGGGAATAAAAAAATTAGAATCTCGCGAAATTTATTGATTTTTGTAAAAAAAAAATGTTAATTACTTTGTTTTTACCAAGTCTTCTCAATTCACCCTCGTAAAAGACCTCAAAATTCGTTTTTATTTATGATTAAAAATTATATGAGATTTTTGCAAAATGTTATGTTTCCTACCGGTTTTAAGGCCTTAATTTTTGATTTTCATATCATTTTTTTTTTTAAACGTATATTCGGTGTAAGTAATTTACCATACAAAATATGACATTGTCACGGACAAAAGTCAATTGCAGAGCTAGAAGTTTTAGATTTCTTGACAACTGGACTGACTTTAGAGCCTTTTAGGGAATATGGCTGCTAAATTCTACAAGAAATTCTTCCCAACTTTGAAAAGCATATGTACGAGGCTGGTTTGAAAAGACCGTGCAAAGTCCGAGAGATGACACCACCGGCGCGTATCGAGGTCATGATTAGTTAGTAGCATCTCTTGAATGAACGCACACCAAGTTTCAGCCATATTGGTCTATTTCTTTGTGTTTGGTATTCGTGTGAATCAAGGAAGTCGAGTGATTTTCAAGAAATGGACGAAAAAGAATTTCGTGTGGTGATTAAACAATACTTTATGAAAGGCAAAACGCCTCAGGAGACTAAAGAGAAGCTTGATAAACATTATGGTGACTCTGCACCTTCGATTAGAACAGTTTATAAGTGGTTTCAAAATTTTCGGACTGGCCATATGGGCACAAGTGACGCTGAACGTTCTGGACGGCCTGTGGAGGTTACGACTCCAGAAATCATTGATCAAATCCATGATATGGTGATGGATGACAGAATAGTTAAGGTGCGTGAGATTGCTAGTGCTGTGGGCATCTCGACTGAACGGGTACATAATATTTTGCATAAACATTTGGACATGAGAAAGCTATCCGCAAGATGGGTGCCGCGATTGCTCACGCTTGACCAAAAAGGGAATGGTGTGAAGTGTTGCAAGGATGGTTTGCAGCTGTTCCAGAAGAATCCCGAGGACTTTAAGCGTCGTTTCGTCACTGTGGATGAAACATGGATACATTACTATACTCCTGAGACCAAACAACAATCTAAACAATGGGTTACCAACGGGGAATCTGCACCAAAAAAGGCGATGACCGTTCCTTCGGCCGGAAAGGTTATGGCGACTGTCTTTTGGGATTCGCAAGGGATAATCCTCATCGACTATCTGGAAAAGGGTAAAACTATTACAGGTGAATATTATTCATCGTTATTATACCGTTTGAAAACCGAGCTGCAAGAAAAACGCCCGCGATTGGCCCACAAGAAAGTCCTTTTCCATCACGACAACGCACCAGCCCACACCTCAGCAGTTGTGGTCGCAAAATTAAGGGAAATAGGATTCCAACTCGTTTCACATCCCCCTATTCTCTAGACTTGGCTCCCTCGGACTACTATTTGTTCCCCAATTTGAAGAAATGGCTGGCGGGATAAAGATTTTATTCAAACGAGGAGGTGATTGCAGACACTAATGGATATTTTGCAGACTTGGACAAATCCTATTATTCGGAAGGGATCAACAAACTAGAACATCGTTAGACGAAGTGTATAAGCCTAAAAGGAGACTATGTCGAAAAAATAAAAAAGGTTTACCCCAAACATATAAGTAGTTTTTATTTTTGCACGGACTTTTCAAACCAGCCTCGTATATCGTATTAAGAATTTTTTAGTTTAAAAATAAGACAACTACACCTAAAGTAAGTTATTTATTTCTATTATTTTTAATATAAATAAAGTTAAAATATTTTTGTTTTAATGAATATTATTATTAATAAGTATGAATAGTATTTATTTGATTTATATATGATGGTATACGTGGACCTCCCCTTCCTTCTTTATTTTTTTGTCTATTTCTGTCAATTCTAATCTGCCATGTGTAAGATCATTTCTTAATAGTCTTCTCTGTTTTATAAGATTTTGTGTCTCTTTACTTAATTTTTTATGTTTTCTCTTTTTTCGATGTTGCTATTTGTTTTGTAGTCATGAGTAGGCTGTCGGTTATTTGTGCGTTGGGTTCGTCAACTTCTGCTGGGTAGTTTTTGTATTTTATATGATTTTTCCAATGCTTGTCGATATTCGTCTGTGTTTTGCTTTATTATTTCTGTTGGTGTCATTATCTTTATATGCATTATCAATTTACGTCTCTCCTGCTTTAGATTTATTCTTACTTTTGCTCTGAGTATCCGTTGGTCACTGCCAATGCTTATCGTGTTCAGGACTGTCGTGTCGATTACAATATTCTTGTTATTTGATAAAACATAACTAATGTCGTTTTTTGTTATACCACCTGGGCTTCGCCATGTCCATCGTCTATGTTCTGGCTTTTGGAAACATGTATTCGTAACGTACAAGTTATTTTCATTTACAAGATTTGATAACATTTCTCCTCTGCTGTTCCTCGTATCCAAACCAAACTTCCCGACACTCTTTTAATTTGTATTTCTTTAATCCTATATGAAGCTAAAATTCGACCATTAATAAAAATATTGTCCCCCTGTTCTGGGCTTTGCTTCCGAAACATTTTTTTTTTTCCTGAGGGAATAAAAAAATTAGAATCTCGCTGGACCAAATCTATCGAGCTCAATGGAAATTATGTTCAGAAATAAATTTTTATTTTTGCAAAAAAAATGTTAACTACTTTGTTTTTACCAAGTCTTCTCAATTCATCCTCTTAAAAGACCTCAAAATTCGTTTTTATTTATGATTAAACGAACAAAGAATAAAAATTATATGAGATTTTTGCAAAATGTTATGTTTCCTACCGATTTTAAGGCCTTAATTCTTGATTTTTATATCAATTTTTTTTTTTAACGTATATTCGGTGTAAGTAATTTACCATACAAAATATTACATTGTCACGGACAAAAGTCAATTGCAGAACTAGAAGTTTTAGATTTCTTGACAACTGACTGACTTTAGAACCTTTTAGGGAATATGGCTGCTAAATTCTACAAGAAATTCTTCCCAACTTTGAAAAGCATATGTATATCGTATTAAGAATTTTTTAGTTTAAAAATAAGACAACTACACCTAAAGTAAGTTATTTATTTCTATTATTTTTAATATAAATAAAGTTAAAATATTTTTGTTTTAATGATTATTATTATTAATAAGTATGAATAGTATTTATTTGATTTATATATGATGGTATACGTGGACCTTCCCTTCCTTCTTTATTTTTTTGTCTATTTCTGTCAATTCTAATCTGCCATGTGTAGGATCATTTCTTAATAGTCTTCTCTGTTTCATAAGATTTTGTGTCCCATTACTTAATTTTTTGTGTTTTCTCTTTTTTTCGATGTTGCTATTTGTTTTGTAATCATGAGTAGGCTGTCGGTTATTTGTGCGTTGGGTTCGTCAACTTCTGCTTGGTAGTTTTTGTATTTTTAGTCTATATGATTTTTCCAATGCTTGTCGATATTCGTCTGGGTTTTGCTTTATTATTTCTGTTGGTGTCATTATCTTTATATGCATTATCAATTTACGTCTCTCCTGCTTTAGATTTATTCTTACTTTTGCTCTGAGTATCCGATGGTCACTGCCAATGCTTATCGTGTTCGGGACTGTCGTGTCGATTACAATATTCTTGTTATTTGATGAAACATAACCAATTTTGTTTTTTATTATAGCATCTGGGCTTCGCCATGTCCGTCGTCTATATTCTGGCTTTTGGAAAAATGTATTCATAACGTACAAGTTATTTTCATTTACAAAATTTCATAACATTTCTCCTCTGCTGTTCCTCGTATCCAAACCAAATAAATAAATAAATAAATAAATAAAACTTTATTAATCCAAGAGACCATACACAATAGCATAGGACAAGTCAGGCACTATTTTAATTGAGTGAGAAAAGGTATTACAAATGAATTCACATAAATGCAATAAAGCAAACAAAAGTTATCATCTTAACATTAGTAGCCTCTATCTGTTAAAAAATCGTTTATACAATAGTAACATTTTTCTAAAAAAAAGTCAATTAACGTTCTTTTATACAATTTTATATTATCAATATTTCGAAAACGGGGTGGCAATTTATTAAATAGGTGAATGCCAATATAACGGGGATTGTTTTCCGTTGTGGACAAACTGTGGACTGGAATAGCATAGTTATCACCATACCTTGTATTATAATCGTGATAATGATTGTTAGTAACAAAATTCTGTGGTTTCTGCTTCACAAATAACAAGATTTCAACCATGAAAATACAAGGTACTGTGAGGATCCTTAAGTCCTTAAAAATCTGCCCACAGGATGCACTTCTCTGAGCGCCAACTATCGCTCTTATAGCTCTCTTTTGTAGCCGAAAAACCCTGAGGCTATAAGAAGAACAACCCCAAAAAAATTATGCCATACTTAATTCTTGAATAGAAATGTGCATAGTAATAAGACAACAAGACATTTCTATTGGTCAAATCTTTCAGTTTATATAAGGCAAAACACGACGATGATAAAGTCCTGCAAAGAGCATCAACATGGCTTTCCCAACTTAAGCTATTTTCCAAATATATTCCTAAAAATTTTACTTCATCCACTTGCTGGATACTTTTCCCTTGAATTTTTAATAGAAAACTTTCAGATATTGCTTTAGTTCGAGGAGTAAAATCAACGAATACAGTCTTTTGTGTATTTATACACACATTTATTTGCGCTAAACCATATTAAAAATTTATTTAAAATATCTTGTGCACACACTAGCACTTCTTCTTTACTTTTGTGAGAGCAAACGTAACTATTATCATCGGCAAACATGATGAGACTCTGTTGCTCATCTATATTAGGCAGATCGTTCACAAAAAGCAAAAACAACAGAGGTCCTAAGACAGATCCCTGTGGCACACCTATATTTATCGGTAATATGTCTGACTTTGCTGTATTCACATGTACGAGTTGTGTTCTCCCAGTTAAGTAACTCCTAAGTAGTTCATTAATTTTTCCCCTCAATCCATACGCATTCAATTTATCCAGCAAAAGATCGTGATTTACAAGGTCAAACGCCTTACTTAAGTCCAAAAATAGGCCTAATGTTTTCATTTTCAGATCTAGATTTGTGTAAACTTTATTGATAAATTCGTAAATTGCTGATATTGTGGATTTGCCCTTGAGAAATCCATTTTGTGCCCCATGCAAAATGCCGTACCTTACTACAAATACCAATATCTTATTAACCATTATTCTTTCCACAATTTTTGATAATATAGAGAGCAGCGCGATAGGCCGGTAATTTTCAATATAATCTTTTTTACCCTTTTTATATACCGGAATAATTTTTGCAATTTTCAACGCCTCAGGAAACACACCCTCAGACAGTATCATATTTATCAAAAATTTTAATGGACCTGCTATAAGATGAACACAAGTTTTTAGCATTTTAGTATGAACTTCATCAACTCCAACAGAATAGGAATTTTTTAGGTTATTTATCACATCCACCACATCCTGCTGATTTATTGGTGTCAGGAACATGGTATGAAGCTCCTGACAGTAGGGCAGTGAACAGCTGGGTTTAACATTAGGTGATGTCTCGTTCAGTTTTTTTAGCAATATTTATAAAATATGCATTAAAGCAATTTGCTATTTCAGAAGGCTTCTCAGCAACTACATCATTACTAACAATTTTGGTAATTCTATTATTTTTTTCTTTTTTGTTTCGTATATTGTCATTAATAATTTTCCACGTTATCTTAGATTTATTATCTGATTCAAAATATGTTTTAACGTTATACAGTCTTTTTGCTTCAGAAATAACTTTTCGATATATTTTCTTGTAGCTTTTATAATAGCTTAAGATAACTGTATTATGATTACTGTCTATTAATAATTTATACCAACATTTCAGATTTTGTGATGATGTACAAATTCCTCTTGTAATCCAAGGTTTTTTTTTGTGACTGACTTTTACATGAACAATTTCTTTTTACTGGAAATGCCAAAGAAATATAATACTTTAAAGATTGTATAAAACAGGAAAATGCTTCATTTACCTCAGCAGATTCAAAAACCTCATACCACGTTTCCTGCCCGAGATACTTCCCAAACGTCTCATAAGTTCTTTCATTATACGACCTTTGATAAGTTATACTGTTAGCTTCTGGCACTGTAATGCCCAATGTCACAGTTTGGGCGGAATGATCTGATAAGCAATTAAACAATACCGTGCCAGTCAAGTTGTTATCAGCACTGTTTGTGCTTATGTAATCAATACCGGTTTTTGACGTTCTAGAAATTCTCGTGGGCGAATTGATTAAATTTCTAATATTATATGATGAGAACAGATCTATTAGATCTATCTTTGAGGCTGTATTAGACAAGTTATCAATGTTTAGATCTCCACATATTATATATATTATATTATTATAATTCAGTTTTATTGTAGGAGCAAGCTATATTAAGTACCTCTTCGAGCTTTCTTAGAAAAATCTTATAATCTCCTTTTGGAGGTCTGTACACCGACACAACAATTAAACTAATTTCCTGTCCAGTTATTTTTACTCCACATAGTTCAATTACACCTTCAACTGACAAGTCAATAAATTTTGTCATATTTAGCACATAAGAAACTAAATCATTTTTACAAAATATTACACTACCTCCGCAAGACGTCTCTTTTCTACAAAAGATACTGCACAATGTATAACCATTTATATTTATTATTGGATATTCATTATCAGTAAGGTAATGCTCAGTCAAACACAAAATATCAACACGTTCATTTCTTAGTTCTACCTCGCAAATATCTGTTTTGTTGCGAATGGAATCAATATTTTGATGCATAATTCTGAGATGCCCGTTGTGAGAGAAATAATTTACCTTTTTTAATTGCTATTTACTATCATCATCAGTATTTGTAGGTGTCATTTGGATATTTCTCTTTTTAGCCTCCACTTTTTTTAAGTAAGCAGGACAGTTCACATCGAAAATATTATGGTCAACATTCAGATTCAATTTTAGTTTTTCATTTGCAAATAAACAGTTATAGCATTTATAGAAGGTATTATCACATTCATCAGTTTTATGACTTACTTGGGAACAACGCAGACATCTTTCCTCAGCTTGGCATTCACTGGCCCTATGATCAAAATTTCCGCACTTAAAACATCTGAACACTGATACATATTCATAGATCCTACATATTGACCATCCAATGCTCAATTTACCATTTTTTATGAGTAATTGAAAGCTTTCCGGGTTACACTCGATTATGGCCATATACCGGGTTTTCATCTTCTTTATTATCTTTATATCCAGATGACATTCCTTTAGATATGTATTCTGCTTTCTAATAACCTCTTCCAAAGTATCTTTGTCATAATTTTCTTCGATCCCTACAATTTTTACCTTTGGCCTTTTATGCTCAGGTGATTTGATATCATAATTCCTTTTTAGCTTCTTTTCAGCAACATTTCGAATTTTTTCTATTTCATATCTACTTTGACATTTAATCATTACTCCTCCTTGTTTCAATTCCTTTATCTCGGTAATACCTACTTCTAATTTTGTAGGATCAAGTGACTTTTTAATAACTTCTTTAGTTGTTTTGCTATCTTGTATCGTTTTAGGCTTGATTACTACTACTTCACCAGCAGCCATACTTGCATAACTTTTTTCAGGTCCATTTGCTACCTTGTTACGAACGATATTCTCCAAGACACTCATTTGTTCTACCATCATCTGTTTTACTTGATGCAATTCGTGATTTGCTGCCAAATTGAATTGTACATATGGCAGGCAACCATCACAGTACCATTTTATATTGACTGATTTTTGAATTACTCTGCAATCTTCTTCGGGAACTTTTGCACAATTTGGATGTAGTGTCTGTCCACACAATCCACTACATGTTAGGAATACAGTTTTTAGTTTAAATTTACATTTTACACAGAGTTCTCCCATTTTGAACAGCGATAGTATTCAAGTTTGGTTTTGTCGGTTATTTATTAATAGTTAACTTTCAGATAACTGCAGGTAACAAAGTCACACTTAAACTTCACGCTTATCATCAGCAGTCAATTCTATTGTTAATATAGAGTTTTTTTTTTATCTTTACTGAAATCTTTTATGAACAAAATAATTAGTTTTTAGCTAATTGAGAGCACACCAGTGAAAATTCTGCACTGAACGCATATTGCACGAAAACTGCAAATTTTTACGAACAAAATGATTCACAACTCTATATTTTAATTTCACTTTCTCACTACAAAATAAGACTTTTTATTAGAGACGCGAAAACATAAACAGTCAGAAACAACAACAATAAATGCAAACTTCCCGACACTCTTTTAATTTGTATTTCTTTAATTCTATATGAAGCTAAAATTTGACCATTAATAAAATATTGGCCCCCCTGTTCTGGGCTTTGCTCCCGAAACATTTTTTTTTTTCCTGAGGAAATAAAAAAATTAGAATATCGCTGGACCAAATTTATCGAGCTCAATGGAAATTATGTTCAGAAATAATTTTTTGTTTTTGTAAAAAAAATGTTAATTACTTTATTTTTACCAAGTCTTCTCAATTCACCCTCGTAAAAGACCTCAAAATTCGTTTTTATTTATGATTAAACGGATAAAGAATAAAAATTATATGAGACTTTTGCAAAATGTTATGTTTCCTACCGGTTTTAACTCCTTAATTCTTGATTTTCATATCAATTTTTTTTATAAACGTATATTCGGTGTAAGTAATTTACCATACAAAATATTACATTGTCACGGACAAAAGTCAATTGGAGAGCTAGAAGTTTTAGATTTCTTGGCAACTGGACTGACTTTAGAGCCTTTTAAGGAATATGGCTGCTAAATTCTACAAGAAATTCTTCCCAACTTTGAAAAGCATATGTATTCGTATTAAGAATTTTTTAGTTTAAAAATAAGACAACTACACTTAAGTAAGTTGTTTTATTTCTATTATTTTTAATATAAATAAAGTTAAAATATTTTTGTTTTAATTATTATTATTAATAAGTATGAATAGTATTTATTTGATTTATATATGATGGTATACGTGGACCTCCCCTTCCGACATCATTTGTTGAGCACAATAATGGGGAAATTGTACACCTTGAAGGAGTGGATTCGTTACTTTCTAAAAAAAAAATGTGACTTTATATCAATTATACTTTAAAATAGCTGAAGAACAAAAAATATACAGGGTGTACTTTAAGTTGGAGCATATATGGTTCTCTGATCTTTTTATTTATTTTTTTTGTCTATTTCTGTCAAAGAGAGGGCCGTTTTGCCTCAAGAGAACCTTGAATTCGGAGAATATCGGAGAAAAGTTAGTTACATGAGTCTATTCATTAAATACTTTTATTTAGCTAGAGCATACCACATCTGTATGAAGTTAAGCTTGTCACTGGAGAACGTCATCCCTTCGGAATAATTTGCTCAAGACAGTTTCTTCCATGGAGTAGAAGTTGCAGCAATTTAAGAACAAAGCTTTTTCCACTCATGTACTGCTCCTGTAGCGTTTTATGGATATCTGTACCGTGTAGGTGTTGTTACAGAAAATATAGTTACCGCTACAGAAAGGGGAACACAACGTCGCCGCAAAACCAAGCCAGCTGGCTACAGCCGACATGTTCAAACGTACTTCTACTGGCGCAGCATCTCTGCCAAACTCAACGAGGTACATTTTAACGTGCCGAAGGTTGGCAGATTCGTTTTTCGGTAAGGGTGCGATAGCTATACTGTGCTCGTAAAGGAAAAGATAGTAGAGTACAGATGTTTTACAGGAACGCGAAATCTCCTTTATATTGCCTATATTTGTTAAGTGACTTATTTGAGTTAGTACTATAACCTCAAAAAATCCTGCACCTTAGGGAATATTGTATATAGGGTGACCCAAAAGGTATAGTCGGAAAAGAAGGATCTAGTAGATTGGACCAAAATAAGGTCAGAAGTTCCTATAAAAATGTTCTCTATCTCCCCCCATTAGGGAGCTACAGCCACCCAAATGGGGAGCCTGAAGACGGGTTTTCATAGAATATTTCAGAAAGCGTTAAAGATAAAAACATGAAATTCAAGTTCTAAAGTAAAATTTATATGCTGAATCGGAATTTTACCCTATAATCGTAGATAATTTAACTTGTGCGTCAAAAGTAGGGGAGGGCGTGGTAAAAATGGACTTAACTTTTTTTACAATAACTTTTACTGCATTTTCGCGTCGGATTAGGGAAGCTTCAGATCTTTGGCGAAAAAAAGGTACTCAGATTAACACGATTAGACTCACCAATTTCGAGTTAAAATCGATAAAGAATTTCCATGTTAGAAAAAGAGCCTATTACCTAATATTATTACGGTTATTAGCAATACTTCAAAATATCCTGATATTTTTAAATGGCCATGCAACTAAATAATAACTAAAGAAAACATAATCATCAAATAAACAACTAAATAATAATTGAAGAAAACATAATCACAAAACACCGCTAAAATATCGGAAATATTAATTTGAAGGAAAAATAAAATCCATGCGTTATTTCAATATATTGGATGTGGGCACCTTGTACAGTTATGCATTTCCTTAAGTTAGTGAGGACAGCCCTTTGAACTCTAAATAACATCCCGGGATGATTCCTTATTTCAGCACAGTAAAAGAAAATTCTTTCTAACAGCTCTTCTCTAGTTTATACAGGAGTCGAATAAACAAGATATTTAAGGTGGCCCCCATAGAAATAAGTCTAAGATCTGGTGATCGGGGTGGACACGGAATGTCCCACCCCGACCTATTCAACGATTGGGAAACTGGTTATCTAAATATCCCCTAGCAATGTTGCTGAAATGTGGTGGTGCACCGTCGTGCATTAACCATATATTATTACGAATATGTAACGGAACTTCTTCTAATAAATTATTTAAATCATCTCGAAGAAATTGCAAATAGTTCTCACCATTTAGCCGCCCGTCAATGACATATGGTCCAATCAAATAATTCCCGATAATTCTCATCCACACATTTATCAAAAATTTATGTTGGTTTTTACTCTGAATTATCACATGAGGGTTATCCTCATCCCATAAGTAAAGTTTATGGGAGTTTATTACACCATCCCTAGAAAATCTCGATTCATCTGTAAAAAGCACTTTGCTTACAAATGTATTATCTTCTCGTTGCTTTTGTAGAAACCAATTAGCGAATTCCACTCGCGCAGGGTAATCATCGGGTGACATAGAATGAACTTTTTGGAAATGGTAGGGATGGAGTAATTGCTCTTGAATTACCCTATTCACCAACGATTTGCAAGTATGAAGTGGTGCTGCCAATTTCCTTACACTATTAGTTGCATCGTTTGTTATTAGGTCCAAAATATTTTCTTCCGTTTCAATGGTACGAGCAGTTCTTGGACGACTTACTCCTCCAGGTTTTGGTATAAGACTACCTAAAAGATATCCAATAATAAGCACACAATTTGAAAAAGCAAGACACAATAAACCTTGCGATCAACTCGTTCAATAGTGCTGCGATCAGGCAAGTATCGATCAAGAAATCGTTCTGCGTAAAGGCGAGCCGCTTCACTAGCGTTACCAGAAGCTAGGCCAATCATTAAATGCATATCCGCATACTCGACAAAAGTAAAATTTGGCATAAAGAAATCGACCGCAATTTTTTGAACTTTCAGATTTGACTTGTGTGTTGTTATTTGGTTAATTATCATTGCACCTGGCAGAAGCCAGGTAATAGGCTCTTTTTCTGACATGGAAATTCTTTATCGATTTTAACTCGGAATTGGTGCGTCCAATCGTGTTAAACTAAGAGTACCTTTTTTTTCGCCAAAGATCTCAAACTTCCCTAATCCGACGCAAAAATGCAATAAAATGTATTGCAAAAAAAGTTAAGTCCATTTTTACCACGCCCTCCCCTACTTTTGACGCACTGGTTGAATTATCTACGATTATAAGGTAAAATTCCGATTCAGCACATAAACTTTACTTGACCTGAATTTCATATTTTTATCTTTAACGGTTTCTGAAATATTCAATGAAAACCCATCTTCAGGCTTCCCGTTTGGGTGGCTGTAGCTCTCTAGCGGGGGAAAATAGGAGACATTTTTATAGGAACTTCTGGCCTTATTTTGGTTCAATCTACTAGATCCTTCATTTTTTGACCTTTTGGGACACCCTATATATTATTACGCTTACTACAATGCTGACTATTACATTACCTTTCTAAATCTTACCTGTAAGGATGATATGCAAGCAGTAAATGGGAACAAGATTATGTAAAAAATAGAGCAAATTGTTGCCAATACAATTGAGACGATAGTAATCGCTAACCATATAATCGTGCTAAAAATATGTGCCATGGTTGTGTCTAAAAAACCAGAAAAAGATATGTATTGTTTGAAATTAAACCCACTAATAAGAAAAATGTATTCAGAGAAGAATAATCGGCCAAGTGCAAGTCGAACTTGCGCAAATAGTGTTCCGTACGTTGATGGCTTTTGAAATAAATATTTATCATTAATTTCACAACATATCCCAAATGAGTTTTCAACAAAGTTTTTTTCTGATCTTTACTGAAAACTGACTAGCTTGAAATGTTTGTTTTTTTTTTAAATACTAGATAAATTAATAAAGGTAAGGCTCTAGTGATAATTTTCGTTCAATCTACAACCTGTATTGCAGAATTTTTTCAAAATTTTTTAATTAGTACTTTTCGAGATAAGGGGAACGACAGCGATTTTTGATTTTTTATTTAATGTTTGAAACTTAACCAACGAGAATTAGTATTAAAAACAGCTACGGAACATTTTATTTAGAAGTTATAGCATTGTTATAAAAATGTAAACGAAATTAATGTCAAAAAGTCTCCATACACTCAAGAACTGCATTGAAAATAACCGGTCAAGTGCAAGTTGAACTTGCGCAATTATTGTTCCGTAGGTTGATTGCTTTTAAAATAAAAAAAATTGTTACGAAGGTATAAAATGATCAACGACTTTACAAAACACACCCCAAATGAGTTTTCAACAAAGTTGGTTTCCAATCTTTACTGAAAACTGATGACTTTGAAATTTTTGTTTTTTTTTATATACAAGATGAATTATTAAAGGTAATGCACTCGTGATAATTTTCGTTCAGTCTACACCCCCATGGAGAATATTCCAGAATTTTTTCAAAACTTTTTGATCAGTACTTTTCGAAACAAGGGGGGACAGCGACTTTTTTCGATTTTTTAAAAATAATACAAAGAAAAGTGTGTGCAAGTATTACATTATATGTATATTTTTTACTCGTGTTTTCACAAGCTTTTATTTGACACTACACTTGACCTAGTAAAGAAATTTTTTTTTCACTTCCGATTTCACCCCCCAAAACTGACCCCTTAAGTCAAAATTTAACTTTCAAAACTGATTTGTGGAAAGATGGAAAATCGTACAGAACTATAGGAAAAATTGGTAAAAAGACGCATGATGCTGTTCAGTACATTCTAAAACAAGTATGAAACCTAAACCAGTATAAATTTACGGGTTCCTATACAATTCGACCACGCTCCGGTCATCCCAAGGAACTGAGTTCACGTGAAGAGGCCAGTATTGTTTGACAAACAATTATAGATCCCAAGAAAAGTACACCAAAACTAAAAGAAGAAGTACGGGAACTATTTTAAAAAAATGTTTGTTCACAAACAGTCAGAAATTGCTTACACAGGGCAGGCTATAAGGGGTGTGCAGCCAGGAAGAAGCCGTTAAGTCCGGAAGCTAATTGCAAAAAGCGATTAGCTTTTGCTAGACAATACGTTACTAAAACTTCCTGTATCTTGGGAATCTTTAGTGATGAAACTAAAATGAACCTTTTTGGATCTGATGGCAGAACTAAAGTTTGGAGAAAGAAGAATACCGCATTCGATATTAAAAACATTTATTCCACGGTGAGTCAAAAGGGTGGCAGTGTTCTGCTTTGGGGATGCATGTCCGCTGGAGAGGTTGGAAATTTACATTTTATTAATGGTACCATGGATCAACATGTTTATCTGAACATTTTAAGAGAAAGTGTCCAAAAATTAGCACTCGAAAAAGATACATTTTCCAACAGGACATTGATCCGAAACATACCGCAAACTTGGTGCGAGAATGGATAATCCATAATGTGTGACAGCAGCTTCATACACCTCCGCAATAACCCGATGTTAACCCCATCGAGCATTTATAGGAGGAACTTAAACGGCGCGTTCGCAAACATAATGTTTCAAATAGAGAAGAATTAAAAAACAGAATATTGAACTAATGGGAGCATATGCCAGCAGAAGTTACTAGAAAGCTGGTTGCAAGCATAACAAAAAGGTTACAGGAGATTATCAAAACCCCACTAAGTATTAGTTTAAACGAAATTGTTATTTTCCATTAAACTGCGTCAAATTATTATTGGTAATTGTTAAGTGTGTGGAGACTTTTTTGACATTAATTTTGTGTACATTTTTATAACAATGATGTAACTTCTAAATAAAATATTCCGTAGTTGTTTTTAATACTAATTCTCGTTGGTTAAGTTTCAGATATTAATTTAAATATATTTTCTCATAGTTCCAATTAATTAGTTGAACATAACAGAAAAATAGTATAGAAAGCAGGTGGTGTATGGAGAATTTTTGGGCTAGCTGTATATATATATATATATATATATATATATATATATATATATATATATATATATATATATATATATATATATATATATATATATATATATATATATATAAATAAAGAAAAGATATAAGAATAAGCAAAAGATTGCCGTATCTACCAAAATTCTTAAAAATAAAATCTTAGTTGGGGAACTCGGCAAAAAGGGGCGTGATAAGAGATCACACAATTTTCATTAAGCCAATATTTCGGTCCTAGATTGGGACCTTCTTCAGGGCAAGAATTGAAAAGGAGAACAAAACATATTCACTGATAGTGTTTGAGACAAATTTAAATTAATGATGTTGTAATTAAGTTGTTATAATTAATAAAATTAGTGTAGAACAAGAATAAGATATTAGTCATAATAAAGTCAAAAACTCACATGAGTAATGTGAAGTTGAGTTAGCCTGAATGGCCGTAGGTAGCTTATACATAAAAACGTTGGTTAATTCATAAAAATACACACTATAACACTGTAGATAAAATTACAAAAACCAGATTTGAAACATGGATGTGATTGAGAACCTTGGATGTTGAAAACATTGTTAATTATTTCACTTGAGACAACCACCCATGGCCACCGCCATATGGGAAAAAATGACAAAGACGACAGGACTCTGTCGGTCAGCTGTCTCCTGTCGTCTTTGTCATTTTTTCCCATATGGCGGTGGCCATGGGTGGTTGTCTCAGGTGAAATAATTAACAATGTTTTCAACATCCAAGGTTCTCAATCACATCCATGTTTTAAATCTGGTTTTTGTAATTTTATCTACAGTGTTATAGTGTGTATTTTATGGATTAACCAACGTTTTTATGTGTAAGCTACCTACGGCCATTCGGGATAACTCAACTTCACATTACTCATGTGAGTTTTTTGACTTTATTATGACTAATATCTTATTCTTGTTCTACACTAATTTTATTAATTATAACAACTTAATTACAACATCATTAATTTAAATTTGTCCAAACATTATCAGTGAATATGTTTTGTTCTCCTTTTCAGTTCTTGCCCTTAAGAAGGTCCCAATCTAGGACCGAAATATTGGCTTAATGAAAATTGTGTGATCTCTTATCACGCCCCTTTTTGCCGAGTTCCCCAACTAAGATTTTATTTTTAAGTATATATATATATATATATATATATATATATATATATATATATATATTTATATATTTCATATATATATATATATATATATATATATATATATATATATATATATATATATATATATATATATATATATATATATATATATATATATATATATATAATATATATATATATATATATATATATATATATATATATATCATATATATATATATATATATATATATATATATATATATATATATATATATATATATATATATATATATATATATATATATTAAGAAGAACCTAATACCCAAGAAAATATACATACTCGATGACCTGGTAAAAAAATTTTTGTTCGATTTCACCTCCCAAAACTAACCCCTTAAGTCAAAATTTAACTTTCAAAACTACACGCCTCTGATCAAGCCATCAATTTTCCTATATTAGTATTAAATTTCAACTTCCTGTGTCAAATAGTTTGGGAGAAAATCAGCTGTGACAGACGGGCAGACACCGAAGTGATCTTATAAGTGTTCCCGCACGGAACTCTAAAAAGCATTAAGTCACATTTTTATTGTAATTTCTCTGTTTAATGTAAGAAAGATAAAGCAGTAAAAATTGGAGAATGTTGGTAAGGTTATAATAGTTGTTTTTTCTTGGCTGATATCTTAATTTCAAAAAATAAAAAAAAAACTACATCAGTATGAACTTTAAACTATAGTTATATGTTATTTGATTAGCATATTAGTTAAAAAATGCATACCTGGAGATATTTTTATAACACAACTAAATATGAAATAAAAATGTAAATATTTTGATAAAAAAAAAACTATTTCAAATAAAATTATAATTGCAAAATTGTGGAATATTTAAAAATTAATAGAGACATTTTAACTATTAAATTCTTGTATCACACATTATTTTCTTTCAATACGCAAACAAAGAAAGTAGCCGATTCAAGAGTTGTTACTGTTTTCATGACTTTCTCATTAAAAATTAAGATGTAAAAATACAGTCAAGTAAGAACGTGTCGGCATTATTCATTAAAAAAAACTGGTTAAGTGCAAGTTGAAACAACGATTTTTCGCGATTTTTTCAAAATAATACAAAAAGAAGTGTGTGCATGTAAGACATTATATATATTTTTGAACTCAGCCCCACAAAAAAAAAAGTGGGGTATACTTTTGATGCGATATATCAGATCCGTAGTATTTTTGCCCGCTGATCACGAATCTGACGTCAGAATATCGCCATCACATCTCAATTTTTTTTCTAACCTCAAAAAATAGGTAAAAATTAGTAAAAATTAAGAAAAATATACTCCTAAAAAATTAATTCAAGCTTTTACATGAATTCAAAGATGTATTAATATGTATTCGGACACGCTAAGCTAATATTCATCGGTTGGATTAAGCCATACAGTTCTGTTTTCTTTCTAACCTCAATAAATCAGACAGATATAGTGCTTCTTGAATGCAAAAACGAATTCAAATTAAAATTCAACCGACCCTTACCAAATTTGGTACACGGGGATTTTTTGGGTCGCTGATCACGAATCTGAGGTTGGATTTGCAAAATTCAAGAGGGTAGATGTTTTCGCGCCATTTTGAACGCCGAGAAAATTCATCGGTCGATTTTTATTCTTCTACCTGCATCCAGGGCACCTCCACGTGGTGACGGTGGGCAACGGTGTTACTCCACTAGCCGGCAGAGTCCCTGGATAAACGGCTTAGATGCCGTCATGGCAGGTAGAAGAAAAAGAATTACGATGCAGGGACTCGGAAACCCAGTATCGGCGGTTGGTCAGGGTGGGAAACCGGGCCCGCAGCCGTCGTCATCCAGCGACCGTAGCTCTTCATGTGTGGGTGACTTGGCTCATGTAGAGTATAATGCTACAAGAAAACGGTCTCACGGTACAAGACTTTTCATAAGTGCGATAAAAAACAGTGATTCATTTTGTTATATTTGCTGTCAACACGTATTGAGTAAAATGGGGTCACCGATAACGGATAAGATTAAAACCTTATATAATGATTGTTTTAACATTAAATACAGCACCAGGATACAGATTGGGTTCTCCACATCATTTGCAGTTTCTTGCAAAATAATGTTGTACATCAGTAAGAAGGCGATTAAATATCCCAGACCAGCAATATGGAATAGACCATACAGTGAAAATGATTGCTACTTTAGTATGAATGTTGTATCTAGGCATAACCGAAAAAATAAAAGCACTATTACTTATAACGATGTTTCGACAGTAACAAGACCAACTAAACTAATTCCGCCTCCTGAACCACTTGATGCTGATGTTATGGAAACAAATGATTTCACCTTATCAGTTCATGCCGAAAACATTGAGACTGTCGAAAAATATTCAAACACTGTTACTAATGAATGTTCTAGTGACAACCTATCATATACTAGTGACACAGATAAAGAATTTTCTACCATACAACCGTAAACCAGAACCAATACTCGTATCACAGTCAGAACTTAGTGATCTAGTCAGAGATTTAGGCTTATCCAAAGATGGTTCAGAGCATCTTGCTTCCTTTTTAAAGAAAAGACATTTACTTAAGCCAGAAGCTACGATTTCTTATTATAGAAACAGAGATGAAGAATTTAGAAAATATTTCACAATGGACGAGGAATTGTCACTTTCATATCGTACCGATGTAAAAGGTCTAATGGATGAATTTCAAAATAACTCATACGATCCTGAAGAATGGAGACTGTTCATTGATTCTTCTAAACGGAGCATTAAGGCAGTTTTGCTGCATAATACCAACGTTTACGCTCCCATTCCGATTGCTCATTCCACAGTTATGGAAGAGCAATATGAAAAAATGAAGCAGCTTTTGATAAAAATAAAATATGCTGATCATAAACTGGAAAATTTGTGGAGATCTGAAAATTGTAACAATATTGCTTGGCCAACAGTCAGGGTTTACACTTTATCCCTGTTATAAATGTGTGTGGAATAGCAGAGACAGGGAACGTCATTATAAGAAAAAAAAAATTTGGCCAACAAGAGAATCGTTCACTCCTGGTGAAAATAATGTATTGTTTCCACCATTGGTAGATCCAGGAAAAGTTCTTATTCCCCCGCTTCACATTAAGCTTGGACTTATGAAGCAATTCACGAGAGCATTAGATACAAACGGCCCATGTCTCAAATATTTGCATAAAAAATTTCCGAAATTTTCTGAAGCTAAAATTAAGGCAGGCGTATTTGACGGGCCACAAATAAGAAAATTGTTTCAAGATTCATTATTTGTTACTAAAATGAATAAAGTTGAAAAAGCTGCTTGGCTTAGTTTTAAAGAAGTCGCAACAAACTTTTTGGGAAATAATAAAAGTCCTAAGTACAAAGAAATAGTCGAGAAAATGGTAAAAAATTTTCAAACATTAGGTTGCTTAATGAATCTAAAATTACATTTCCTGGACTCCCACATCGATGATTTCCCAGATAATCTTGGTGACTACAGTGAGGAGCAAGGGGAACGTTTTCACCAAGATCTGAAAATCATAGAAAATCGGTATCAAGGACGATGGGATGACCATATGCTAGCGGACTATTGCTGGTCGCTAAAAAGAGAAACAAGTCCTCAAAAGCGTTTGGGCAGAAAGCCTTTGAATAGGTCATTCGCGGAAAAAAGAACAAGATACAGCCAAAAAAAAGGAAAGTTAGGCGCGGGTCTAACCTTCGCAATTCTAGGGCTTAAGGGTCTACTATTTGAGAGTATATGGTTTAAAAGTCCTGGTTTTGAGTTTATTGGTCTCATTTTTAAAGTTACAGGGTTATTGAGGTCTATTTTTGAGGTTACAGGGTGTGAGAGTCTAAGGTTTCAGGTTTAGGGTTTAAGAGCATCAGGTTTGAGGATTCCCCAACTGTATACCAAATTTGGTAGGAATCGGTTGGTTTTCAAAAAAAATTTTGTCCGCCATCTTTGCAAATCCGACCTCAGATTCATGATCAGCAACCCAAAAAACCCCCGTGTACCAAATTTGGTAAGAATCGGTTGAATTTTAATTTGAATTCGTTTTTGCATTCGAGAAGCACTATATCTGTCTGATTTATTGAGGTTAGAAGGTTAGAAAGAAAACAGAACTGTATGGCTTAATCCAACCGATGAATATTAGCTTAGCGTGTCCGAATACATATTAATACATCTTTGGATTCATGAAAAAGCTTGAATCAATTTTTTAGGAGTATATTTTTCTTAATTTTTACTAATTTTTACCTATTTTTTGAGGTTAGAAAAAAATTGAGATGTGATGGAGATATTCTGACGTCAGATTCGTGATCAGCGGGCAAAAATACTACGGATCTGATATATCACATCAAAAGTATACCCCACTTTTTCTTTGTGGGGCTGTGTTATTAAAGGTAATGCACTCGTGATAATTTTCGTTCAATCTACAACCCGTGGAGAATATTCCAGAATTTCTTTCAAAATTTTTGGATCAGTACTTTTCGAGATAGAAGGGGGGGACAACGATTTTTCGCGATTTTTTCAAAATAATACAAAGAGAAGTGTGTGCATGTAAGACATTATATATATTTTTGAACTCGTGTTTTTACAAACTTTCATTTAACACCCCACTCGATGATCTAGTAAAAAAATTTTTTTTCACTTCCCCAAAACTAACCCCTTAAGTCAAAATTTAACTTTCAAAACTACACAGCTCTAATGGAGCCATCAATTTCTATATTAGTACTAAATTTCAACTTTCTACGTCAAATAGTTTCGGAGAAAATCGGGTGTGGCAGACGAACAGATGGACAGACAGACAGACACCGAAGTGATCTTATAAGTGTTCCGTACGGAACACTGAAAATGTATTTATTAAAAAGTTTTTTACATTATTCGGTAGTAAAGGATTGCCAATCAAATGCTAATGGCACAGTAATTGGTCCAGTCTCAATCAGCGTCGATGATCGCCTGGCATCTTCGCGGTACTTTCGACGAAATTTTCCTCGTATTCCGGAAGCAAAGATTTCAAAATTGCACGAATTTGCCCTGAAAGCTGCTTCACTCTGTACACCTTTTTACTAGGAAGCTTCTGCTTAATGTATGACCTCATGTTCTCGATTGGATTTGCATGCCGCTCCTGGGATAGCCAATTTAGTGTGACGATACCGGATTCCCCTTTCCGCTGGCTACACATGTTCGAGGTCGTTATCTTCTTGAGGAATCCACGCCGCATTTTTATCGACAAACTACCGTTTGGCAGTCGGTAAATCTGGAGCATCATTTCAACGTTCGAATTGTAGGTAAAGCTGAAGAGTCTCTAGAAAGCGTTTGCCGAAAGACATGGCTCTTCACAGGGAGTTTCGCGGTACGCTGAACCCATCGGTTAGTAGAAGTTGACGAGGCTCATGAGGTGATAACATACCCCCAAAATGAAGCTTCGTCGGTAAAAATTACATCACTCCAGTCTCGATCTAAGTTTTCCTCTTACTTTTTTTTCGCGAGTCATTTCTTTCTGTGTTTTTCGGTGAGCAATGGTTTCTTGATTGTACTCCGCCACTTCAAATGGTTAGTCTGGAGATGAGTGCGAATCAGTTCACACGATATAACCGAGGGCATCGTCCATCTCGGCCCCAAAAAAGGATCCATCAGGTAAAATGATTTTTAATGAGTTTGTAAAAGTGCCCATCTCAGCCCCAAGTAATAAAATAATGAAGTAATTAAGTAATAAAATGATTTGTAGGTAATGATTATTAATTGGGTATTTGTTCGGGTATTTTTTAAGAAATTTAGTTATATTATAAAATCTAAGCAGTGATCATCTAATGTGCATTATATCCTAGAAAAATGGCTTCGAGTTGTTCTGCTAAATTATGTGAAATTACTAGCCAACGAGGTAAAATACTACTAATATTAAATCAATTTAAAGAGCATAATCGGAAATGATCTTCAGGAGAACGAAGTGGAAGTGCATTAAAGATGGGTGTAATGCTTATTTGAAAACTATCGGCAATTCATCTGATCGAGTTCTAACATGCTTAAATCAAAATCATTCACACTGAAGTTAGAAAATATCTTGCAAACGCAAATAATGACTACATCTGCCTAAAGGAAAGGAAAAAGTGATTTGACAGAAAAACACACAAATTTACACACATATATACAAGGGACCAATCACAAACATCCAGCCGTCACACGAGATCGAACCGCTAACTTCTCGAACAGCAGTCTTTGTCCAGGCAATATAGCTGAAAAAAGAGCCTATCTGCCGATTTTGAGATAATAAGCTATAAATTGGTGTATACCTTCGTTTTGGCATTGTTTATGTGTAGTCGAAAGTCACCGATGATAGCTTGTTCGGTTCATCAAAAAAACGAAGGTCAAAGGTCACAAAAATTGGTTTTTCAACAATATCTCGTTTTTTATGCTCTAAATCACTTTGGGACCTATTATAAAAGTTGTAGAGCATAAAAATTCTCTACAAGATTGGTCTAAGGTGTTTTTTTCTAAGTCTAACCGTTTTTGAAATAGAGCGCGGAGAGTAGGAAGTATTTGGTCGTATGCATGATAACGCTACGTTAGCTGCATAATGCAATACGTTGTGCAGTTTATACGTTAATAATTTACTAAAAATGTTCTTCTTCCCGGAGTTTTTTTTTTTATTTTCATACCACTTTTGTGATAATAGATCAGCTTGCGTGTCGCGAAAACTTATAATAGTGAATGATCTATTCTTCACCGTGATTACTATATTACTTAAATATTTCTGTCTTAAATTGGAAATAATAGTAGCATCATCGGGCAAATACTGCGTAGGGACATCTCGAAGCTCTTTCAATGTAAATTGTGAATCTTCGTTATTTTCAATAAAAGAAAAAATTTCTTGCATTGCTACTTCGATTTCATCTTTTCGGCTCTTCATGTTTAGACGGCTTTGAATGAAAGAATTTAGTCATGCAAATAGTGTGATATTTTGCTCCGACAGCAATCAAGTCAAATTCACTAATTACGCGACTTTTCACTAATTCTCCAAAAGAATCACCTCGTTCAACTGCTCTTTTAATTATATTGTCTTTCATATTTATAGTTTGTACCTTACTAATGACGCGCTTATACTTTTGATGTTTACGTTTTTCTTCTCCTTCATCAGCTGTTTGGCCACAAATCAAGTACAATTTTGCGAAGTCAAAAGGCTCAGTTCTTAGTCTACGAGGTGAACTTGATGTCGAAGGTTCATCATCTTCCAGGCGTCGCTTATATGCAGTTATACTATGTTCACTGGTGTACTGTTTCCTGCAGTTAATATGCACTTTTACAGAACTTAAAGTGTTCAAATAGTCAATTTTACCGTCATTTCTTTGAATACTTGCATTTTTTAAAACTTGTAAGCCACGCGAAACATTCACAGTTTTGTCATCTGATAGTAACTTTTCACATATAAAACACAATTCAGCCATTTTACCCGAAATCGTATGTCTGTATTTGCCAAAATTCAGTTTTACACTGAAGAGAAGTCTAGTGAAACTAAATAAAAGGAGAAGCCTTGAGAACGGTACAAGTCTTATGTAACATCTGTCCCAACTCACTATATGAAAACATAAAAGACCGTTGGTAGAGGCCCCCCTCTGTCAAGCGTGGCCCTCTACGTCTATAACACGTGAACTATTACACAGGTAGTCGACGACACACATACGCGCACACATTGATCGTAAAGATGTATAGAGAGAATATATGAGAATATACGTGAATTTGAAGAAACTCTAGCTCTTCGAAGCTTCACGCACTAATGCCTTAAGAAGGTAAAATTCTTGAACTTATATTCTCGTATTTTCGCTCTCTTGCAACCACTCAATAGAGGGGGGATGGCTGCTTGGTGGTGCACACCGCTGATTGGTTTTACAGAGCAGTCCCTAGACTAACTAATCCGAATACTTTCTATGTATGTATTAAAATTTCTCAAATTATAATATGCATAAGCTCCATAAATTAGAATTATCATCCGCTCGAAACTGTAAATTTACGACATCGCACAAATCACCGAAATTTAAAACTGATTAGTGCAAATGTACCTGCATTGTATCTATGAGGGACCCAACATTTTTGGAAATTATACGGTCCGTAATTGACTACATAGATCCTGCCATAAAGTAGTATGATTCCATCCGTTTTATTATAAATAATTCGGAGAAACGATTTTGAAAATCTCTACAACTTCATAGCAGAGAAAATAAAAATATAATGAGAATGCAATTAAGCTAATATTTACTAAATTTAATCAAACACATGTTATTTCTAAATATTATAAACAAATATCATTTATTTTCAAGTAAATAATTGAAATTCGTTGATTATTTAAACATTTTTAGTAAATTATTAACGTATAAACTGCACAACGTATTGCATTATGCAGCTAACGTAGCGTTATCATGCATACGACCAAATACTTCCTACTCTCCGCGCTCTATTTCAAAGACGGTTAGACTTAGAAAAAAATACCTTAGGCCAATCTTGTAGAGAATTTTATGCTCTACAACTTTTATAATAGGTCCCAAAGTGATTTAGAGCATAAAAAACGAGATATTGTTGAAAAAACCAATTTTTGTGACCTTTGACCTTCGTTTTTTTGATGAACCGAACAAGCTATCATCGGTGACTTTTGACTACACATAAACAATGCCAAAACGAAGGTATACACCAATTTATAGCTTATTATCTCAAAATCGGCAGCAAAATGCTAAGTCTCCTGGACAATCTAGGCTAGCGCCTTAACTCACTGCGCCAATCGGTCCGGCCTTATGACACTTAATGTGATAAAATATATCTTATAACCTGGCCAGAGAACATATGTATAAATTAAAAAAAAAAAAACACGTAAATTGGATAAGTGGTTCTTGAGTGCTAAACGCACTAACGGACAGACAGTCGGATAGACAGAGAGACGTTGCGTTTTATATATATTATAGATTTTTTTTGATAAACATTAAGTTAAGAATTTAAAAAAAAAAATAACACGTAAATCGGATAAGTGGTTTTCGAGTGATAAGCGCACTAACGGACAGAGAGACGATGCATTATATATATATATATAATATATATATATATATATATATATATATTATATTCATTATTACATGATATTGTTCCATATTTAACGGTTTAGGCAGTGTATTGCAGTTCGATAGCGGCAAACTTCTTTCCGACTTGATTCACTATTATCGTCACTGCTTATTTTTTATATTACCTAACGTAATAAAATATATCCTATCACCTGGCCAGAGAACATATGTATAAATCTAAAAAAATAAAAGACGTAAATCGGAGAAGTGGTTCTCGAGTGATAAGCGCACTAACGGAGATAGACAGACAGAGAGACGTTGCATTTTATATATATTATAGATTATAAATTATTATTAATATAATATAACCTGAAAAGAGAACATATGTATTAATGAAAAAAACAGGTATGTAAATCGGATAAATGGTTTTCGAGTGATAAGCGCACTAACGAACAGACAGACAGACAGAGAGACGTTACATTTTATATATATCATATTCTTTGCTACTGGATATTGTCCCATATTTAATGGTTTAGGCAATGTATTGCAAGAGAACGCGCTAGCGGCAAACTTTTTCCTGACTTGATTCACTATTATCGTTACTGCTTATTCCTGATGTTACCTAACGTTTTAAAATATATCCTATAACCTGGTCAGAGAACATATGTACGTTTTTAAAAAAAAAAACACGTAAATTGGATAAGTGGTTCTTGAGTAATAGGCGCACTAACGGACAGACAGACGGACAGATAGACAGACAAACAGAGAGACTTGCATTTTATATATATACTATAGATTACTGTCTTCAAACTCTCTAATATTAAAAACGTCATTACCACATTTCATAAATTTCTATTAGTTCTAAATAACTAATACGAATTATAATATTCGCTGATAACAACTTTACCACAAAAGTCTGTATAGTTATTACATAAACTTAAGAATACGATGGCGTTGTGATACATTTCTAGCCTAACCTAGAAAAAACAAGCAAATCTCAAAAATACTTTATACACTTAGCGCAACGGTTACAAAATAACTCTAGACCTTCCACAAAAAAAAACTTTAACTTATGGTGCACGCTAGTCTCGGACAGTACTTATTACCTCTTCCTTTGAATGAAATTGTCTTCTCCAAATGTTTTTTTTTTTCAGTTTTGGCTATACGTTGTAATGTGTCAGGCACGTTGAGGCGCTATTTTATATAGCCCCAAGTTTCTTTATTTTTAATAAATATTTTATTTATTAAATAGAAGCCGTTATTTGCCCCTTATGTATATCCTTATTCTGAGAATGGATTGAGTGGATATTAATACTAATAGAGGACAGAATTAAGATATCAGCTAGCTCGTTTTGTTTGGAGAGATTATGGATAAGAGATAATTTTTGTACGTCTTTTTAAAATAGTCTTTATAGTTGTTAAAACTTGGCTTTACAAATTTGGGCACCATTCATTGTAGGATAAAGAGAATCTAAGTTCAGCTCAAAAAATGAAAAAATACTAAACAGTTATTTAGTTGTTGAAATAAAATTAATTTACATATAGCCGTTGCGTCCTGAAAGAAAGAGCAGGAGTTCAGTGAAACGCTACACATGTAAATAAAGAAGGGTATATTATTAACAAAAAAAAAATTCCTAACTTAATTACTTCTACTAAATAAAAACCCCTTAAGTTAGGAGAGTGTACACTATGGCATAGAGTCTTTAAATTAGGATTATTATGTTTTTAATAAGAGGCTTGATAAAACACGATATTAAAAGTTTGTGAAATTAACTCTACGAATTACACGTGTTGAGTAGTCGTTGGAAACGCACTTGTAGACAGGAAGTGAGATTTTTAGACTGGTGTGCTTATGACTTACTGATTGATTTCTCCTCGTGGGTTTTCCATAAGTTACGTGGCCTCTCTTGGTGAGATTCTCATAAAAATATTGTCTCAGCCATTACCATCCTAGTTTCATTTGGGTTGCTAAACACTTTTTGACCCGAAATGCCTGAGGATAAGCAGGATATTTCAAGAAAGGAAAAAGGCCTTAAACTTGAGAGCTAGAAACCGTTACTGCACTACTACATCACTGAGAAAAAAAACACTCTGGCGTGCTGGAGAAGAAAGTCACTATAGCCTACAAAGCCAACAAAGCCATTACTGCTTCATGGTGGAAAAAGCCACTACCGCTTCATGGTGGAAAAAGCCCTTCAAAATTCGAAATGGCTCCTTATCTTCGTCCCTTCTCCTTTTAGGATTACTTCCGGCACGCGAAAATCCCGACGTGTTCAATGCGAACTAAATAAGTCAAGTCGGCAATACGCGTTACACACTGCCGGTTTAAATTAAATTGCTCAACAATTTAAATCACTCTTTTAAGCTACACTGCTCAAAAATTGAAATCACTAAAGATCTTGTTACGAGTATTTACGTCAGAGGTCCACATACCTGTTGTAAAGAAACCAACACCTAATAGTAAATCAGTAATTTCAGTCTTGCATTTTTCGTATATTTCGGGAATGATACTTTGATTAAAAAATGTCGACTTGGAATATTATATTTCGCATCAAATATACCAAGCAGCCTGTTGAACCTTAAAAAAAATAAGTATTTAGAATTTTTGCATTTTTAGTGTTCCATACGGAACACTTATAAATCAGTTCGGTGTCTGTCAGTCTATCTGCCCGTTTGTCTGTCCGCCCGTCTGTCTGCCCGTCTGTCTGCCCGTCTGTCTGTCTGTCTGTCATACCCGATTTTCTCCAAAATTATTTCACATAGAAAGTTAAAATTTGGCACTAATATAGGGATTGATCAGAGTCGTCTAGTTTTGAAAGTTAAATTTTGACTTAAAAGGTTAATTTTGGGGGGTGAAATTGGAAATATTTTTTTTTACCAGGTCATTGAATGAGGTGTCGAATGAAAGCTTGTAAAAACACCAGTTCAAAAATACATATAATGTAATATCTGCGCACACTTTTCTTTGTATTATGTTAAAAAATTGCAAAAAATCGCCTTCCTCTCGAAAAGCACTGATTTGTTCATGCCCGGAACAGATGCAAGGGAATTATCGACGAAACCAAGGAGGCACACAATCAACGAATTAGAAACAAACTTCTCGCTTGTCCCAACAATTCCAGGTCCTTTTGGGCAGTCGCTAAGGCAGTTAGTCAAAATTTTACCAAATCCACCATACCACCACTCACACGGCCAGATAATTCCATTGCAACCACACCTGTTGAGAGAGCGAACTTGTTGGCTGAACTTTTTGCTTCACATTCTACTGTCGATTTCCAAGGAAAAACACCACCTACTATTCCCATATTGCAGTCAAGGATGCCGATGTTGTCTTCAGACAGCGCATCATAAAGCGTATTTTAATGAAGCTAGACACCAAGAAGGCTTCTGGCGCTGACGGAATACCTGCCATAGTTCTCAAAAACTGTGCAAGCGAACTAACACCAGTTTTCTGTAGACTTTTTAACCTATCCTACAGAAAGGGAATATTTTCCGTCCTGCTGGAAATGTGCCACGGTTCAGCCGATACCTAAAAAAGGTAAGAAGACCTCGCCAAATAACTACCGACCAGTTGCACTGCTTTCAATAATATCGAAAGTCATGAAAAAGGTTATCAATGAGCATCTTCTAAAATATCTTGAACGATTCAATATTATTAGCGATCACCAATATGGTTTTCGTAAACATAGATCAACAGGAGATCTTCTGACTTATGTAACACATGTTTGGAACAACGCAATTGAACACTTTGGAGAATCTCGAGCGGTTGCTCTTGACATATCCAAGGCATTCGACCGTGTTTGGCACGATGGACTGTTGGCTAAGTTGCGCTCTTATGGTATGTCTGAAAGGTTCTGTTTGTCGCTCTCATGTTTCCTCAGAGAGCGTTCTTTACGAGTGGCGGTCGACGGATTTCTTTCTAACACCCTCACTATCAACGCCGGTGTGCCCCAGGGCTCCATACTGTCTCCTACTCTCTTTCTCATTTACATTAACGATCTGCTGGAAAAGACCGTGATCCAATCTATAGCTTTGCAGATGACAGTACGCTTGTCTCTTCATTCACCTTGAACGCTCGGACATCGGCTGCTCAGGCGAATGTCCGCAGACAGCAGGAGGTCGTTCAACTCAACAAAGACCTGGAAGAAATTCTATCTTGGGGTGACAGTAACCAAGTGGAATTAAACGCTACAAAAACCCAAGCGGCAGTCTTTTCTAAAAAAGTTAACGTTGCTGAACCCGACATAGTTATGTCGGGGCACTCCATTCCCCTAACATCGTCGCTCAATTTGTTGGGCGTTAGTTTGGGAGCAAATATGTCTTGGCATGAACATGTTGCAGGCATAGCAAGGAGAGCTTCTCAAAAGTTGGGAATATTATTTAGATCCAGAAAGCTTTACACCCCACAACAACTGTTAATTCTTTACAAAGCCCAAATTCGACCAACTATGGAATACTGCTCCCACGTTTGGGGCTCCGCTCCCAAACATACACTGCATTTGTTGGATTCTGTTCAGAGAAGAGCGGTCCGTCTGATTGGGGACCCGGAATTGACCGGCGGCCTTGATTCGCTGGAACATCGAAGAACGGTTGGCGACTTGAGTCTGTTCTACAAGTATTTTCATGGAAAGTGTTCGAAGGATGTAGCCCGCTTAATTCCTCCCAAAGCGGTGCATGTTAGAAATACACGTCGCGCTGGTGCTTCGCATCCGTATGAGGTTCAGCTTGTTACTCCGCGTACAACGCTTTTCAAGCAATCTTTTATATGGAGAACGTCATCCCTTTGGAATAATTTGCCCAGCGCTGTGTTTCCCACCGAGTACAATTTACAGCGATTCAAGAACAACGTGAATCGCTTTTTCCGCACTCGTGCCGCTCCTGGAGCGCTTTAGGGACTTCCCTGCAGCACGTGTGCTAGACCAATAAAAAAAAAAAAATAAAAAATTTTGAAGAAATTCTGGAAGATTCTCCACAAGGTGTAGATTGAACGAAAATTAATTTTAAAAAAAAATTTAATAATTTATCTGGTATATAAAAAAAAAATTTCAAGGTTATCAGTTTTCAGTAAAAACTTTGTTAAAAAACTCATTTGGAGTGTGTTTTGTGAAGTAATGGATCATTTTATACTCCCGTAACAAAAATTTTTATGTTAAAAGCAATCAACTTACTAATTACGCAAGTCCGACTTGCACTTGGCCAGTTATTTTTTATTTTTTAACTAGAAGAATATTTTGCAGGCTTGTTTCTTGATAACGAAAGAGAAAGAAAATTATTTTGAAAATAACACAGGCCAACAAAAAAAATATTTGTAAACAGTTTTTAAACCAGTGTTATGTATTTTTGGGTGCTGAAACCGTATCTGGTATCAGTTTTTTTGTATCACCCACAGTTCTCTCACAATATGACATCGATTAAATTTCAAAATCAAAATCCTTTTCCTGCTTGAAAAACTAAGCAAGCTGTTGATCTCTTGTTCTATAATGGTAAATAGATGTTCCAGATTCCAATAGATGTTTTTCTTTCAGCCTAGAACTAAACAATTCTGCTTTCTCCTTAGTCAAACCAAAATCTCTCACTAAATTATTTAACTCAGCTTGTGTAAACAGCTGTGGTTTTAAATTTTCTAGAGAACATTGAAACTCATCATCATCCGGGCGACTTTCATTAAATTCAAGACTAGACTGTAAAACGTCATCAATAGACTGAGGTGGCTCAGGGGCAGGAAGTCCCGGGCCATGTCCTACCGGCCGATTAGTTGAAGTAAAGTTAGGATAGATAATTACTTTCTTATTTTTGAAGTTATATCCAGACACATCAACGCTGCAAAAATAACAATCATTTGAATGATTGCTCTCTCCATACCATGAGTACCGCAAATCTAAAAGCTTTCTTTTCTTTCTTATACTATTTCCTAAGATCCTCGATACAAACACAACATACTTTCTGAGGAGCCCAACATTTTTCTTGATTACCGATTTCTACACCAAAATATGCAAAGTATATTTTTTTTTACAAAGTCAGTAATGTTTCTTTGATGCTTTTTAACTGCAAACTTACCACATATGCAACAAAAGGTGTTGGGAAAGTTTTTACAACCACGATTAGCCATACTTTGAGTGTAAATTAAAACACATGGGTCAAACACTGCAATGCGAGGTTATATTAACTGGAAGAAAACAAACAGCTATGACATTTATCGGAACTGCCAACCTAATAACATTTGATTTTACTACCAACCTTATAAAATTCTGATTTTAATGCCAACTTAATAAAATTCTAATAATAAAAAATAAACCTTTCACATTTTGAATATTAAAATATGAAAAATTAGGGGGCGATACGACTTTTTTATTATTATTTTCGGACTCCACGCTAAAAAACATAGGAATCAGGTAAAACTATTAAGAAAGTTTTTTCATCGTTAGCCTGTGTAATTTAAGTATAGTTGCATCTTACAGTACAAAAGTAAATACCAACAATAACCTTAATACAATAATATTTCATTTTTACACTTACCTATATTTTCTATAAACGAAAAAGGCTAGTTGTCCAAGGCTATTACCTCTCCTATTGCCATATGCACAAGTATTGCTTTAGGATCATCATCATTGCTTTAGGATCACTGTTTGGTTGTCTCAAAATGTTCTGTAATATTCACTTATATTAAATTCCTAAAGGTATTTGAAAGTTCTGCTGCGTCCTTATTTTCACCGACCAAACTAGTGGAATGTTTAAATTTTATATGTTTCTATAAAGATGAAGCAGTAGCTTGATTTTTACGCTACACAACCAATATACTGCTTTTGATTTAACCCATCAAGTAAAAAGTAGTTCGAGGCTTTGCCTACTTTTTGGAATCCAACAATCCTTAAAAAGATCTTCTACCGCAGAAAATATCGCAATAATATTTTTATTTCGCTCGGGGGCTCTTCATATTACCTCTAAATACGGGGTTTCATACAACGCAACCAGACTCATAGTTCCCCAAGTGCTAATTTTTCGTCTCTTAAAAATATTACCAAATTATAAAAAAATACCTGAAGTTAGCAAGATTGGCCGAAAATGTTAATAAAACGTAATATAATAATGTCGGATCCTACCCGACTGGGCACCCGGTTTTGCCGGGTTCTGCATAGTCGGGTACCCGGTTTTACCAGATGCTAAAAAGTACTACCCGTTACATCTTTAATTTCAATGCTCCTATTATTAAAAAAAATCACAGTGGAAATAATAAGGATTACTCACAAAATGTAACTAGGGAGCAATGCTTTTAATAAACTAGTTTCTTATCTTTCTCTGTGTATATTTTACACAAGAATAATAATATCACCCTCCTTATTTACATCAGAAGTAAAGTAGATCCCAAGATTTAAGATCCTGCCTTTTTTCTTTTTCAATGGGGCAATAAAAGACCCTATTATGGTTTTGTGCATAGTAGATATTAGGATAAACGTATTTTTATTTTACCTGCTTTGTATATCGCCCTCACTTGCACCTGCAATCATATTGGATCTATTTTTACCTATACATTTACTACCTGGCAACCTGGTTTGGAGCCCTTTAAATATTTCATAATATAGGCCTCATGACCACAGGTTCCCATTAAGATTCGAAAGATACTTTTTATTATTTTTATTTTTAGTTTTACTTACAACTTACAACGTAACGGTTCTATTTTAATTATGTGGCGTCCGTGGGAAAATTGCAATAGTGGCTATCGCAAGAGAAAACATTTATCACTTGACGCTAAACAAATAGTGAAAAATGTTTACGACAGTTTGGTAAAAAGAAATTTGAATAAACAAAGTGCTTTGCAAGAAACCAGTGAACCGACAAAAACCACAATTTCTACGAATAAGGGTATTGTAGGAAAACCATCACTCAGGAACAGGAAAAAACGTGTAGACGATTGTGAAAAAGAGGTAACCAGGAGAAAAATATATTCTATGTATGAAGAGCAGTTGGTGCCGATACTAGACAAAATAAAATTAAGACTGGTGCAGGACGGGACCAATATACATTGTGGCCGATCAACCCTTCACAGAATTCTCTTAAGAATGGGATTCACGTTCCGAAAAATCAACAAAAGGCAATTAGTGATGGAGTCACAAAGATTACGAATCTTGCGACATACTTATTTACAAGAAATTAAAAGTATCGATCAGAGAAATGGCCAATAATTCACCTTGACGAAACATGGTTCGATACCAAAGACACTGTGCAAAAAGGGTGGGTTGACAGCAGTACAAAATGTCAGACTAAGGCACCTTTAAATAAAGGTAAACGAATAACTATTTTGCATGCTGGGTCTGAAAAGGGCTGGTTTCAAATTGTCTACTATTATCTGCAAAAAACATAAAAGATTCTAGTTTGGACTATCACGACGACATGACCGCAGAACTTTTTGAAAATTGGTTTCAAAATTCCCTTTTGCCAAATATTCCCGAACAGAGTGTTATAGTTATAGACAATGCAAGTTACCATAGTCGCCTACTAAATAAGGTTCCTAATGCAGCCAACACCAAATCGGAAATACAGGAATATATGTTAGAAAATGACATTTATTCTGACTTTAGTTATAAAAAAAGTGATCTTTTGGAAGTTTTGAAAGACTATAAATTGAAAAAGAAATATGTTTGTGATAGAATGGCTGAGAAAATGGGACACACTGTTTTTTCAGCTTCTTCCGTATTATTGTGTGTTTAATCCAATTGAACATATTTGGCATCAAGTTAAATGAAAAATAAGGGCACAAAATGTTTCTCCTACTTTAAGCGTGCCAGTGGTTGAATTAGTAAAAAAAGTGAAAGCTGGAAGAATTCCATTCAGCGCGTTGTTAAAGTTGAAGATTCATATATTTATGTAAATAATATAAAACCACTGATAATTACCTCAGCTGATGACAGTGATAGTGAAACCGAATTAGGCTTAAGTTAAAATATATTTTTATTTATACAATATGTCCCCTCTTGTAAACCCCATTCATTCAAACTGTATATTTGTACTTCTTATCCATTTGTTTTTACAAGCATCTATAAATAAACATCTCCAAAAACACTTATAATTTTATTTATTTGCATTAATGAATACAATTCTTAAGCTGATCTCTGCAACCTATCATAAACAAAGGGTCAGAATTTTTATATTGCCCACTTAAAGCGGCAAAAATCAGGATCTTATATTTTTGGACAGGCTATACATTATCACTTCGTATTTAAATGAGTATAACTTACCAGTTTTTTTAGCATTTTATTTAACTACTTTTTCAAATCGTTGAATTTAAGCATTTTTATGAACTATATCCATGCACATCAAAAATAAAACTACTTATTTACTATTATTCAGATTAGTTATTAAAACATAAAATTAACAAAGTAATAATATTTAAACAACCTAATTAAATATCTAAGATGTAAACTTATCACACTTTTATAAAAATAAACTGAGTTATTGCGTAACATAAAGGAAATAACTGTTTAGTTATATGTGGAGATATCCGCCGTGAGGATCTTTAGACATCATTTGGCAAGCACAATAATGTGGAAACTGCAAACCTTGCAGTAACATGTCGGTGAGTGGCTAAAAAAAAACTTAGTGTCATTTTAAAGTAAATGATAGCAAGGATAACAAATTTTTTGACCCTATATAACTTAAAAACAAATAAATTTTGTAAAAAAATTTGGTAAAATGAATTACCCACTACTTCCCTAGCAAAGACGCAGTACCAAGCTACACATTCTCACACTAAAGAATGATTTAATTTAGACATTACGAGTTGATATCTTAAATGACAAAAAATGTTAAATAATGATAAAGTAAGAGATCCCTAGACCTAAAAACTCCACAAATGATGTAAAATCGTATCCCCGACCAAAAGCGTTCTTCGTTTCAAAATTTTGTACTGGGTTGAAAAATTCCGAGACTTTTGAAGAAAGAACAATGTTTTTGCCAAAAATCGATTTACTAAATCGATATTCCGAAATTAAATTTCGGAATATGGTTTGTTACTTGATTGGTCACTACAACATAAAGTCGAGAAATTTGCACATGCAAAATGACCAACAAAGATCCCATGAATGCTATATTCCATGCCTTTCCGCCTAAGAATATAGTTTCTGAGCCTATACTCTTCAGAAGGTAGGCTTTAGGCAACAGTATCGATAGTGTAGAGAAGAGTACCTTGGAGAGACAAGTTGGAATGACTCTCGCTGGCTTATAGCAATCATGGTACCTTAAATAAACGAGATACTACTCGTTGGGCAAAATACAGAACCTTGCGCCATCTGTTGAGATTTTCGAACTTCGAAGAAATAGTTGAGCAGTTTCGAAATAATATTCCCAACTTTTGAGAAGCTCTCAACAAATTGAGTGACGATGTTAGAGGAATGGAGTGCCCCGGCATAACTATGTCGGGTTCAGCAACGTTAACTTTTTAAAAAAAAAACTGCCACCTGGGTTTTTGTAGCGTTAAATTCCACTTGGTTACTGTCACCCCAAGATAGAATTTCTTCCAGGTCTTTGTTAAGTTGAACGGCTTCCCTCTGTCTGCAGATATTCATCTGAGTACCCTGAGTACCCGAGCGTTCAAAGTGAATGAAGAGATAAGCGTATCTGCAAAGCTATAGATTGGGTTTTCGGTCTTTTCCAGCAGATCGTTAATGTAAATAAGAAAGAAAGTAGGAGATAGTATGGAGCCTTGGGGCACACCAGCGTTGATAGTGAAGGTATTAGAGAGAAATCCGCCGACTGCCACTCGTAAAGAACGCTCTCTGAGGAAACATGAGAGCCACAAACAGAACTTTTCAGACATACCATAAGAGCGTAGCTTAGCCAACAGTCCATTGTGCCAAACGGTCGAATGCCTTGGATATGTCAAGAGCAACCGCTCGAGATTCTGCAAAGTGTTCAATTGCGTTGTTCCAAACATGTGTTACATAAGATCTCCTGTTGATCTATGTTTACGAAAGCCATATTGGTAATCGCTAATAATGTTGAATCCTTCAAGATATTTTAGAAGATGCTGATTGATAGCCTTTTCCATGACTTTCGATATTATTGAAAGCAGTGCGACTCGTCGGTAGTTATTTGGCAAGGTTTTCTTCCCTTTTTAGGTATCGGGTGAACTATAGCACATTTCCAGCAGGAAGAAAATATTCCCTTTCTGTAGAATAGGTTGAAAAGTCTACAGAAAACTGGTGTTAGTTCTCTCGCACAGTTTTTGAGAACTATCGCAGGTATTCCGTCAGCGCCAGAAGCTTTTTTGGTGTCTAGCTTCATTAAAATACGTTTAATGATACGCTGTCTGAAGACAATATCGGGCATCCTTGACTGCACTATGGGAATAGTAGGTGGTGTTTTTCCTTGGAAATTGACAGTAAAATGTGAAGCAGAGTTTAGCCAACAAGCTCGCTTTTTCAACGGGTGTCATTGCAATAGAATTATCTGGCCATGTCAGTGCTGGTATGGTGGATTTGGTGAAAAACGCAGCTTGAAGAAGACTGCTCGTGCGAACGCGGGCGTTCTTTCCAATTTTGAATCATATATTGTCCCGGAGCTCATAATCAAGATTTTGGACTTATCGAAGAGCGGCAGATAAATATATCACTTATTAAATGTAACCAACTGAACCAAAAAATATAACTTATAGATCCAAATTCCGGTTTCTGCCGTGGTTATGGAGGGCGGAAGTTGAAAAAAAAAATGAGGGTAGGTGAACCAATCGCACAGTGGCAATTTTATAAGTTGGGAGGATACTATAGCCTTAATATTTGCCACGGAGACCGGTTCTTGTGGGATTAAACCTTTTTTTTTCTCGAAAAAAATGGGCTCAAAAAATGAACTCATCGCTGAGTAGCAGATATTCGAGATATAGTTAGTTTGGGACCCAAAAAGAAGTGAAAAAATATTATCTGCCATAAATCCTTGTTCTTTGAATTTCTAAGAATTTTTGAACCTATAGAGTTTTTGGACTCAGAGAACCAGTGTTCGAATGGTATAATACGAGTCTAGTCCCTGCTTTTATCAGCAGAATTTCTGTATTTTTAATGCAACGCTCAAGTTAAAAATAAATTAATTTTTCCTATTCGCATTATTACCTCGCTGTGATGCATGAGTTCATATGTTTTTTGACACGTTAAAGTCGAATTTCTAATCCATTTTCGCTAAAAATTTACTAATTTTTGTTACAAATAAATAATTTTTTTTCTATAAACACTTAATATAATATTATTTAACTAGCTAAATTTTTTCAAGAACGCAATCATTTTATTATTACTGATAATTTATTAGAATTATATTATTTGTTCTTTCGGAATTTAACAAAAATATTTTTATTTAATTGCATATAAATAAACTGATTAGCTAATAATTTTAATAAATTGGAAAAATGGATTAGAAATTCAGGCAGCAGGTCAAAATTCATCTAAAAACTTGGGTGGAGCTCGTAAAAAACTTCTACGAAATTCTGTTTTTTTAGCATAATTGTTTATAATAAATTGTTTATAAACAATGAAAAGTTTAAGTTTTTGCAAAAATAGACTTTGAATTCGTATTCAGTGGGTTGAAAAACATCTAAAAAAAATTTGGGTAGAAATAATTTTATTGTATTTCATGTAAAAGTATCAAGGTTATTAAAGGGTGGGCCATCTATCGGTTTAAATTTGAACCACCGGTTATTTCGAATCTGGCAATACTTATGTCATTCTATTCTGTCACAAAATTCAGTATATTATCTCCACTGAACGAAATGAATCGATTTACGCTTGAGCAACATTGGGATTTATTGGAAATTTATTTCCAAAACAAAGACAATTGGTCGGAAATTGCACGAAAATGTCGCAGAGAAGGACCAACAGTGCCCGGTATACGCAAGTTTATTGCTAAAGTTCGTGAAACTGGTTTCATTGTTGATGCGCCAAGACGTGGGCGTGCTCGTACAGTGCGTACACCCGAAAATATCGAAGCTGTGGACGGCGCAACCATTACGGTCAATGGAGACACCTATCGCACCATGATAACCGATTTTTTTGTGCCCTCTCTTCATGGTATTGATGTGAACGATGTTTGGTTTCAACAGGATGGTGCAACTTGCCACACATCTCATGCCACAATCGATTTATTGCGTCAAACGTTTGATGGCCGTTTAATTAGCCGAAATGGTGATGTCAATTGGCCGCCAAGAAGCTGCGATTTGACACCGTTGGACTATTTTCTGTGGGGCGCCGTTAAAGACAAGTATTATGCCGACAAACCAGAGACAATTGAGCATTTGAAGGCCAACATTCGTGATGCCATTGCCGAGATACGACCCCATACACTCGAAAAAGTGCTCGAAAATTGGTCCGATCGAATGGGGTACTGTGAGGCCAGAGCCGCGGCAGCCATATGAATGAAATAATATTCCATCTCTAACCGGAACAATTGTACTTCACAACAAAAAAATAAATTTGGCAAAATTTCAAACCGTTTTTGTTTTATTGCATTTTTAAATTTAAACTTTTAAATGGCCCACCCCTTATAAATAACACGGGATTGCGTGCGGCGAGAAGCTGCGTTGCAACATTCATTATACCTTGAAAACCAAATTATTTCCCGTCTTTCTCTAAGATAATGTTATCTCTGTCTTCTCGTAAGAAATACCTTAAGCGAAATATCTTTTCCTCAAGTGACCTTTTTAAATTTGGAAAGAGGTAATAATGGCTGGGGGTCAGATCTGGTGAAAACGGCGGATAAAGAAGCAATTCGTAGTTTGCAGCTCTAAAGTGTACGCTAAGCTTACAAAATCGAAAATAAAATGAAAAATTCGGTTTTTCACAAATATCTCTAAAAATCAAAAAGATATCGAAAAACTAATAGCACCACGTGAAAGAACGGGAATGGTATATAGATGATTTTTTTCTAGTTCTACCGTAATTAATAAAAAATATTTAAAATAAAATGGCTGGTTTAACCCTTTGAGGACAAGTGGTTACCACTGATAACCACCTTTTAAAAATTATATTGTAGCTTTCCTACCGGTTTCTCCAGTAAACCACGATGTTAAATTGTTTGCCTAACGTATCAAGAAGTCTAATCTAGCATGCTTAGGGTTTGAAATGTCCACCAGCGTTTAGTTGACATTTGTAATTGCACGTCGTAGGTAGTTGTGAGTTTTGCAATACCAATTAGGCTGTTATTTTTTCTTATAGCTGGTTATTCTTTAAGAAAATGTCCGGTAAGTACTTAAGATATATCTATTTACTACATATGAATATATATCAAGTGCAATTTTTGTTTTGCTAAGTTTATAAATAGATTTATTTGTGGTGGTTACAAATGCTAACCACTAGGACTATATGTTTTTTTTAGTGAAAGTGTTTTTTTTTTAAGTGACGCGTATTGCTATTACTATTATGCATAATTTTTCTAATTTTTGTTTGTTCATTTTTTACAGGTTCCAAAAAAAAATGTTGGTCTTTTGGCGAACTTGAAGCAATGAATAGTACAGATGTTTTCGCGATTTTGGATGAAATTCCCAGTGACTGTGAGTCCATTGCATCAGATGTGGATAGTACTATGGACAACGAAGCCCCCATAGATTATTTACTTTATGATGGAAGGGATGAACTTTTTGATATAGAAGATATTCCATTCATTTTCGAAGATAATGAGCAAGCGAAAGTCACTAAAGAATGGGACAGTGAGGATGAGTTACCGTTAGAAGTAATTCGTCAAGAAGAACTTAGAAAAAAATCAGTTGTTTGGACAAATGATGTCACTCATGCAACACGCGTAAACCAATTTGTGTCTCAGGCAGGGCCTAATGTTCCTGACAACGTTGAAACTCCTACCGATATGTTTTTGTATTTGTTTCCGGATTGTTTCATATCTGAAATTGTTTTTCAGACAAATTTGTATGCCTTACAAAAAAATGGTGCCAGCAACTACTTTATTCCAACCACCAACAAAGAAATAAAATCATTTTTGGGTATAAACATGCTAATGAGCTTGGTCCTCGAGAGAAGAACCTAGGGATTATTTTATAAGTTCTGTTTTATCTCGTGACAGATTCACCTGGCTTCTAAGTAATCTTCACGTAAATGATAACTCAGTACAGCCAAAAAAAGGTGAGGCCAATTATGATAAATTGTACAAAATCAGACCATTACTTTCTAAATTGACACAAACTCTTGGCTCTGCTTTGAATCCTGGTGAATTTCAATCAATCGATGAATCTATGATTAAATTCAAGGGGAGAAGTAGTCTTCGCCAGTATATGCCAATGAAGCCCACGAAACGAGGCTACAAGGTATGGATTCGGGCTGATTCTACTGGATTTGTATCTGAGTTCCAAATTTATACGGGGAAAGTTGATCAGTCAGTTGAGAAAAAATTGGGACATCGCGTAGTAAAAGATCTAACAAGGGCTTTAGTTGGCAAGCACCACAAAGTATATTCTTCGACAATTTTTTCAACTCTGTAGAATTGCAAAGAGACTTGTTAGCTGATGGCATCAATGCATGTGGAACTGTGCGTAAAGGAAGGAAATATTATCCAGAGCTCAAAGTGGATAAACACATGAAAAGGGGCGACATAGATTGGAGAGTTTCTACAGATGGATTAGCAGCACTGAAGTGGATGGATCGAAGAACCGTTTTGTTTTTAGGAAACTATCATGACCCATCCATCATGGAAGTTGTCTCTAGAAAACAGAAAAATGGCAATACAGAAGAAATCCCATGTCCTGTTATGGTCAAACATTATAATAAACATATGGGATACGTAGATCGATTTGACATGCTGAAAAGTATCTATGAAATCGATCGAAGAGCCCACAAGTGGTGGCACCGCATTTTTTTTTACTTTGTAGATGTTTGTGTGCAAAATAGAAGTGACTCACGATGTATTACATTGAAACAATTTCGTGTATCGGTTGCTCGAAGATTAATTGGTGCCGTTAATTCGATTTCAAAAAAAAGAAGATCAGCAGAACAAGCACCTAACAAATACAAAAAAAATCATTCCCACTGAGGTACGTCATGATCGTGCTGCACATATGCCTCTTAGATGTGGATCTCTCAGATGTGCTCATTGTAGCACAGCGAAGCATGTGCATCGAACGACCTGGAAATGTTCAACCTGTGATGTTGGTCTCTGCCTCAATAAGGAGAGAAATTGCTTCTTTAAATTTCACGAAAATTAGTTTTGAGTGCCTTAATTCCTAGTGGTTAGTGCTAGAAAACCACATCCTGCAGGATAATCCAGGATATTTTTTTACGTGAAATGAACTTTTACTTTGTTTTTGATGTTGGTTGAATACATTTTTTCAAAAAAATTCTTCATATCTTTTATTTTTTTTTCTCCGGCCTCAAAGGGTTAATTAATCCCTTCAGTTGTAGTGGAAATCATGCTTCCAACCTCATTTATGATTAAATTAACGTTTCTGTATACCAAATTTTTAAATTGACTGTCAAGGGGTTTCTCGGAGTGCTGATTAAGAATCCGATGACAGATTTGAAAAATTCAAAATGGCGGATCCAATATGACAGCCGGAAAGTACCTAATTCATTTAATTTCTTCCAGTAATTTAGAATTTTTGTGTTTTCAATAACTGTTTTTCTTTGTACCTGGATGTTTAAATGAAATATAAATACTTTATGCTTAAAGCTGCATTTCCCACCTTTAAATATATTTTTTTTTTTTTTTTAAGTTTAAGTTGTATGATTAATAATAAGCAAAAAATACGTTTACAAAAAATAGGTTTTTTTAATGATTTTCTAATATGAAGTATACTTTTAACTGTAACTAAAAAACAAATTGTCCTACTTTTTTTGACTATTTGGCACTGCTTTGAACGTAAAAGTGCACTATAGCAGGCAAATTTTCATATTTTAAAACTCAATTTTTAAATAACACAGACAATGTGGGTATTTTTAATTATTCTTATATTGAAACTTACGGTATAATAATGGTATATACACAAGGATTTTTTTTTCAATACTATATTTTCTTAATAATTTGTAATTTGCTCTATGTTCGTACAAGTCATGCAAACAAAAATTTCGTTTTAAATTTTACAAATTATGAAGCAATAAAAATAAAAACTATTAATATCATCGGAAAGGCGAAAGTCCCCTCTTCAAAAAGCTGTCTTTTATTTTTTTTACACTCTGAAAATAAATAATATCGACTAACCTTCGAGCGGGGCTCGTAGACTCTCAAATTAACACTTATCACCTATTCGAATTTTTAAGATCTTTAATCTCATGTTAATCTCAGGCTAATAAAAAAATCTGGAAAAAGACCTATATATTACTTTTTTTGGAAAATTTCCCGCTCTTTGGCGTGTGTGCGAAATATTACCGAAAAACTGAATTTTTGATTTTATTTTGGATTTTGTGGGCTTAGCGTACATCAAACTTTAACAAACTTTTTTTTATCGTATTCTGCGTCCGAAAAAACTATCTGTGTGCCAAAATCCAGCCTGTTAATATTTAATGAGAGCTCAAAACCCCTGACAATTGGATTAATAGTCGATCAGTAGCATTCAATGTTCATCCCAAAAAATACATGCCAAAACCTTTCTAGCTAATGTTTGTGTTTTTCGACGCTTCGATCGGCTTTTATGCGATTCCAGTCACTTTGCGGACTGACTGTTGGAGTTAGCGTGGAGTGGTGAATCTATGTTTCGTCCATTGTTACGAATCGATGCAACAACTCCTTTAGATTACGCCGAAACAGTGCCAAATCGCAGTTCGAATTTTCGACACGTTGCCCCATCGCCTCACGCGTTCTGTTGATATCTTTACGATGCCAGCTATCTCTCTTACTTTCACTTTGCGGTCATTGAGAACAATATAGTATGGTATGTTAAAAATTGTACACGAATCTTCTGAGAGTTGACACTAACTGGAATTCATATGGTTTTCTTCTTTGTGCGGCCATCTCTCGGAAAGTCTCGGGACTTTTCACCCCATGTAGCATGTTGTTTTTACTTGAATTTATAAACAATAGCTCTCTAATAGTCGACTTACCTTTAATGGTGGTATACACACAGTTAATGGTAACAAAATGACATAAAAACCAGCACAAAACGATGCTATCACAAACGAAATAAAAATTAGTATTATTAACCATATTAAAAAATGCAGGATTTGTGTCAGCGTCATATCTGGAAAAGAAATAAATTCTGTTAACTAACGGTGCTTTTTCTAATATTTATTTGCTATTCCGTCACAGAGCTTTCAATTGCTTCATTTTTGTATCATGTAATGACTTAAACTTAAGTCGCCACCTGAGTTGTCATATAAGTCAGTAAAGAGATTTGCCTTTACGTATGTTTAACTTAGACTAATATGTATTAAAAATATCAAATTATTGCAAATGACCCTTGAGAAAATTATAACAAAAAGAATCAGTAATATATTTTTTGTTCATTCATACAAAGAACTGTTACTTTTTTAAGTAAATCTGAGTAAAGCATTTCCTTCATGCTATTACTTTCATATGGGCCAACTTTGAAAATAATTAAAAATTCTGATAGCTTTCATTCTTACACCGCTGACACAAAAATAGAGAAAACATGCGTGCAAGGCGTACAGGGTGATCATTTTTAGACGCCCGGCCCCGATTTATGGAAAATTGTTTGATGTTTTTTTTAAAATCTAGAATGGTATAATGCATGCCAAGGAGTATACTGACGTATTCGACATTTGGTAGTGAAAACGACGCTGGACGCTGCACATTGAGACCAAAACTTGAAAAGATGGCCAAAATATGAAGGTGTTATTCGAATTATATGAAAATTTGTATATCTTGTTTTTTGAGGTCGCTGATTAAGAATCTGACATAAAAAATGTAAATAACGGCTCCAATATGGCAGACAAAATTGATAAAAATTGTCATATTTTCATGAAATTTCGACTATAGGGCTCTTCGAGGTTGCTGATGAGAATCTGAAATTAAAAATGTGAAAAACCAAATGGCGGATCCGATATGCGGACAAAAATGATAATTTTTGTCATATGGTATTTTCATGAAATTTCGACTATAGGGCTTTTCGATGTCGCTGATAAGGATCTGAAATTAAAAATGTGAAAAACAAAATGTTTCAGTTAACTAGCGTTAAATGAAAATTAACACGGATTTGAGTATTATGTATTATAGAGATAGATATAACATTATTCATACTTTTTTACATAAAATTTATTTTAAAAAAATGTGCAAGTGGGGGCAGCTGATTTGGCTTCTATATTATTAAAAAATAGTTAGAAAATACGATAAAATTGGTTTGACAGTGGGATGTCGTGGGACTTTTAACTTATGTATATTTTAATTTTGATGTTTGAAACTAAAAGTTCTAAAAAAGTAATATTTTAAACGTTACAATAATTAAATGATAATCAAATTTTATTGTAATCAATTTATATCGTTTAAATGTACTCACTTTTATTCGGAGAATCCATTTCACGAAATTAAATTAACTTCAAATACTGTCTAACTCAAATAGAACAAGCTGAGAATCTGGCCTGCTCGACGCTCTAGAAACAATAGGTGTCAAGAGCCACGTGTGCACACTTGATTATTATAACCGGTTGTTTCGAATAACGCAGGTACCAACCCACACACCGAGAGCCTGAAAAGTCCCTCAATCGAACATTCGTTCTAGGGATTTATGACCACCTTTTCGGCATTCGGTCCCAATGTGCGCCGCGTAAAACGGCATTAGAAAACCCTCATTTTTCTAGACATTTTTTCCTTAAACTGTTTTTTTCTAATTTGTTTTACAAAAAAGTTATGCAGCAAAAACCCTCTAAATAATATTTTTGGTCATGGCGGTTGCCATGGATCGTATACCACGTTTGGCGATTTTCAAACAATTTATCTAGTGGGCGGCTGTCATACTGATAGTAATTATAACAGTATTAGTTACTATGCTGCTGAGATTTTTCTTTTAATAAAATATCGTTGAAAAATAAAAAACAAGAATACGTTATTTTTATTAAAACCAGAAAAAAAACTATATAACTTTGAACACTACATACCAGGGGTACAAGTATGAAATGCATATTTTTTTCTAAAAAAACATGTTAAATTCGGAAGAATGATAAAAAGTGCTTTATTCAAAGTATGCTCCATTGCTTGTTATACATTTTTCCCATCTTTCGAGCAATTTGTGAATACCACACCAGGTAAAATTCTTCCCCTTTTGCTGTGAACCATTCATCAAGCCATTTTTTCACATCTTCGTACAAACCAAAGCGCTGCTTAGCAACTGCGTGACCCATCGATGCAAACAAGTGGTAATCGGAAGAAGCTAAGTCTGGTGAGTAAGCCGCATGGGGTAGAACTTCGCAGCTGAGTGCTTCCAACGTGTCGCGAATTTGTTTTGCCGTATGTGATGGAGAATTGTCATGAAGAAAAATGACTTTGTGTTGCCTTTTTCGGTATTCTGGCTTTTTTTTTTTCAAGTAGCGAACGGTTCAAATCGGTCAATTGTTGTTGGTAACGTTTAGTATTAACCGTTTCCCCCAGGTTTTAACAGCTCATAATAGACCACGCCCCTCTGGTCGCATCAAACACAGAGCATCGTCTTTCTGCCGAAGCGATTCGGTCTTGCGGTCGATGTGGATGGTGCGCCTGGGTCTACCCATGATTTTTTGCGCTTAGGATTCTCAAAATAAATCCACTTTTCATCCTCTGTAACTATACGATGCAAAAACGACTTCCTTTTGTACAGAGTGAGCAAAATGTCACACGTGTTTTTTGCGCTTTTCCATTTGCCTGTCGTTCAACTCATGTGGTACCCATCTACCGGCTTCTGAATCTTTCCCATCTCTCATAGCCGATTGGAAACAGCATGTTGACTAACGCCCAATTGCTCGACGAGTTGTTTTTGTTGCGAATCATCTTCGTCCAACAATGCTTGCAATTCCACATCTTCCTATTTTTTTTGGCGGCTTTCCACGTTCCTTGTCTGCAACATCGCAGTCACCACTTTTGAAATGACGAAACCATCGTTCATACGTATCTTGCGATGGAACATGTTCACCATAAGCTTCTCGAAGTAATCGGTATGATTCCACAGCAGTTTTTTCTTCAAATGAAAACAAAAAATGAATGCTGTCCGCGAATGCTCTTTGTTCGGTATAAATTTCGACATACTGAACACAACAACACAATACTATGCACACACTTTTCCAATTTATCAGTCGTGCGCGTCTGACAATTATTGATGACACAACAAAATGGCGCAGTGTCAAATCTTTATAGCACAAACTACATTGGTGCACCATCGGTTGTCTGAAATCCGCATTTCATACTTGTACACCTGGTAACTTATTAAATATTATAAAATTAAATGTTTGAAACTTAAAAAATAAAAAAAAAAACAGCAAAAGAAATTTTCTATATGTTTTCCTTCTTCTATCATGCATTTTTTCCATTCTTTTCATTAATGCTTGATGAGTAGCTTTCTAAATAATTGCTCCAGATAGTATTATTGCACGCATCTGATTTCTTTGCCTTCTAGTGCTCAATGTCATCTGTCACAGTTTTGTATCTTTAAGAAAAATAAAAAAAACTAATGGCGTGAGGTCTGGTGACTTAGGTGCCCATTGAATAACTGGGTTGCGAATCTCTATCCATCTTACTTGACACCCTTCATTCAAATACTCTCTAACAGCAGCAGTTGTATGAGGTGGTGCTCCGTGGTGTTAATACCACATATGCCTTCTTAAAATAAGGGAAACATTTTCTAATAAAACTGGTAAAGTAGTAACCAAGAAATTAAGGTATCTATTTCCAGTTAAGGTTCCCTTAAAAAAATATTGTCCAGCAAATCTCTCCAGATTATTCCGTACCATACATTAACGCCATAATTGCTTTGATTCTGAATTGTTGTATGGAGTCTCGTCAGCCTAATAACGATGATTTTTTCTATTAGGTTAGCAGTTGACAAAGTGCCTTTCATCTGTCCATAATATATGGTTCAGAAAATAACGTTCTTCGTCATATTTATTCATATTTTCTGCTACAAAATTCAGGCATCGTTCTGAATTAAATTGTATTAATAACTTAAGATTATGCATTTTATAGTATTTGTTATCTTTAAGAGATTTCTTAATAGACCCATAAGATACATTCAATTGCCTGCTTGCTTATCTGATTGAATTATATGGATGGTTTTGCAAATATTGCATAATTTCGGCTACTTTTTCATCTGTTGAAACAGTTTTTCGTTTAGAAATACCTTTCTACCCAGAAAATGCATTCATTTGCTCCTCAAGTTTCGTTCTAATCGACAAAACGTAGTATGGTCAGAGATATACCTATCGAGGTAACGTTCTCGATACAGTCTAAAACGACTTCCCGAGAATTTCTTCTTGTTTCTCCATAAATACGAATCATATCTACTTTTTCAGCGTGGAAAACCACTTCAACCAGAAGCTGTTAACACTGTTTACTTAGTTTAACTCTATTAAATTGAATAGGTGTGCAAACAAAAGCTGTCAGATTAGAGTATGACAGCCGCCTACTAGATAAATTATTTGAAAACCGCTAAACGTGGCATACTATCCATGGCAAAAAATAATATTTTGGAGAGTTTTTGTTACTTAACTTTTTTACAAAGCAAAGTAGAAAAAAATAACCGGTCAAGTGCAAGTTGAACTTGCACAATTAGTGTTCCGTACATTAATTGCTTTTAAAATAAAAAATTTTGTTACGGTGGTATAAAATAATCAGTGACTTTATAAAACAAACCAAAAATGAGTTTTCAACAAATTTTGTTTGACCTTGAAATTTTTGTTTTTTTATATACCAGATAAATTATTAAAGGTAATGCACTCGTGATAATTTTCATTCAATCTATACCCCGTGGAGAATATTCCAGAATTTTTTCAAAATTTTTTTGATCAGTACTTTTCGAGATAAGGTAGGGGGACAGCGATTTTTTCGCGATTTTTTAATAATAATACAAAGAAAAGTGTGCGCAAGTATTACATTATAATATATATATATATATTATATATATATATATATATATATATATATATATATATATATATATATATATATATTACTCGTGTTTTCACAAGCTTTTATTTGATACCACACTCGATGATCTAGCAAAAAAAAATTTTTTCACTTCCGATTTCACCCCTCAAAACTAACCCCTTAAGTCAAAATTTAACTTCCAAAACTACACGGCTCTAATGAGGCCATCAATTCCAATATTAGTACCAAATTTCAACTTTCTATGTTAAATAGCTTCGAAGAAAATCGGGTGTGTCAGACAGACAGACAGACACCGAAGTGATCTTATAAGTGTTCCGTATGGAACACTAAATAGTTCAAGAGAAAAAAAAAAATTAGTGCTTTCCAATGCCGTTTTACAAAATGTATATCGATGGAAAATAAAAACTTATTTGGTGTCGTGGCGCCCAGCGTCGTTTTCACTACCAAATGTCACATACGTTAATATACTCCTTAACATGCACTATACCATTCTACATAAAAAAAAAAATAAATATCAAACAATTTTCGATAAATCGGGGCCGGGCGTCTAAAAATGATCACCCTGTACATTAACTTTAACAATACTAATAGTTATAAAATTTAAAAAATTACCTCGCAAATTAATTTTGTAATTGAAGATTAATAATAATATTATTATTATTATAGCTTTCCAGTAAAAACTAATAAGTTTGTAATTTTCATTGTACTTAACATAAAATTTTTAAAATTACTTTCCCATAAATACTGAAATTCCTTATCAAGATGAACTTACACATGCCTTTGTTATTTCCCTACCTAACCAAAAACTATGATTACTTATATTTTAAAAATAGATACCTACCTTAAATTTTATTTCGAGGAATTTGATAGGCTTTAAATATATCCAATCAACCTTATTTCAAGTTATGAATACATATATATGTAATTCTTCTTATATTCAACAAAAAAAACAAGTACGAAAATATAAAATTACAACAAATGGATCGTTGTTTTCTAACCTCACAATATAAAGTAAGATGACACTGTGCATACCATTGTGTGGGTATAAACAAATTAAAATTATCAATAGAATGATTGAGTCACAATTTTATTATTTTTATTATTTCTAACTATAGTTTGTTTATTGTTAAAACAATACGTGTAACCCTTGTCTTGCACAATTCATATTCAAATAACATAATATCAATGTCGCTGGTATTGAATTTAATGAGTAATATCATTTCTCTCTTTGAATACAAGATGGTCGTATACAGTACTGAGAGTAACGTAAACGTTCTCTCATGGAAGTTCTCATCTATAATATATAAAATGCAACGTCTCTCTGTCTGTCTGTCTGTCTGTCCGTTAGTGACCTTATCACTGGAGAGAACCACTTATCCGATTTACGTACTTTTTTTTTAAAACATACATATGTTCTCTGGCCAGGTTATAGGCTATATTTTATTACGATAGGTAGCATAAGGAATGAGCAGTGACGATAATAGTGAATGAAGTCGGAAAAAAGTTTATCGCTAGCGCGTTCCCTTGCAATACACAGTCTAAAACCATTAAATATGGAACAATATTATGTAGTAGAGAATATCTAGAATCTATAATATATATAAAAAATGCAATGTCTCTCTGTCTGTCTGTCTGTCCACTGGTGCGTTTATCACGCGAGAACCACTTATCCGATTTACGTCTTTTTTTAAATTCATACATATATTCTTTGGCCAGGTTATATAATAATAATAATAATCTATACCTATAATATAAACAAATTGCAACCTCTCTCTGTCTGTCTGTCTGTCCGTTAGTGCGTTTATCCCTCGAGAACCACTTATCCGATTTACGTGATTGTTTAAATTCGTACATATGTTCTCTGACCAGGTTTTAGATTTATATTTTATTACATCTATAATATATATAAAAATGCAACGTCTCTCTGTCTGTCTGTCTGTCTGTCCGTTAGTGCGCCTATCACTGAAAAAAACCACTTATCCGATTTACGTACTTTTTTTTTTAAAACATACATATGTTCTCTGGCCAGGTTATAGGCTATATTTTATTATGAGAGGTAGCATAAGGAATGAGCAGTGACGTAAAATAGTGAATGATGTCGGAAATTAGTTTGCCGCTAGCGCGTGCCTTTGCAATACACAGCCTAAACCATTAAATATGGAACAATATTATGTAGCAAAGAATATCTGTAATGTATAATCTATAATATATATAAAATGCAATGTCTCTCTGTCTGTCTATCTGTCCATTAGTGCGTTTATCACGCGGGAACCACTTATCCGATTTACCTGTCTTTTTTTAAATTCATGCATATATTCTTTGGCCAGGTTATATAATAATAATAATAATCTATATCTATAATATATATAAAATGCAATGTTTCTCTGTCTGTCTGTCCGTTAATGCGCTTATCCCTCGAGAACCACTTATCCGATTTACGTGATTTTTTTAAAACATACATATGTTCTCTGGTCAGGTTATAGGCTATATTTTATTACGATAGGTAGCATAAGGAATGAGCAGTGACAATAATAGTAAATGAAGTCGGACAAAGTTTGCCGCTAGCGCATTCTCTTGCAATATACAGTCCAAACCATTAAATATGGAACAATATTATGTAGCAGAGAATATTTATAATATATATAAAAATGCAATGTCTCTCTGTCCGTCTGTCTGTCCGTCCGTTAGTGTGCTTATCACTGGAGAACTACTTATCCGATTTACGTGCTTTTTTTTTAAACATACGTATGTTCTCTGGCCAGGTTATAGGATATATTTTATTAGGTGACATAAGGAATAAGCAGTGACGATAATAGTGAATTAAGTCGGAGAAAGTTTGCCGCTAGCGCGTTCTCTTGCAATACACTCCCTAAAGCATTAAATATGGAACAATATCATGTAGCAAAGAATACAATAAATATAAAATGCAACGTCTCTCTGTCTGTCTGTCTGTCCGTTAGTGCGCTTTTCACTCGAGAACCACTTATCCGATTTACGTGTTTTTATAAATTTATACATATGTTCTATATAATTCGATATAAGCCTAGATAATGGGAGATAAGGTGAGATAATGGGAGATAAGGAGAAATAATGGGAGATAAGTCGAGATAAGCCTCGACAATGGGAGATCAGGTGAGATAATGGAAGATAAGTATAAATAATGGGAGATAAGGAGAGATAATGGGAGATAAGCAGAGATAAGTCTAGATAATGAGAGTTATGGTGAGATAATGGGAGATAAGGAGAAATAATGGGAGATAAGGAGAAACAATGGGTATTATAGTTGAAATAGTGACAAATTTTATTTCCAGTTTCATCTCGACCAACTCTTCTTGCCAACTTCATGTATCTTTGAATAATAAAATATTTGGAACTTTAATGAAAAAAAGAGAGATATTTAGAGGCCTAGCAGCTGTTTCTACTATATAAATAATATGGAGGCACTAAAGATAATGAATTAGTACACACTACCCAAGAATCAATCTAGGTTGATCCATTGGATCCCAAATCGCGCATTCAACAGAGGAAATTCAGCAACAGTTAAGCTTGATAAAAAAAAATCAACGGTGCTACCTGTAACTGCAAAAGAAGCAATTCTGAAACAAGGCGCAAGTTTTTACTACCGTACTTACATCTACCTGATGAGAGCTGAAAGATCAAAATGAGTCTTAGATTAGCACTTGGCTATTGATTACGCATAGAGAAGGTTAACTATTTTTGATAATAAAATGTAACGTCTCTCTGTCTGTCTGTCTGTCCGTTAGTGTACTCGAGAACCACTTATCCGATTTACGTGTTTTTATAAATTTATATATATGTTCTATATAATTCGCTATAAGCCTAGATAATGGGAGATAAGGTGAGATAATGGGAGGTAAGGAGAAATATTGGAGATAAGCAGATATAAGCCTAGAAAATGAAAATTATGTAGAGATAATGGGAGATAAGGAGAAATATTGGGAGATAAGGGGAAATAATGGGAGATATTTTATTACGTTGGGTAACATAAGGAATAAGCAGTGACGATAGTAGTGAATCAAGTCCACGCGAGCGGAGCCGCGGGCCCGGCTAGTGGAATATTAAGATTTCATGGAATATTTTCGAAGTTTCCCTTGGTTGGACGTTTGCTTTCGATCTGACGACCCATCTGACTGCGCCAGGGAAGTTTCAGATGTTATTTTGGCTGGTATGGAAGCTTACATTCCTTTTTCGAAAAAATGTCCTTCCAACGGCAAGCCTTGGATTGACCGAAAATGCAAAGAAGTGGTTGCTTCTAAGCATATTTTCTACCAACAATAGCGTGTAAATCCTAACACCATAAACCGTAACACCTTTGTTGTTGCCCGGAAGAGATGCAAAGAAATTATCGACCAAACCAAAGAGGCGCACAATCAACGAATTAGAAACAAAAATTTACGGACTACCTAAAATCCATAAACAAGACATTCCGCTAAGACCTATTGTCGCATGTATTCAATCTTCATTCTACAACCTGTATCTCCAATATAACAGGGAAAAACGATTTTTTTGTCGAAGACTCCTTCGTATTTAAAAAAATCATTGACAACGTAAGTCTAAAGACATGTGTTTTTCGCCAGCTTTACCATTGGCCATAGACCGAAATGTGTTAGTCCGGTTTCGCTTATTGTCGAGAAATGAAAATTACACCAAAGAAAACATTTTTGAAAATGCCCAAATCCAGGGGCGAAGCGTCAAATATTTTTTTTTAAACAAAGAAACTTAAGTGTGTTAATCAACGAATCAATTTATATATATATATATATATATATATATATATATATATATATATATATATATATATATATATATAACATATATATACTTACTTACTTACTTACTTCCTCTTCTGAGTCGGTTATAGACCTGTTCTACTTGGTTATTAAGCCTCTTGTGATTCGGATGTCCAGCTGTCTATCCATCTCTTTAGTGGTCGTCCTTGTGGTCTTGTTTCATGTCGTTTTTTGTTCATACATATTTTTATCATTCTCGTATCTTCCATCCTTTGTACATGTTCACGCTTGGTCTCTTTCTTCCCCATCTGACTATATCTTCTACCTTGCATTGTTCTCTTATGGTGTTGTTACTCACTCTGTCTAATAAACTTTTTCCTGTTATTGCTGAAATCCCTTCCTGCCAAATCAATGATCCATTTAAAATATCAATGAATGCAGTAAGGACAAGTAAAAAACAGAGGAGAAAATTGCAGCACTCACAAAACCTTACTTTAGTCCGCTTCCATGCAACACCGCTAAGAAAACCTAATGATGGCCGTGTAGCAAAATCTGCTTTGAATGCTTACCGGTATTGCTACTTATAGTTATTAATTTTAATAGCCGATTTTATATATTTATATATAATTTATATATAATTTATTAAAGTACTAACTTCAAACATATTCATGTTACAGTAGAACGCCGATTAACCGAGTCGCGATTATCCGAGCTCCGGATTAATCGAGCCAATCTAAGAACCTGATTATCCGAGGTAGGCGCGTCTATGCTGCGTATTAACCGAGTTTCTAAAATATGTATATACTGTCACGTGTGAGGGGTTCCCCTATTTATATTTTTGGACTCTTTCAGCTTGTTAAGTGTAATTAATACGAACTGCTTTGTTTAAATTTTTGTTTGTCGTATTATAATGGAGCAAAACAAGCGTAAAAGAATCGTCTTTCCTATTGAAGAAAAATTAAAAGCCATCAGAAGAATTGAAGCAGGAGAGACAATTAAAGTTGTTGCACGAGATTATGGAGTAAGTGAGGTAACAGTTGGAGATTGGAAAATAAACCGCACAAAAATAGAAGAGTGATGTATAAATCAAGCCTCCTCGTCCTCAGGAAGAAAATCAATGAAAACCGGCGACTATGAAAAGGTTAATGAAGCTTTATTCATGTGGTTTAACCAACAGAGATCAAAAGGTGTGCCTCTGTCAGGTCCAATTTTACAACAGAAAGCAATAATGATTAGTAGGCAATTCCCAGAGATAGATCAGTTTACCACCAGTTCTGGATGGCTTGACCGCTGGAAAAAACGGTACGGTGTACGACAACTGACTATGTGGTGAAAAACTTTCTGCTGATCATCAATTGAGAAGTTTAAACAGAACTTTAAAAGGCAAATCGAAGATTGTGGATACACATGTGATCAAATTTAGAACTGTGACGAAACTGGTCTCAATTATAAAATGCTTCCATCAAAAACATTGGCATCTCGACAGGAAAAATCAGCTCCTGGGCACAAACGAAGTAAGGAAAGATTAATTATAATGGTATGTTCCAATGCATCTGGCAAGCAAAAAATCGCACTGATGGTGATTGGCAAGTCTGCACGTCCAAGAGCTTTAAAAGACATCTCACCCAAAGCCCCACCAGTCTATTACAAAAGTCAGAAGAGCGCATAGATAGATGCGACCTTATTTACTAACTGGTTTGAAGAAGAGTTCGTGCCATTAGTGACTAAATTTTTGAACAGAAACCGTCTTCCTATTAAAGCAATTTTGTTAATGGATAAAGCCCCCTCTCACCCTGGAGAAGGACTTCATGTGGGCGAAATTGTAAAATTTTTTCCTCCAAATGTAACCAGCATAATGCAACCAATGGATCAAGGCATCCTCGAAAACATTAAAAAAAATTATAGGCGTTTATATCTTGAACATCTGTTAGAATACACAGAAAAGGAGGATATTATCAATGGGATGAGAAAGGTTACACTGAAAAATGTTATTTACTGGGTAAGTCAAGCTTGGGATTCCGTGCGTATTACCACTATTCAAAAATCTTGGTCAAAATTTATTGATTTTGAGGACTATAATGACAGTGAAGATGATACTCCATTAAATGAATTAGCTTTGAAATTGAGAAGCCATGGAGAAATATCCTGTTCAAATTTTGACAGCGAGATAGAAGAAAAATTGAATTAATGCAAAAATTAAAAGGTTGCGAAAATGTGACAAGAGAAGATGTTGTTGAATGGATTACAGCAGATGATTTAGAAGAAGAAATGAGTATTGCAGAAATAACGAATGCCTTTCAGGAAACCGAAAAATCGACGATGACGATGAAGCGGCGGTGGATGAACAGTCTCCCACTAAGATCTCTCATCAAGAAGGTTTTGCTTCTTTGGAAAAAGCTTTGAGGTATATCGAACAATGACCAGAGGCAACCCCAGCGGATTTGCTTCTTCTTAATAGATGGAGAAATATTGAAGCGAGAAAAAGAAGATGCAATATGAAATAGAAGCGCATAGATACCTATTTCACTATTTTAAAATGTTTGGACCTATTTATATGTTAAAAACGTTAATACATCGGTTTAAAGTATTGGTGTTTATTTTTTGAATGAATAAAAAACAAATCCGGATTATCCGAGTTTTCAGTTATCCGAGGGGGGTGCCCCCCCACGTGACCTCGGATAACCGGGGTTCTACTGTACTTAGAAATATAATGTTATTTATTTTCTTTTCTCTTAGATAAAATGAAATAGAGAAATCCAGCGAACCCAGGAAATTTCGTAAATTTTGAAAGTCTGACAACCCTATATATTTGACCAATTCGTTAGCAGTCTATCCAGTCGGCCAGTTCTCAAGACAGGTTAGATATATGATCGCATTTTAAAGTAAATATGCAGAAGCTTAAAGCAACTATATTACTTGAATGATAACAAAATGTATTATCTATGCGGAACAGAAAAATGATTCATTTTACTTACTGTCTTTTTTTCTTTTCTATAAATATGAGTTTTTGTTGCGAGAATATCCCAAACTAAAATTTACAGTAACAATCTCGCTACTTCGATTAATTAATAGGCAATATTCGACAGGAAATAACAGCATTCACGGTAATCATTTATTATAATTAAAAAAAAAACATTCCATAACAGCTTGTCCTCTTTTTTTTAGTATTTGCGCTATTTAAAATTGGTCTGAACTGTTAACTACATCACTTCGGATTCCTTGTCATTGTCGTTTCTATAATTTTTATGGTCATGGGTTCTAAACCCTATTTGGGTTTTGATAGTTTAGTTCAAATTTTTTTTTTTTGCAACCATCAATTTTTTTGCTCGTGCTTTGGTTTTGCACGGCTATATCTCGTAAATTATTGGGAATTTCTCAATGCAATCTTCAGGCGAAATGTTCTTCACACCAAAATACACAATTTTTGTGAACATGTCGAGGCCAGATTTTCACTCTTTCGGGGTGTTTTTAGTGCAGAAGGCCCGAAAAAATGCCATTTTTTCACATTTTCGACCATAACTCACAAACCGTGCATATTTTAGCATAACTGTCTTCGACAAAAATCTTCTCTGCATCAACACGAGTAACTTTGCTGAACATTGCAATAACCTACAATCGATCCGTATAGTTTTTTTGGCCGTTGTAAGGAATTTCGCCACCAAATAGTACATTTCATACCAAAATTTCAACTTTCATCAGCAAATACATCTTTTTTTGTATTAAAGTTTATTTCGCAAATTTTTATCCATTTTATAGAGCTATTGAAAATTCAAAATTTAAAAAAAAGGCAAAAAAACGTATAATCAATTTTAAACACACGAAAAATTGACAACGTTTAAGTACTAAGTTCCTAGTGTGCAACAATCTATACCAACACTAGTATGGAATTGGCGCGCACTGTGCTAGTGTCATATACTTAACATGCGCACGTGTTAGTTATATGGTACTGTACCAATACTAGCACAGTGCGCGTCAATTCCATAGTACACACACGCGATTCCCCGTTCAAATGTGTGTGTATTTATTCCAGCATGTGTGTGTACCATAGCAGTTTACAAACAAAAATTTTTTTTTCAATTTCTTTTCCAAAAATAGATGCTAATGGTTGGTAAACATTCAAAAGTGAGCTAAAAACCAGTTTCTTGAACGTAAAACCTGAAAAAAAAGCTGAAATTTTGGTGTGAAATTCCTTACAACCGCCAAAAGAACTATAAGGATCGATTGTAGGTTATTGCAATGTTCAGCAAAGTTACTCGTGTTTATGCAGAGAACATTTTTGTCGAAGACAGTTATGTTAAAATATGCACGGTTTGTGAGTTATGAGTTTCTGATCTAAAAACACCCCGAAAGAGTGAAAATCTGGCCTGGACATGTTCATAAAAATTATGTATTTTGGTGTGAGGAACATTTCGTCTGAAGATTGCATTGAGAAATTCCCAATAATTTACGAGATATAGCCGTGCAAATCCAAAGCTCGAGCAAAAAAATTGATGATGGCAAAAAAAAAATTCGAACTAAACTATTAAAACCCAAATAGGGTTTTGCTAGTTTGGGTGGGCACTACCAGAAACTGAAGTCAGAATTTAGTTTACATTCGATGACCTCGAAAATGTTGCTCAGTATAATGCAACTAATGGTTGGTTAGTGCATTCTAAAAAGGCATTATGACCGTTTCTAACCACTGTAAAGACTTTTTAAATTAAATTTGTTTTAATTTTAAACTAACCATTTGAAAAAAATCAATGAAGCATTGACAAACTAAGCGAACACAAGTGAAAACTCATTAAAATGTTATTAACGGTATTTATTAGTAACAGTTCTCTTTAGTATCAATAAACAGTAACTTATTGTTAACAACAATGAGATAATAACCTAAATAAATTGCCATTTTTATACAATTTGTACTTTTCGAATAATTTTAAGGTAATTTGTGCAAACTATAATACTATAAAAACACTATTAAATATTATTGAACACATTTTTTTTGCTTATTGTAGTATAAATAATAATTGTTACTATAACGTTAATCTTAGCCTATATTTTAGCTACAAAATGTTTATTAACGGTATTGGCTAAAGACTTTTTAATACTGTGATCGTGAAATCATCGCTAAAATTCAACACCTTATTGGCGAAGGCCATCGTCGAATAATTCTAAGCATCCCTATTGAACCTGCTTTTGGTTATAACATGGCCAAAGCTTTGAAGAGAGAAAAATTTCCTCGTTCATCATGTCAAAGCACAGTTTGTTCTGTACGCTAGAGCTTTAAGCGAAAAATTCGGTGTCCTCACACCTCCTATTCGTTTAATTTGATATCCTGTGAGTTCCCCTCATATAAAGATAAACTTCCCCTGTATATCACAATGAAATTATAGGCTTGCCTCTTTAAAACTATAGAGTCGATACAATGCGAATCTCAGGCGCTAGAGGCAGGCACCGACCTTCTAAAAAATGTTCGACCTGTGGAAAAAATGGTGGGGTGGGGTGCATTTGATGACAGGGGGGACTATTTAACAGGTCATGAGAGTTACGTAATTACTTCGGATTTTATGAGGTTGGTCCGGGAACTTTTGGAACACACACACATATATATATATATATATATATATATATATATATATATATATATATATATATATATATATATATATATATATATATATATATATATATATATATATATATATATATATATATATATATATATATAGAATTGTTTCATAATTGTTTGTTTTATATTTTCAATATTTTAATACCTTGACGAAAAAGAATAGTTTTTTAATATCGGTGTATTAATTTTGTAGTTACTCCTGGAGAAGTTATCAAACGGTAACGAAATATTGAGTTTTAAAGAAGAAAAAGAGTTTTATTTACAGTGATAATTTAAAGACTGGCATAGCTCCTAATATATTGAAGAGAGAGCAATAAAGGTCTAACGTTAAACTATTTTAATTGTGACACCTAAATCTGAGGCTTAATAATTTGGTGAATTTTTACTTTTTAATCTTTTTAATCGGTTTCTTTTATCATGACTTACTTCTTGTTTTGGAAACAAGAAATGTGTAATAATCTTACTCCTGGAAGAGTATTGCTGTAAATCTTCTATTTCCTGAAGAAGTCCAAATACATGGACGACAGCTAGAATTTTCGAATAAAACACAGTTCCTTAGAACTACTTAGACCTTTTATTGCTTTATCTTCAATATATTAGGAGCTATCTCAGCCTTTAAATCATCACTTAATAATTCTAAGCATCCCTATTGAACCTGCTTTTGGTTATAACATGGCCAAAGCTTTGAAGAGAGAAAAATTTCCTCGTTCATCATGTCAAAGCACAGTTTGTTCTGTACGCTAGAGCTTTAAGCGAAAAATTCGGTGTCCCCACACCTCCTATTCGCTTAATTTGATATTCTGTGAGTTCCCCTCATATAAAGATAAACTTCCCCTGTATATCACAATGAAATTATAGGCTTGCCTCTTTAAAACTATAGAGTCGATAGAACGCGAATCTCAGGCGACGCTAGAGGCAGGCACCGACCTTCTAAAAAATGTTCGACCTGTGGAAAAAAATGGTGGGGTGGGGTGCATTTGATGACAGGGGGACTATTTAACAGGTCATGAGAGTTACGTAATTACTTCGGATTTTATGAGGTTGGTCCGGGAACTTTTGGAACACACACACATATATATATATATATATATATATATATATATAATATATATATATATATATATATATATATATATATATACATATATATATATATATATATATATATATATATATATATATATATATATATATATATATATATATATATATATATATCTATATATATATATATATATATAGAATTGTTTCATAATTGTTTGTTTTATATTTCAATATTTTAATACCTTGACGAAAAAGAATAGTATTTTAATATCGGTGTATTAATTTTGTAGTTACTCCTGGAGAAGTTATCAAACGGTAACGAAATATTGAGTTTTAAAGAAGAAAAGAGTTTTATTTACAGTGATAATTTAAAGACTGGCATAGCTCCTAATATATTGAAGAGAGAGCAATAAAGATCTAACGTTAAACTATTTTAATTGTGACACCTAAATCTGAGGCTTAATAATTTGGTGAATTTTTACTTTTTAATCTTTTTAATCGGTTTCTTTTATCATGTCTTACTTCTTGTTTTGGAAACAAGAAATGTGTAATAATCTTACTCCTGGAAGAGTATTGCTGTAAATCTTCTATTTCCTGAAGAAGTCCAAATACATGGACGACAGCTAGAATTTTCGAATAAAAACACAGTTCCTTAGAACTACTTAGACCTTTTATTGCTTTATCTTCAATATATTAGGAGCTATCTCAGCCTTTAAATCATCACTTAGTTGTTACCAGTGCTCCATTACCGTCCTCCTCCTTTATATATATACATGTATTTTTTTAAATTAATATTGTAACTTCTACACAATTAGAGTTAATAAAAAAGAAAGAATGTTTTTTATCAAATTTAGAAGCATTGGTTGGCTAGAATATCTGACCCACATTTTCGCTTAGAGAAAATATTGTATTCGTGGAAAAAACACTCTCCAAGATTTCTTATTAATATTAGTAATTTAATAACAATAAATTTGCGCAGTAATATGATAAATAAAAAAAATCGTCCTAAACATGTCATTGCAAATTCTCTAGTGATTTCGCAAGTTCCGCTTATTACCCAGTATTAAAAAATGTCCTGAGCCAATCATTTTAATTCGTATTTAGAAATTTGCAAAAGTTTGAAAATTTGGTATATTAACAAGTCCAAGATTTGAATTTTATTTTGATTTATTTGTCATCTTATTTACTGATAATTTTTTCATAGTTGTTCTAGTGGCGGATCTAGGGGGGGGGGGGGGGGGAGCGCGAAAATAGCATCAGCCCATCCCTCAGAACCGAGATTTTTTTAGTTAAAAGAAGAATCCTTTCTTCGAGATGCTTCCCCGGTCATCGTTTCTTTTTTCAAGAAGTCTCTAACGTTATCCTTTTTTAAGTAACACGAGATTTTCCCGTCAAAATGGTGAATGAATCTCCGAAATGTTTTACTCCTCACCGAATAAAATCCTAGGCATGCCGCTGAATTCTTCAGTCTAAGAAACTCTTTTCTATAAAAAATAATGTTTCGTTACGGTTGTCAAGCTTATTTCAAAAAGTTTGACACTCGATTAGGAATTTTAACGTATGTAGCCTGGTTTAGCGTGATCGGTTGATGCCTGGTGCCGATACAACCAAGGTGATAAGTACTATTTTCATCGACGTATGACTCATTTATATTTATTATTTATGTTATGTCTCAGATATGTCTTATCATTATTAAGTAGACTAAAAAAAAAGTTAAAAAAAAATATGATCTAAAACCAATAAAGATACACTGATAACCTAATTTTAACCTAATTTCTTATGATATTATGTATTATAAGATTTTAGGTAAAAAGTATAAACTCAGAGGCGAGCCTAGTGTCCAAGTGGTTTTTTATTATCCTCTCTCCAGTCATTGTTCGATTGGGAACGTCGTGACTCATTCATAGTAGTGACTAATTCTTCCCCCTACTACTTTATTCTCTACCGTTCTAATGAGTGCTGCAACCGACATGTTTATGAGGTCCTTGGTTTGGTCTATAAATCTTACAAGAAATATACTTTTCCGAAGACCAAAGAATTTTAGAAGCCGTCTTTGAATCGTTGGAAGCAGCCTTTTATGGTCCCATATATTCAAACCTTTTAAAATAGAGATATTTGTTCTGTGAGCCGTCCACGAGATCCTTAGTATCCTACGATAGTAAATTAATTTAAACGACTCTGTTTTTCTGCGGCATGCTGCGTTCAGTGTCCAGGATTCCGAGCCATAGATTGCAATAAGGTGCTTTGAGAAATCCTGTTTTAGTTGCTTTCCAGATATTATGGTCTCTCCAGATTTTAACCAGTCTCCTCAAATCTTCCTTTATCGTAACAATCCTTCGCGTTATTTCTGGCCCTAATCCTCCTTTGTTCCTTATTTGCGTGCCGAGATAAATAATGCTATCGCTTGTCTCGATATCCTGGATAAGTTGCAGTGGCAATAGTATTGTTTGAGATTTATTCACAATCATCAATGGCATTTAGCTGGTATAAATCCTATTGCGAACTTGCAGTCTCCACCCTGAATGATCATGTCATATGCATAACTTAAATTTGACACTTTTTTTCTCACCAACAAAGACTCCACCTCCCAAGTTTTCCTAAGCCTTCCTCCATCCTGCGTAGAATGGTGGAGAGGATGCAACCCCATCTAACGCCTACTCCGACGCTGAAATCTGCGGAGTATTGCCCCTTTATTTTTATCTGCGCTGAGTTGTTGTCCTACAGAGACTTTATGATGTAAATCAGGTGTTTTTGAACACCCATCTCCCCTAGAATGTTTCAAAGTCGTCACCACTATACTGTGTCGAACGTTTTGGTGTAGTCAAGAAAGCAGAACATAGCTGGAACTTATTTTACCACAGACATAAAATATTTTTATCTGGATTACCTGAATATAACTAGCCGTATGTAAAAGTTCTTCAAGGGGTTTTTCTGACAAAACTCCAAAAAATATAAATACATAATTATCTTTTTAAAGAATATAATATTAAGTAAGCAATATTACTAAAAAGCATATATTTGATATTCTGGTAAGAATCCCTTCTTATTTTTAATTTATCAGCTTATCTGCATTAGTTTTAGAAAAAATAAATACTTTTTTCTTTTTTCTTTTCAAAATCATTCAGAAATGATGACCATTTACATAATGAACTAACCTGAAATACAAATAATGCATTCTGAAATCAGATGTACGGAATTGAGATACTTTTGCTAAAGTAACACACACCATTTTCGATATATATCTATACACTAGTTAATCGAATTGATTCTGCTTAAACCCTAATATGATAAAATAAATATGACAAATAAATGCGAATTATAAGTAAAATTCAAACACTAACGATCTATTTGTTAAGTAGCATGTTTTACAAGATCACCTACATGGGTTCCTGTTTACAGACAAAAAAACAAAACTGGCTACATATATATACACACGAATGATTTTGTGAACTTGAAAATAATAACAGAAACCCGTGTAGGGCATTTACAGTTTTACGGACAAGTAAGAAAAATCAGTCGATGAGAAAATAATCCTAATTATTTAATTCCTAATACGTTGCTTATGGAATTGAACCTCCGGTCATCATCTTGTCGGCGCAATAATGAGGGAACTGGATACCTTGGAGTAATACATCCGTCAGCCCCTAAAAAGTTTATTATTTATATTAAAAGTGCTATAGACAGTAGAAAAAATTAGGAAAAGAAATTATGGTTCTTAGAATAGGACTAACACGTAGGCTGAAAAGTTTTTGGTCTGACACATAGATGTCGCCCTTTTCAAAAAATCCATATAATTTTTAGGAAGTACCAACCTTCAAAGGATACGTGTCAAAATTTTATGACATTTCGACGATTCGTTTACAAGTTACAGTGGTTTTAGTGACGCTACTTTTGATGTTTTCGTAACAATGGAAAAAATCGAATTTCGTGTGTTGATTAAACACTGTTTTTTTTGATGGGAAAAAATACCGTAAGGGTTAGAGGGACTCGGTCTCTGGAAAAATCACTCATCATTTAATGGTATGCTGAATTTAAACCCGATCCTACAGATACAAGTGATGCTGAACGCTCTGGACGCCCAAATGAGGTGGTTACATCCAAAAAATCCACAAAAATTGTTTTGGATGACTGTAAAGTGAAATTGTATGAAATAGCTAACACCCTAAAGATATCAAAAGAACCTGTTGGTCATATTTTGCATGAACATTTGGGCATGAGAAAGCTCTGTTTGAAATAGGTGCCGCGTTTGCTCACAGTGGACCAAAAACAAGAATGTGTTGATGATTCTGAGCGCTGTTTGGACCTGTTTAACTGCAATAAAAATTCACGCGATATGTGACAATGGATGAAACATAGATCCACCACTACACACCGGAATGAAATCGGCAGTCCGCTGAGTGGACAGCAGCTGATGAAAACCGCGCAAAGCGACCAAAGACACAACTGTCAGCTGGGAAGGTTTTGGCCTCTGTATTTTGAGATGCGCATGGAATAATTTTCATCGATTATGCCGAGAAGGAGAAAACCATCAATAGCGAATATTATATAAAGTTATTGGTGCGTTTGAAGGCAGAAATCGCAAAGAAACGGCCCCAAATGAACAAAAAAAAGTGCTCTTTCATCAAGACAATGCACCGTGTCACAAGTCAATGGTTACGATGGGAAAATTGCATGAATTGAAGTTGGAATTGCTTCCTCATTCACCGTATTTGCCAGATTTGGCTCCCAGTGACTATTATCTATTCACAGACCGCTCGCGGGTGAGAGATCTTGCTCCAATAAAAAAGTTATCGCCAAAACTGAGGCCTATTTTGAAGGTAAAGACAAATCCTTCTACAAGAAGCAACTAGACCAAAAACTTCTCAGCCTAGGGTTAGATGGTGCTTCGGAAATCTTTGCGCTTCGAAATTAGGAAAAGCCTGGCGAGACCCATGTCGGGTATTCCGCTCCCATGTTTGGGGCTCTGCTCCCAGAGATACACTGCCATAGGTGTAATCTATTCAGAAGAGAGCTGTTCGCTTGATTGGAGACGCAGAACTGACTTGGAATCTCGAAGAACGGTTTGCGACTGCAGTCTATTTTCATGGAAAGTGTTCAGTGGATGTAGCCCGCTTAGTTTCTCCCGAAGCGTTGCGTGCTATGAATGCATATCGCGCTAATGCTTCACATTCGTATGAAGTTCAGCTTGTCACTCCTCGTACAACCCTTTTCAAGCAGTCTCGAGACCTCGTTCCTTGGGAATAATTTGTCTAGGACTGTGTTTCCCACCGAGTACGATTTACAGCGATTCAAAACCAACGTAAATCGCCAGTTTCCGTACACGTGTCACACCTATAGTGCTTTAGGGATTTCCCTGCAGCCCGCATGCTATGCCAATAAAAAAAATCATATTTTACTGGTGTTCATTAGGTGGTTATCCAGAATTATTTTCTGCTTATGATGCAGTTAACAGTACAATAATGCTCTCAATCGCAGGTGAAACGTCTGAAAGTCATTCCAATTCGACACAGTCTAATAAGGCAAGCCATAATTTTTTATTCAACCAAAGCAGTTAAAATCTTCTTTTCCATGATAGTAAGAAAACGACGATAATTTACTTGGTATGTTCATTTCAGATTACGACAAACATTTTTAGTGTCTAGATAATAAAAGTTTAATTTTACTGCCTATGAGAAGTTAAAATAGGACAAGCACTAAAAACCACGTTTACTGTCAATTGTAGAAAGAATATACGAAGCGCGTTTTTAAGTAAGTACCGTTTTAAAATATGGTCGCTGCAACATTACGGTAGCCGCTCCGCGTATGAGGACCTGCATCTGCATTGAGTATCTGCATTTATTGGCTACCCACAGACGCCATTACGGAAGCATTCGTTTGCCTTTACGTTTGCCTGTGTGTGTGTTTAAAGTGCCTCAGACCCGCGGATTGTGAAATACGCTCAATAATTCGTCGGCAGATTAGTGAAATATGACGAAAACGCTATAAGCGATGGAAAATGGATGAATGGATGGATGGATGTTATGGGGTCAGGGCGCATCTATTACTAGGTCATTTAGCGTCCCTATATGTGTTCGGATAGTTATACGATGAAGTTAATCACTTTTAAATAATTTTAGCGATAGGTTAGATGGAATTTGGTATTTGTCTCTGGTAGGTTTGAGGTGTGGAGTCTCAATTATGTGGGAAACTGTTAAAGGAGAATTGCAAAAGGGACATGTAGGGGCTTGGTCATTTTGTAAAAGGTATCTATGGGTACTATAAGTATGTCCTATGGCCAATCTACGCATGAGGACATTTTCCTTTCTGGTCATGTGCAAGGAGTTTAGGGGAGGGTATACCAAAGGTTTGGTGGCCTATAGTTTATTGTCAGAAGGTATTAGGTCCCAGTTCAGTTGGAATAAGGAACGAAAGATATGATTAAGGAGAGAATTGAAATATCTGGGGTGGTTTTCATCCCATCCTGTGGTGCCTCTCTCTATTGCTAGTTTTGCATATAGGTCAGCCTTGTCTTTACCTCTGATGCCAATGTGACTGGGGATCCAGTAGAAAGCAATTTTACGATGTTTTAATTTTGCGGTATAGCATAGGTTCAAAATCTAGCGAACGTAGTTGTATTTTAGTTTTTGAGATTTTATAGAGGTAAGAGCGCTGTAGGAGTCAAAGATAATTAGTATGTGATCTGAGAGTTCTAAAAAAAATTGTGTGTAAGAAAATGAGTCAGAGCATTTAAAGATGCCCGTACAAACGTGCACGATGTGGGACGAAGTGGGCGACCGTCCGGCATTAATGATGGTCAGGTGCAAACAATTGATAAGAAGTTTGAGAAAACAGACGCTTTACGATTTCATCAATATCAAATCTACCATTTGTTCCTGCACTTAAAGAAGCACCTTGGAATTCAGCGCTACGATACCGACGACGACGCTAAAACGGCCATGCTGCAGTGATTGGCAAACCATGTGGCAGATTTCTATGAGGGTGGAATACAGAAGAGTTGAGAAATATATTAAGGTCTGGACATTCATGTAAAATTTAAAAAAAAAATAGCAGAAAAATGGGCAGAAAGTTCGTCATTGTGTCCGATTCTCAAAGCGCTTTGCTCTCCATCTCCGCCCGTAAGCAGAACTATTCCTTCATTAGAAAAATAATGGACTTATTGTATATAGCAGATATCAGAAATGGCCGAATTGTTTTTCTATGGATTTCAGGCCATGCTGAGATAAGAGGTAACGATTTAGCTGACACCGACGCAAAACGAGCTGTAACATCTGGTCAATCTACTATAGGCGAAAACCACCCGAAGGACTATTTCAACCTCTTCAAAGAAACCTTCAACAGAGTTTTCCAACTCCAGTGGGATCTGGAGGAAAACCTAAATAAGCTCTGGGAAGTGAAACCTCTCGTATTTCCCCCATTCCATAATTTTGAAATGACTAAAAGGGAAAACACGGTCTGGAGAAGGCTGGCTGTGGAACACACTTATCTTACTCATATCCACTTATTGAAGGGAGACCCTCCCCCCTATGTCACATTTGTAATAATCTGCTCTCCGTTAAACACATATTTGAATCTCCTGACTATCATCAAATCAGAACTGATCATGACATTCCTCATCAACTATCCGAAACACTTTCACCTAATCAAATAAATGTTAACATCAACAAAATCATCTCATTCCTTAAGGAAATAAACATTTATAATATGACTTAATTATCTATGACAACTGGAATCAGACAAGGAGATTAGGCTATCTCCTTGCACAATCTTATTTAATATCATAATGGATGAAATTTTAAATGAAGTAAAGAAAACTGGGAAAGAATATCGATTGGGAGACAAAGAAGTAAAAATAATATGTTATGCCGATGATGCAGTAATCATATCAGAAGACGAAGATAACTTACAGAGATTCCTACATAAGTTCCAACAAACAGCAAAAGTGTTTAATATGCAAATATCGGTAAAGAAAACAAAATCCCTTACAATATCTAAAGAACCGGAAAAATGCAAACTCGCGATTTATGATCAGAGTGTAGTACAAGTGATGTCCTTCAAATATCTAGGGGCAAACATAACAAGTACCAGTAACCTTAAGGAGGAAGTAAAAACTCAAACAACAAAGACATCATTAATATCAGGATACTTAAGAGATATAATTTGGAGAAACAAATATATGAGCACAACATGCGTAAGACCGATCATAACGTACGCGATAGAAACCAGAGCGGAGAACACAATAACAAAACGACTCCTAAGAACAACAGAAATGCGAACACTTGGATCGATAACAGGACATAGCTTATTTGACCGGAAGAGATGTGAAGAAATAAGGGAAATGTGCGAAATACAGGATGGGCAAGGAATAGGAGAAGAAAATGGAGAGACCATGTGGACAGAATGCCAAATGACCGGTTGGGTAAGGTTGCAAAAGAGAAGCGACCAAACACACCTCGACCGCTTGGAAGACCACCAATAAGATGGTATGAGAGCTGGTCTTCATCATCGCAATTGTTTCTGGGAAACCTTTGAGTGAACACAGGACATGGTCCTAACGTAGGAAGAAGAAGATTTAATTCATTTTCTATATGTGGCGCAAAGTGACCTCTGCAGACACCTATAAAATCAATCAATCACTTAAAAGAAATGGCCTAATAATTTAGGTACTGGCTCAATCGAAACTTTTGAAGGAGTAAACAGTGAGAAAAAATGAAAAAATCTTTTCATACACAAGAGGAATATCAAAACATTTTTGTACTGTGTTTCCTCTCCTGCCCTCATTAGTGTGACGCCCGTGGTATTAATATTTTAAGATGAGTAAGTGAATACTTACCGACAGCGCCGGTATACACACAGTTAGGGGATAGATAATTATGTATAGGCCTGCGCAGATTCCAGCTACCCAAAATGAAAGAAGTATGAGGATGACTAGCCAGATTATTGAGTAAACAATGTTTGCCATCTGAAAGAGAAACGAAATCAGTTAAATAACCGGTCAGGTGCAAGTTGAACTTGTGCAATTAGTGTTCCGTACGTTGACTGCTTTTAAAATAAAATATTTTGTTACAGAGGTATAAAATGATCAGTGACTTCACAAAAGACACCCCAAATGAGTTTTCAACAAAGTTTGTTTCCAATCTTTACTGAAATCTGATGACCTTGAAATTTTTGTTTTTTTTTAAATACCAAATAAATTATTAAAGGTAATGCACTCGTGATAATTTTCCTTCAATCTACACCCCGTGGAGAATATTCCAGAATTTTTTCAAAATTTTTTAATAAGTACTTTTCGAGATAAGCGCTGCTGGGGAGATCTTTTGGACAGCGATTTTTTTTTTTCGCGATTTTTTAAAAATAATACAAAGAAAAGTGCGCGCAAGTATTACATTATATATATTTTTTACTCGTGTTTTCACAAGCTTTCATTTGACACCACACTCGACGACCTAGTAAAAATTTTTTTTTTCACTTCCGATTTCACCCCCCAAAACGAACTCCTTAAGTCAAAATTTTACTCTCAGAACTACATGGCTCTGATAAGGCCATCAATTCCTATATTATTACCAAATTTCAACTTTCTATGTCAATTAATTTCGGAGAGAATCGGGTGTGACAGACATACAGACAGACACCGAAGAGATCTTATAAGTGTTCCGTACGGAACACTAATTACAAATATACTACTTCTAATTGTCAAGTGAATGAAGTCGGTCAAGTAAGAATGTGTTTCCTATAACTTGAAGTCGGTAAAAGAAATTCCTTTTTTTTGAGGTTATTGTTGCAAACAATGCTTTATAGGAAGAAATTTATTTCTAACCTGATTTACGGTTAAATAGTACATTATCGAACATGAGTGCTAAATACGCTTCGCTCTTCAAGACTGCATTCCTACGTAATCATGCAAAAATGACGCCTACATCGGCAAGTATATGGGCCAGCCGAAGGCATGCGTTAGCAAGTGGGTGCTTAAAAAATGTTGATGCTCCTCTCGAACCACCTGAACGTGGTTCGAGAGTAAAAATGTGTCAGACAAGGATAAAAATGATTAACATGTTTTCCCGAAATCTAAAGCATAAAGGTTTGGATATATCGTATGAAACGATTCGCACTCATCTCCAGGCTAACGATTTGAAGTGATGGAGTACAATCAAGAAACACGAGAGAAACGACTCGCGTGCAATGCAATTTTTTTCTATGAGGCTTCATTTTGGGGTTATGGTATCAGTCCACGAGCCTGGTCAATTTCCATGAGCTGATTGATTCAGCGCACCGTGAAACACCCTGCAAAGATTCATGTTTGGGGAGGTCTTTTGGAAAAAAGGTATTAAAAGACTCTTCATTTCTACCTACAATTTGAACGCCGAGAAAATTTTCCAGATTTAAAAAAAGGCATTAGCACCGACTGTCAAACGGTGGTTTGTTGATGAAAATGAGGAGTGGATTCTTCAAGAAGATAACGACCCCAAAACATCGAAGTAAAAATGTGGAGCCAGTAGAAGGGGGAATTCGGTGTGGTCATACATCAACCAAAAAGTTTGTAGTAAAAAAGTGTACACAGTGAAGCAGCTGTCGCGGCAAATTCGGGCAATTTAGCAATCTTCGCCCAAGAATACACGGAAAATCTCCTCGAAAGTACGCCCCGAAGATGCCAAGCAGTCATCGACGCTGATGGAGATTGGACGAACTACTGAATTATTAGCATTTTAATGGCAATCATTTACCGTCGAATGATGAAAAAAAACTTTTAAAAAAATACGTCTTTTAATGAACAATGCGCGACTCGAACGAACGAACTTACTTGACCGACTGTAAGTTTGAAGACTTAAGGGCCCATACCAGTGTGATAATTTCAAAAAATCGATTTTTTTTGCATTTTTCGATGCTTTTAAATGTATAAAATAAGAGAGTATTTTTGAAAATACAGCTGTCGCCAGGTACAGCTGCTCGGGAGGGCCATAAACTCGTTTTTGGAAGCGTCACGCGAACCAGAGCAGGTATTAAAATTCCAATACCGTGACGTCATTACGTAAGTGAACTCAAAATAGTTAGGTACGTGGGAAGAGATCATTATTTATGTGTTACACGTTAGTCATTTTTTAAAGGCGTTTTTCTCAAAACTACATTTTTTAAATTTGCTATCGCTGTAACTCGAAAACAATTTATTGTATCGACTTAACACGTAGGCTGAAAAATTTTTGGTCTGACACATAGATGTCGCCCTTTTCAAAAAATCTATATTATTTTTAGGAAGCACCAACCAACAACGATACGTGTCAAAATTTGATGACATTTCGATGATTAGTTTACAAGTTACAGTGGTTTTAGTGGCGCTACTTTTGATATTTTCAAAACAATGGCAAAAAAACGAAATGTGTTGATTAAACACTATTTTTTGATGCGAAAATATACCGTTCAAGCAAAGCAATGGCTTGATAAGTATTATGGGGACTCTGGCCCTGGAAAATCACTCATCGTTTGCTGGTATACTGAATTTAAACGCGGTCGTACAGATACAAATGATGCTGAAAGCTCTGGACGCCCAAATGAGATGGTTACACCGAAAAACACCAAAAAAATCCATAAAATTGTTTTGGATGACCGTAAAGTGAAATTGCATGAGATAGCTGATACCCTAACGATATCAAAAGAACTTGTTGATCATATTTTGCATGAATATTTGGGCATGAGAAAGCTTTGTTCGAAATGGGTAGCACGTTTGCTCACAGTGGACCAAAAACAACGAAGTGTTGCTGATTCTGAGCGCTGTTTGGACCTGTTTAAGTGCAATAAAAAGGATTTTTCATGCGATATATGACAATGGATAAAACATGGATCTACCCCTATACACTGGAATCAAATCGACAGTCAGTTGAGTGGACAGCGGTGAAAGCCGCCCGAAGCGACCAAAGACACAACAGTCGGCTGGGAAGGTTTTGGCCTCTGTATTTTGGGCTGTGCATGGACTATGTTGAGAAGGGAAAAACCATCAATAGCGAATATCATATAAAATTATTGGTACGTTTGAAGGCAGAAATCGCAGTAAAACAGCCCCAAATGAACAAGAAAAAAGTGCTCTTTCATCAAGAGAATGCAACGTGTCACAAGCCAATGGTTACGATGGCAAAATTGCATGAATTAAAGTTCGAATTGCTTCATCATCCACTGTATTCTCCAGATTTGGCCCTCAATGACTACTATCTATTCGCAGATGTCAAAAAAATGGTCGCGGGAAAAAGATTTGGCTCCAATAAAGAAGTTATCGCCGAAACTAAGGCCTATTTTGAAGGCAAAGGAAAATCCTTCTACAAAAAAGAAATAGAAATGTTAAAAAAGCGTTGGACTGATTGTATCGCTCTTGAAGGAGACTATATTGATGAATAAAATCGAATTTTGCAAAAACAAATGTGTTTTATGTAACTAGACGACTCTTAGCCAACGTGTTAATTTTTTTTTGCATGTTAAGGACATGTTTTGTCGTACCAAGAAACATGACTTTTTTGATTGGACTAAAAAATGTCAATTTGGCACGCACAAAACGGACACTTTTTTGGCGAAAATGTTATACTTTTTCTAAACGCCGCACAATGGGCTGAATCTCGATTCTAGCTGGACAAAATTTAAAAATCAATGTGAAAATGTAGGGTTCGCAAATAAAGAAAATGTTTCTTAAGAGTTTAGTAAACTCAATTCCACCCTCACTTTATTATTATAGCAAATAATAGTGTGTAAAAAGTTACTGTGTAAACGGTCGAATGCGAGTAAAGCCTGAGACGCTCTCACGGTACATTTATGTGTCCTTCCTTTATATTGTTTGTACAGTGACAGGATTTTTCTGGTTTAGATACATTCTGAGAAGAAGTTTCAAGCACTGGAAACATCTGATTAAAGAAGGTAAGTGCATACCATTACAATGTAAGTGAGTGTGATTTTGCTTCGTGGAAAGTGAAAAATCTTTTATATTTTAATGCGCAACTTTTAAAGTCCGCTTCCGTCCGGCTTCTAATTTCCAGAATTTATTTATTATAATATAACTAATAACATATTCAAAGGAGAAAAGCCATAATGAACCATAAATGTAGATATAACAAAAAAATGCAGATGAAGCCGCTGTAGCTACAGGAGTTGATAAGCGATTAATATCTTGATTTGGAACTATTCTTCAGGTATTTCTAAAAAAAACTTCCCCAAATTCTTCACTATAATAATGACTTTTTCTTATCGTTGTAGGCAAGAAAGACAAATTTAACATATTTGCCTATGATACTGCCAAACTGTTTGTAAAGCTATATGGCTGGTACAGGATGCCTCCCAGCGTACACAAAATCCTTTTATATTGCTCTTTAGCCATCAAACATGCCCTTGTTCGAATAGGGCAGCTTTCAGAGGAGGCACAGGAGGCAAGGCATAAAGACATGAAGCGATTCAGAGCCCATCATACTAGAAAGTCCTCATACATTAAAACCTATGAAGACTTAGTTCATATGCTTCTAATTTCATCGGATCCTGTTATTACTGGCCCTAGAACGTTCCAGACAGTCCCGTTGAAGGAGCTGAGTCCTGATGCAAAGGAACTACTCACGGATTCTGTGGAAGAGGTTGCGCAGCATAGCGATGCGGAGAAGGATTCTCCGAGCGAATCGGAAGATTCTGATTTTGAATTTATATAAAAGAATTGTTCATTTTATTAGCAAATACATAAATTTAGCAATTAGTATCTATATTTTATCTTTCCATTTTCTTTTATACCAATTTTTCCTAAGAAAATGTATAAAACACCCTCTCTCTGAGAACTAAAACACCTATTTTTTCCTTCATATATATTTTTTATTACTTTTTTTTGGCTATTCTAGTCATTTGGACCTTGTTCAGCCCATAAAATAATTTTGTCCAGCTAGAATCGGGATTCAGCCCATTGTGCGCCGCCATTCTTATAATTTTCAATATTTTTTAAAATCCATGGTTGAAGGTACGGAAAATTATATCTATTTTAATGATCATTTTGTTTTTGTGACTCTAGGTAATGTGGAGGCGCCAATCACGGCAACAGTGGAGCTACCTTTTGTCACCTGTCCAGTTACTGGGGCATAAGGCCCATAAATTTCAATATTTTGGTCGGAAAAATTTGCGTGTATTTATAAACAAATAATACATATGTACCCAACATTCTAAAACATTGGATGCAGTAGTTTTCTTTAAAAAAATTCTAGAAAAATATCGTTATTTTTAAGTAATTTCACTGGTATAACATCTTAATTCACAAAGCTACTTTTATTAAATAAAATGTAAAACGTGTTCGGGTAATCAGAAACACGTGTACATGGTAATTGAAAGGTATGTTTATATGATTCACTTTAAATAGCACAAAACGCATTGTTTTTAAATAAAAGGAAAAATGTATTGTTGGTCGATAGTTCGTCTTAATTTATTAAATCATCAAAGCCGCATACCTGAGTACTACGTGATACTACCAACGAATTAATAAGAATATGACATCACTTTAATTTACATAAATACCAATAAAGTTAGTGTGGGACTATTATGAAATTATTGCAACGTTTATATTTGTTAATGCACTCATATGTTATTACGTAAAAATGGACAATGACCACAAACGACGCAATTCCGGAGAAGATTAAAAAACTACCATATTGGGTGTTTTTATTACTAAGTTCACTAAACAAAAGTTTATTAGTAGAGACCGGATTATATGCAACATAAAAATCTTGAAATATACATGCAAATATGCATGAAAAATACTTAAAATATGCATGGAAAGGGTCAAAATATGCAATATTAAATAATAATAAAAGTAGTAATTTTTAGATTTTTATTTCAAAATCAGCATAAAATTAACAAGTTATCGACGATGTTTAAATTTAATTAACAATTATTTAACATTTTTTAAAATTATTTAACATTTGTATTCTTGTATACGAAAACAATAAGGTATTGTTCCAAATGTTGGGTAGTAAGATTGTCTCTTCGATCACTTAAAATATTTTTATAAGTGGAAAAAGACCGTTCCACATCCACTGAGGTAACTGGGCAGTATTTGAATTTGGGTGCTATGTTAACACTTATTGTTTCTGGCAAAAGTTCACCCGTTCCATTAATAAAACTATCAATTTGACACAACGGTTCAAAGCCTGGGTTATTGCACAAAATGTTTTCAAACTTTTCTTTAACTCTACGCGGGAATACATCTGGCAATGTGGAGTTTATTTGACGGATTTTATTCATTAGCTGAATTGATTCGGTCAACGCCAAACCTCGAGTTTTTTCGTCGTAATTTTGGGTATTTCCTTGGCACTATAACCTAATCGATGTTTAGACTATTACAGGTAATGTCCCGGCGATAAGATCGGTTCCAGATGGCGACATTAACAATACCCTGAGCAATTGAATTGCCTAGTAATACCAAGAAATAGTGTAAATATAGGGAAAATATGCATCATTACTAGATTTTGGGTAAAATATGCAATAATCGGTGAGAGTGGTCTAAATATGCAAATGCATATGAAAATATGCAAATGCATATAATCCGGTCTCTAGTAATAACCTATTTCTTCACCGAAAATGTTTAGTTGTTCGCCTCTGTTGTTTCTTTCACCTAGATCATATGGTCCTACGGAAGTTCCTGACTTACCTCTTCCAATCTTGGCGCTGAAGTCTCCCATTACGACTGTCAAATCTCGTTTTGGTATTGTTTTTAGGGCTTGTGTTATTTGCTGATAAAATTGCTCGACTTCTTCATCCTGTTTGTCTACAGTGGGAGCATATATTCGTATGGCGTTAAGAGGAATAATTTTCGTTCTTATTTAGAGAAGTATTATTCTGTCTGAAATAGGCTTAAAATTTGTGACGCATTTGTCTGTAGCTTTGTCAACTATAATTCTCACTCCTTACTTATGTTCACTTTCTTTTGTTTTTATTTATTTTTTTCTTTTATATTTTGTAATTTTCCATGCTACAGTGACCTGAACTTGGCCATCTTACTTCGCTTATTCTCATAATGGGTATGCCAAGTCTTTTCCTGCCTGGCATGGAGTTTGTACGTTCCAGATGCATATTTTGATGTTTCTCAATGTGTTCTTTTGTGATTTAGCAGCGTTCAAAACTATCCCCTCCCCCGGAGATCCGATTGGGGGACTAAAGCCTCCGGAATTTTTCGCTCTGAACTTTACCATCATGATTTTAACTAGGTATATTTAATTTGAATCATTAATGCAATGTTTTACCATTTCCTTCTGAATTCCCATGCCGTTAACTACTTATGTAATTCATCTGCCTTTAGGGACGATTTCTGACCCTGAGGACAAGAGAGTGCTCTATTGGTAGTTTTGGTCCTCCTCAAGTATTCGATTTCCTTGATACCACTCAGATCTGAGTAGCGTTCCCCTATCCGCTATCCGGGGAGGCGCCTGATGGAGGACTAGAAACCCCACACGATTATTAACATGTTTTCTCGAAATCCTCAATTAACTTTCGGTCAAGGGGCGCAAAAATTAAAGCAAAAAGGTTTGGATATATCGTATGACATAGAGAGAAACATGGATCGAAACCAGAGCAATGAAATTTTTTACAATGAAGCTTCATCAAGCACACTAAATCGGCCATCTCAGTCGCCTAATGCACCTAATCGAGAAAGTGTCATCATACATGAAGCAGAAGTTTCGTAATAAAAAAGCGTACACAGCTGTCACGGCAAATTCAGGCATTTTGGGGGCTGGACGAACTAATGAATCATTAGCATTTTAATGGCAATCCTTCACTATCGAATGATGTAAAAAACTTTTAAATAAATACATTTTTTAACGAATAATGCGAGACACGTATTTACTTGACCTGCTGTAGAGTATTGGAATTGTAAACCAATTTTAAATAAGTTACTAATATACATATTTTTATTATGTTTTTTAATTGCCTCGATGATCTAATGTCCTATTATCTAAGACTAAATTTTTATCAAAAAATTATAAAAAGATTATGGAAATATATCAAACCTATTAACTGTTTATTTTGACACAAGCTTTATTTTTAGATATATTGTGTGGTATAATAGGTATGAAAGACAATATGACAATTATTTTTAATTAAAAACACTTGATATAATTCCAGTTATAAATCTGTTTTTTTTTAAACAATTATATGTATTTACTTAACTACTATGACGACTAGTTTTGTTACTTTCCCCTCTAAAGGTAGTATTATATTCGTGAAAGAACTACCTTGCGAGATTTTTGCGTTTCAGAGTCTCCAGGTCACGAGAAACATTGCTTCGAATTCCCATCGGCTCTCTGTTTATTTGTTTTTTAACCCGGACAAAATATATCGATTCAAAATTTTAGTCTGAACTTGAAGTTAGGAAAGGAACGTATAGTCTTTGAACAATAAAGCTTTAGGGGAAGAAGATGAGAGGGGTGAGATTTGACATATTGTGGATACACAATGAGAATGTTTCTTAGTTTTAAAATAGGCTAATGAATAAATTCCAAGCATAATTATTTGGAATTAAAGCTACAATAGGGGAAAACGGTAAATGTCTTCTTCAGGGTTCTTGGAGTAGAAAAATCTGAAAATTGTATTTTTTTCATTATTTCCAATTTTAATAGAAATAGTATGTAGAGGGAAGTGTCAAGTTTCAAATGAAAATATCTCTGCATTCTTGGTTCAAATTTTTTTTGTGATTAATATTTCAGTATCATTTAAAATACTGGGTCGAAAATGATGTTGATGTTGATTTACCCAGTACATCTCAACAGGTGTAAAATAAATATTAAATTTGACTTTTTGGACTAAAAAATAAAGAATTTCAACGCATTATTTGAAATGATGAAAAAAGAAAATTAAGCAAAGGAAAGAAATAATAATATTTTTCTCTCCTCATAATATATTTCAATATTAATAGTTATGCGTAATATTTGTTTATTGTCTAGCCAAAATACCTCGTAATACTATTGAGACTATACAGAATTTACCGACTTGTACCGCTTTCACCCCCTTCTACTGAAGAATATTGCTCAAAAACTAAAAGTTCCTTTTCCGCTTTACGTATTAGCTATGTATCAAATTGTAAATGCATATCTCGTTTCGAAAGGTATTGTACCAGAAGACAGACAGACAAATCGATGGAATTTGAAAATTATGTTTTTAGTGATTTAGGTTTACCTGAACGGGATATCGAAACTTCGAAGAGTTAAAAAGAAGTTCAAATAAAGAAAATATAGTTCACTGAAAAACGTGCAAAAAAACATGCGAATTCGTTGTATCTTACCATTACATTCCGTAAGTACCTGCATAAGGACTTGTAAATTCTGTTCTCTTGTTTATCGATCTTAGCCCAACTGATGAGCTGGCATGCGGTGAAACGCGTCTCGGAATCGAATGACAAATAAGAGTAGGTAGACTCTTTTCAGTAGTTTTACATTAAACCAAACATGCGAAAGTTGAATAATTCATTGAAAATTTTAATTATAATTTTTTCCATTAAAAATAACTTTCGCACACTATTTTATTTATGTTTAGCATTAGTTTCCTTTTAATTCCATAAAAAATTGGTAAAGTGATTTATCCGGTCCTTTCTTTGCAAATATGATACGCTGAATTTGACTTTCTCACTTTAAGGAATTATTTAATCCATTTCATTATTTTGTATAATAGGTACCTTATAGCGAGATAAGAATAAAATAAAATTAAGCAAAATAAGGCTGAAAATAATGAAAAATAATATAATTTTTATATCCTCAACCCCAAGAAGCCTGAAATAGACGTATATTATAATATATATAGGGTGTTTTTTATAGAGGTATAGAACTTTGAAATGGAATAAAACAAAGATGAATTTTTTAAATTGACATGAAATTTACTTTATTCGAAAGATAATCTTCTGGCATTATAATTTAAATATGACTTCTGGCATATGACCGCCACGGCTGGCTCGGACGTAGCCTAATCTGGAGGTCCAATTTTCGATGACTTTTTCCAACATTTGTGGCCGTATATCGGCAATAACGCGGCGAATGTTGTCCTCCAAGTGGTTAATCGTTTCGGGCTTATCGGCGTAGACTAGCAACTTCACATATCCCCACAGAAAATAGTCTAGCGGCGTTAAATCGCACGATCTTGGAGGCCAATTCACGGGTCCGAAACGTGAAACTATGCGGTTACCAAATTTTCTTCAATAAATCAATTGTGGCACGAGCTGTGTGACATGTTGCGCCGTCTTGTTGAAACCACAGCTCCTGCACATCATGGTTGTTCAATTGATGAACGAAAAAGTCAGTAATCATGGCTCTATAGCGGTCACCATTGACTGTAACGTTCTGACCAGCATTGTTTTTAAAGAAGTACGGACCAATGATTCCACCAGCCCATAAAGCACACCAAACAGTCAGTTTTTCTGGATGTCACGGTGTCTCAACATACACTTGAGGATTATCATCACTCCAAATACGGCAGTTTTGTTTATTGACGTATCCATTCAAACAAACGTGAGCTTCATCGCTAAACAAAATTCGCTTATGGAAATCGGGATCAACGGCAATCTTGTTTTGGGCCCATTCACCGAATCTACGCCTTGCTAGGTGATCGTGTGGCTTCAATTGTTGCACGAGTTGGATTTTGTAAGCACGCAAACCAAGATCTTTCCGCAAAATCTTCCATAAAGTGGATGGACACATATCCAATTCCTGTGCACGATGGCGGAAAGACTGATTCGGGTCTTCCTCTACGCTACGCTCTACAGCAGCAATGACTTCTTCTGTACGCACTGTACGACGTCTCTGTGGATGCGTATTATCATTTAGAGTAAACGTGGTGCGAAAACGTTCCATAGTTAATCGAATTAATTGCTCTGATGGACGATTATGTTGACCGTAAAATGGACGTAGTGCGCGATACGTATTTCGAACAGAACCATGATTTTCAAATAAATTTGCACAATTTGGAAGCGTTGTTCAGGCGTCAGTCTATTCATGTTGAAATGCCAAACCAAACTAAACATAAATCACTTGACAGCTGACAAAATGGCCGTCAGTTAAAAAAGTGTTGCCAACTTAAAGTTTTATACCTCTATAAAACACACCCTTTACAACCACTCTACTTTCATCCCATATATCTTTTACTATAAATGATAATGAAAAAATTTTGTTCAATATACCAACTAAAAACTATGAAAAATTTTCATAATGCAATGGAAACTCTACAATGTTTAATGATCCCCAAACTTTTGACCCTACCTTATCCAAATTTTTTTCAGATTCCTCAACTTTAAGAATCTTAAAAAGGACACGATATATATGAAGGCACCCCATCAGTACCATCACCCTTTTAAGAGGTCACGCCACCTTGGCGCTCGGAAAAAAAAAATAGGCATAATATATATATATATATATATATATATATATATATATATATATATATATATATATATATTTTGACGCAATTGTTGTATATATAATACAATTTTATTTTTCACAAACACTTTATAGTTTTAACAACAAATTAAAAAAAAAAACGTATTAAAAAAATTAAAAAATTGCGAAGATATGAACCATCTTGTAGGACCCTCTTTTGAAAATCCTTGCCACCAGTGGAATTTTTTTTCTCAGTCAGGAATCGTCTAAAAACTAAACAAATCATTTTTAGTGTTCCGTACGGAACACTTATAAGATCACTTCGGTGTCTGTCTGTCCGTCTGTCACACCTGATTTTATCCGAAATAATTTGTCATAGACAGTTAAAATTGGGTAATAATATAGGCCTTGATGGCCTCATCAGAGCCATGTAGTTTTGAAAGTTAAATTTTGACTCAAGGGGTTAGTTTTGGGGGGTGAAATCGGAAGTGAAAAAAAAATTTTTTCACTAGGTAATCGAGTGTGGTGTCAAATGAAAGCTTGTGAAAACACTAGCAAAAAAAATATATATATAATGTAATATTTGCGCGCACTTTTCTTTGTATTATTTTTAAAAAATCTCGAAAAATCGCTATCCACCCGCCTTATCTCGAAAAGTACTTATCAAAAAATTTTGAAAAAATTCTGGAATATTCTCCACGGGGTGTAGATTGAACGAAAATTATCACGAGTGTATTACCTGTAATAATTTATCTAGTATATAAAAAAAACAGAAACTTCAAGGTCATCAATTTTCAGTAAAGATTGGTAATAAACTTTGTTGAAAACTCATTTGGGGTGTGTTTTGTGAAGTCACTGATCGATCATTTTATGCTTCCGTTACAACATTTTTTATTTTAAAAGCAATCAACGTACGGAACACTAATTGCACAAGTTCAACTTGCACTTGACCGGTGATTTATTGTTAAGGAAGGTCATAGCTAAGTAGCCACATATGGAAAAAATTTAGAAGTTCTTTTGTAGAACTGACAGCCGTTCGAAAATAACCTCGGATATTTCATAAAAATTTTGTGCTTTACCAATTAATAAAAATTGAATTCTGTCAAAAAAAACCATATGTTAACTTCAAGATAATATTATAAAGAATATGCGTTTATCAAGATCAGTTCAGTAGATCTAGAGATATTTTGTCCACGAGTTTGAAAAGAGTAGTTTCGAGAGAAACGCAAAAGAAAAATAATTACAGCGTCCGCGTGTTAAAAGTCTATAATTTTTTTTTATATTACCTTCAATCTGCGATTATATTTTCTAAAACTTGAAATATTCTTAAAAGTATAAAAAATAAGTCTAACCAAAAAAAAATCGATTTTTTGAAAATTTCAAGGTGGCGTAATCCCTTAAGCCCTGATAGGTTTTACGATTTTAAATATATAGTTATGCTTTAAATTTGTCTATTGTCCCCGCCTAGAACCATAAACATTTATTATAATACTATTGTCACTATACAGGGTCTAACAACCCCCACTCCTTTCTATGTCTTTGTATGTTAACATTGTAAATAATGAAAAAATATGTTTAAATTCCTTGGCACCATAAGAAGGCCCCTTAAAGATTACTCTAAGTAAATATGCTTAAAATTTGTTCATTATCTCAACCCAAAAGCTGGATAAAGTCTTATAACACTGCTAAAACAATATAATATTTAACGTCCTCGACTCATCAAGTTAAAAGTAATAAAAACATAACATAATTTTCTGACTCCCGATTTCCAAAAACAATTAAAAGAACCTATAACACGATACATACGAAGCAACTCCTCTAACCTCCTTCACCATCCCTTTAACCTCCAAAGTGGTTTACTATGAATTAATAAAATCTGTTTCTTATCTCAACAAAAAATCAAAAAATTTACCTTATTATTATTGAGACCATACAAAATTTATCGAGACTCACCCTTTTTACCCTCTTTCTACAAAGCGCTCAGAAACTATATATCTCATTTCGTTTGAAAGTTATTGTGCCAATAGACCGACGAACAGACAGCGATGGAAATGAATGGCTATGACTTTCGGAGGATCATTTTTTCATATATATATATATATATATATATATATATATATATATATATATATATATATATATATATACAGCCTTGGCCAAAAGTATTAGGCACCCCTAATAAACACGTGAAATTCATAAAATATTAAAAACAAAGACTAATTGTTTTAACAATACTATAGGTGTCGCTGTCAAAAGCTAACTTAAACAATAGACAATCTCTTTTACAGGTCCATAAAACACCTGGCCCACAAAATTGCGATAATGAGGTTTTTTGAAAAATATTTTTAATGTTTTATCAGTATCTTTTTACTACTTGTAGTGTCAAGAAGCTTCCGTGCGTATTTTATTTGTGAACTGGACATTCTTATATTTGAGAAATGTCTAAGAAAAGTGAGCTTGATATCGAAAAACGAATTAAAATTCAAACCCTACATGAACAAGGCAAGTCTCAAGTGGAAATAGCCAAGTTAGTGAAATGTTCTCGGTGCGCAGTGCAATATGCTCTTAAAAGGTTTGCAGAGACTGGCCCCCATGCCAACAAAATGAGAACGGGCAGAAAACGTAACACTAGTGAGCGACAGGACAGAAAACTCATCCGCGAGTCTATTAAAAATGGAAAAAAAATATCATCAGAAGATTGACAGGGGCATGGCTGCTAAAGGTGTCAGCGAAATGTTCGTTTGTGAAGGCCGCATGCACAGCCAAAAGTACATAAATTTACTATAAACTGTACTGATGCCTTCGCTAACGCGCATTTTTGGCGACACTAATTTAGACGACATAAAATTCCAGCAAGATAATGCACCTTGTCATAAATCAGCGGCTACGATGCGCTGGTTTAGAGTCAATAACATTGTCTTGTTGGAGTGGCCGCCGCAGTCTCCAGATCTAAACCCTATCGAGCATCTTTGGGGTATTCTGAAGCGCAAGATACGGGAGCATAGCATAACATCAAAAGCAGCGCTAAAAAGCGCTTTGATGGATGAGTGAGATGCCGTAAGTACAACTGAATGTACTAGGCTTGTACGCAGCATGCCACAAACAATTGCTGCTGTAATTAAAGGTAAGGGCGGACACACCAAATATTAATTTATTTCATAGTTTTATCTCAATATACGATTTTACAACAAAATACGAATTTAATTTTTTACCCTGAAACACAAGAAATGAAGTAAATTGTAGGGTGCCTAGTACTTTTGGCCAAGGCTGTATATATATATATATATATATATATATATATATATATATATATATATATATATATATATATACATATATATATATATATATATATATATATATATATATATATATATATATATATATATATATATATACTTTCCTCTAGCAAGGAAAGGAAAAACACTCTCGACCCAGATTTTTTCAGTCATTTGTTCTTAAATGTCAGTGGCGTAGTTAGGGATGGGCGGTATATATATGGCTAGGAAAAACAGATAATACTAAAGGCCGAGCTACTTGCAGAGAGGAGGCGCCAAGCGACAAACAAGGGGCGTTCAACGACAAAATGTTTTAAATTTTTTATACTTTTATACAGAAAAACTTCAAAAAGTTCCTATTCAACAACTCCTAATAGGAAAAAGCCATTTCGAAGGGCAATTCATTACCAAAGCCAGGTTATAAATGAAGATAAGATATAGTGAGGCATATTAAAAAATTGTTAAATTTCGTTTTTTAATAGATATTTTATTTATTTCATTTGGTAATGGGTTTTATCACCGTTAATATTGTCATGTGACTAAGATAACTTACGTACGTATATTGACTTTGGTTCTAGTTATCTTTCTTTATGTAAAGGAACCAACAGCCGTTGCATCTTGTAACTTTCCATAATAAACTAATAGAGTTTTTTTTTTTAAATATTCTGCTTTAAAAATTTGTTGCATTATTTTTTTATGATTAAAACTTCCGATATTTATTCCTAAAAAGGACAATTTAGATGCTATTTTTTACACTATTCTTCATAACAATATATATATATATATATATATATATATATATATATATATATATATATATATATATATAACATATATATATATATATATATATATATATATATATATATATATATATATATATATATATATATATATAACATATATATATATATATATATATATATATATATATATATATATATATATATATATATATATATATATATATCAATAATAAACGAGCCTAATAGATTGCATAAAGAAAAGTCCACACATGGAGTATGTTACAGGAATATTGATTAATTATAGCTGTCAAAAAATAACATTTAGTTTTCTTTAGCAGTCTCAGAAATTCCGCAAGATTTAAGCCAGACACAGGAGGTGTTTGACTTGACTGGGTCCTGCAGTGATACATTTATTAATCAGGATGTTCTTCTTTCAACTTCAGATCCTTTCCTTCCTCCACGGTGTTCCCTAATGTCATGAATAACCGGTTCAATCGTGCTACATAATCTGTTGTAGATAATACGAGTGAATATTTTGTCACAAAAGTTTAAACACGTGATCGGTCTATAGTTTTTCAAGTTGGTCGAGTCGCCCTTTTTTGGAATCAGTACCGTTCTTCCCTCTACAAACCATTTAGAAATTGGTTGCCCCTCATTTAACCAGGTATTAAATATTCTAGCAAGATGTTCGTAGGTGCTACAGAATTTTTTCCACCAAAAATTGTTGATGGCATCTGGTCCTGTGGCGTTGTTACTCTTTCTATACGTGGTGGTATTTCAACTTTAGGTGTCTCCTCCTCGAGTAAGCGAGATGGTTGTGTGAGGAAAACCCTATTTAACAGATTTTATTCGGTTTGCGATTCGTTTCTTTATTATCACTAGAGTTCGTATTCGCTATTTGATTGAGTTTAGTGAGTATTTAGAAAGTGTGTGATGGTTACGAAGAAGTTTCTTTGCTATTTTCTTCACCTTGGTTGTGAATGGTCGTGCAATTGTTATATACTCAGTTACTTATTATTATTATTATTAATATTCCCTAATTATCGCTTTGTTATTCACACAAAAAATAATTATATAAAAGTGTAAAAAAAAACAATTATTATTAAGAAAATTTTGTATTGAGTTCAGAAAGATTTAAATTTAAATATTGCTAAACAATAAAAGGTGTAAAAATACTCCCACACTAGCATCTGCTACTATAACTTGAACTAAAAACTATAAAAAGACGCAGGAACTGTATTAATAGAAACTATTTTAAATTAAAATATATGCACTCGTATAATGAACTTACTTTTTTAATTAAATAGTTAGTAAAACTTGATTAAAATGAACTGTACTAATAGTAATACAAATCACAATATAGTACCGATTTCAAGAGACAAGTAACTTCAAAACAACAAATTAATAAAAAGAAAATTGAATGAAGCAACGACTCACGTCACACGCACTATTAATGCACTGGTGCGCTACGTACTAACTTATAATACGACTGAGGTGACTGAAAAACAAAAACCTGTATTCTTGATATGGCAACGCATGTCGTGTAGTGGTACCGTAAGATAAAAGAACCTAATTTACTCCGTACTAAGTAACGCATGCAATAGTAACGCAAATGATGATTTACGGTAATAGTGGAAATCTCAGCATTTTTCTGGCCAAAACCATTCGAGAACACTGATTTAAAGTTTTTACGATTTGATTACATCAGAAATCAAAATTCCTGGGACTAGATAGAATTAAACAGGAGAGACAAATAGATAGATATTTCGTGTTTTTACACAATATTTATACATGTCAAAAAGGAATATAAGTAAAATATAATAAACTAAACTAATAGAGACAACATTAACCAAGCAGATCTAAAATAAATTAGCAGACAAAATATAACATACATATAGAAGAAAGGCATAAAAACACAACAATAAATTATACAAATAAACTAAAGGATGTACAGAAATTCAAGGTAAATAATGGAGTTTTAAGCGTTCAAGAACCAGATAAATTGAAAAATTTGAAGAATTAAAATTATTAATAATTACTGACTTTCATTGATATTACCACTTAAATTGTCGAATTTATATTTATACAAGAGGTAAAAAGTCCCTATACTTTCCGAGAGATGACAGGCGAAATAAAAAAAACCATGTGATTTTTCAGTTAGTGTCAGCGCTCAGACGATTCGTGCAACTTTTGATTTTTACGTCGAAAGCAACTAGATCGATAGTTTAGTGAAATTAAATGCGATCGAATAAGTACCGATGATGCACAACGTTCCGAACATCCAAATGAGGCAGTCACTCCAAAACACACAAAAAATCTACCATATTGTTCTTACATCGTGAAGACACAGTAAACATAAAACACGCTTAAGAAAATTTTTAGGTTCTGTTTTTATCACTCATGCGTCTCTTATCATACTGACAACGTGGCTGCCAGCGCGGTCGCAGGTTGTGTTTACATCTAGATTTCAAAGAGAGTCTTTTTATAACGTGTTCCGAAATTCTTTATTAATAATTTTCCAATAAGTAAACAACGTCATAGTTGAAAATAATTATAAAATAACCGGTCAAGTGCAAGTTGAACTTGCGCAATTAGTGTTCCGAACGTTGATTGCTTTTAAAATAAAAAATTTTGTTACGGAGGTATAAAATGATCAGTGACTTCACAAAACACACACCCAAATGAGTTTTCAACAAAGTTTGTTTCCAATCTTTACTGAAAATTGATGACCTTGAAATTTTTGTTTTTTTTATATACCAGATAAATTATTAAAGGTAATGCACTCGTGATAATTTTCGTTCAATTTACACCCCGTGGAGAATATTCCAGATTTTTTTCAAAATTTTTGATAAGTATTTTTCGACATAAGGCGGGTGGACAGCGATTTTTCGCGATTTTTTAAAAATAATACAAAGAAAAGTGCGCGCAAGTATTACATTATATATATATATTATATATATATATATATATATATATATATATATATATATACATATATATATATATATATATATATATATATATATATATATATATATATATATATATATATATATACATATATATATATATATATATATATATATATATATATATATATATATATATACATATATATTTTACTCGTATTTTCACAAGCTTTCATTTGACACCACACTCGATTACCTAGTAAAAAATTTTTTTTTTTCACTTCCGATTCCACCCCCCAAAACTAACCCCTTAAGTCAAAATTTAACTTTCAAAACTACATGGCTCTGATGAGGCCATTAATTCCTATATTATTACCAAATTTCAACTTCTATGACAAATAGTTTCGGAGAAAATTGGGTGTGACAGGCAGACAGACAGACGGACAGACAGATGGACAGACACACAACGAAATCATCTTATAAGTGTTCCGTACAGAACACTAAAAATGTCAAGAGGACGTTTTTGTTGTGCGATTAGCCCTTGTAAAAATATATGTGGTATCTCCAAAGGATTTAGTTTTTTAGATTTCCCAAAGATCCTAAAAGGAAATTTATTCATAATTCTTTATTTTTATTATTCAGTATATTATATAAAGATTATCTTTCATATTAAACTACTCAGTATATATCACCACTACATCACACACCAATTTCATATTAAAGTTGTTTGCCAGAGTTAAGTTATATAATCTGCTAAAATTAACTAACCAAACTTTCAAAACACAATCTGGGTATGGAAAAATAGTAATTTTCCGGCACGAATGAGTTTGAATAAATCAGTGCATGGATTTAATTTTTTTATATATAGTATCTTCTTCTTAAAGTTCGGTTCAAATGTTGGCAATCATTCTGGCTATTGTTACTTTATCCACTACAGCTCTGAAAAGACCGGTATTATTTTTTGAGAATCAGTTTCGTAGATTGTTTAGCCAGGAAATACGGCTGCGTCCCGAATACCTTTCCTTGAAGTATTTGCTGTAGTAATCCATATCTATGGGGATTTCTCATTATGTGTCCTAAATACTCCAATTATCCTACTTTAACAGTTTCCATAATTTCCAGTTTCTTTTTCATGCGACGTAACACGTCCTCGTTGGTAATATGGTCAGTATAAAAAAATTTCAAAATTTTGCGGTATAGCCATAATTCAAATGCCTCAAGTTTCTTAGAAGTGGCTTCAATCAGCGTCCAAGATTCCACACCGTAAAGAAGGACACTGAAGACATAACATCTTTTATTGCTGAGCTTTTGAAAAATGATGTCATTTTGAGAAACGCTGCTGTAACTTTTTCGATACGGTAACAAATTTCCTGCGAATGATCCCATTGTTCGTTTATCATCGTACCTAGATATGAATATTGTGGAGTTATTTGTATTTGTTGATTGTTAACCGTCAACAAGGTAGCAGGAACCGGAGACTTGCTGATTACCATTTACTTCGGTTTGCTGATATTAAGTTCGCGGCCGTATCGATTACTGACTTCATTTATTTTTGTCATAAGATGTTGTAGACCCTTTAAGTTATCAGCCATAACCGCCGTATCGTTAGCATAACGAATATTATTTATTTGCTCCCTATTAAGCAGTATTCCTTCATCAGCCTCTGCCAGTGCTACTCTGAAAATTTGCTCAGAGTATATATTAAACAATAGTGGAAATAAAACACAACCCTGCCTTACTCCACACTCAATCGATATTGCTTCCGAGAGCTCTCTTTCTGCTTTAATAAATGCCATCTGGTTTCAGTAGAGGTTGCCAATAATCCGCAGATTCGGCGTAACCCAAAGGAGTTTTTGCATCGTTTCGTAACGATGCACGAAATATGGATCCACAACTATATGCCTGAATATAATAGTCAGTACGCATGTGGCTGGAGTCGCATGAAAACCGGTCGAAGTTTCCAAAAACACAAACATCAGCTAGAAAGGTTTTTGCAAGTATTTTTGGGGATTGCGCATGGATTAATACTGACCGACTATTTTGAGAAGGGGCGAACAGTTACGGGAGGCTATTACGTTGGTTTATTGGACGGTTTGAATGGTGAAATCCAGAAAAAAATTCCGCATTCAGCGAAGAAACAAGTGTTTCACCAAGATAACGCACCAGCTCACAAGTCAATAAAATGGATAGTGAAACAATTGGACTATGAATTGCGTCCTCGTCTACCGTACTCTCCAGATCTAACCCCCAACAAATGAAAATGAAGAATGGTCGAAAGGGAAACTGAGACTTATTTTAGAAAGTTCCACAAATCGTACATACGGAAGGTATCCAAATGTTGGAAGATCTGTAGAGTAAGGGTATCGCTACGTTGAAGAAAAAAATTGCCTTTTCTACAAAAGTTTCGATATTTTTCACACGAGGACATTGTCGAAATCATTTATAAGTCACGAAACAGTACTCCTACAAAAGCACTTAGTCCATCTCTTGAGTGATTTCTGACGTTTAGGTTATAGTTGCAAAATGCATATTCAGAGATCTTTACTCATCGAATTTAGAACACTAAACGAACATTAAATACAAGAATTCATAAATTTATAGCCAATTGGTGTTCCCCATATTGATCTTTTGTCCTGTCCTTGGAAACGAGGGTGGTTTTGTCTAAAGGATTTAATATCGCCCTATTAACATAAATATTTATTTTAAATCGTCTGTAAGAAATATCAACATAATTATTACCAAGAGTTATATGGTGCCAAATTTAAAATCAACATCATATTTCATTGGAGGATAATCGTGTCCGCAGAGAAAGACCGATAGTAAATAAGAACCCAATTTTTTTGGGATTTATGAACCGTCAAATTTTACTAGCAATTTTTAAAAAAGGTTGAAACCAATTTTCATTAAAAACTGACGATGTAAACTGAGTTACTTCACACGGATTATGTTGATTCTATTTTGATCACGTCGGTACACTTAACTTCCTTTTCACTTTTATTTGGAAAACCGTTATCTAAAATGATAAAGGTGTGTTATACCGAGTGTGACATCTGCAAATACTCCGTTTTTTTAGAATGAGATTTTTTTAACATGCGTAATACTTAATCAACCATCACACCAAATGTTCAAGAAAATACGACTTACTGTTTTTTTTACACCATTCTCGATAACAAATTCTTGGTACTGTTAAGACACTTTCCTTTATGGTTTTGTCTACAATTTTTTCAATAAAAATTCACATGTCGGAAACTAGTGGATTAGATCTAATGAATATCGGTCGAATACAAATCCTTAACTTGTGCTTCTCAGTCTTCATTTCAGGTCCTAATCTTGAAGAGTCACGATCTCTGAAGATATTCCATAAATTGTTAATGAAACCTTGATTCCAATTTGAGACAGTATAATCCGAAAACTATGATTTCTAATCTAATCAACATCGATATTTTGCATAGTTTCAATAAAAAAATCTATCTGGTTTTTGATTGAGACAATGAACAAATTTTAAGGTATACAAAAAAATTCTCTGGCTTTTAAGTGAGCCACGTGTTTTCTTAAATATTTTTTTATGCTGAATTTAAAAAACATAAAAAAGACATCTACTGTGAGATTTTTTCAGAAAACACACTTAAAGTTGCCAGAAAACTATTAAATTGAAAAAAATACATGTTATTAAATAACGTAAAAAAAAACATTGAAATTATGGAATAAAAATATTATTTCGAACATCTTTAAATGTTCTGAATTTACATTTATCATAAAAACTTTATATATATTAAAAGACTGTTCTTAGTCAATTTCCACTGATTTTTTTTGATTTAAAAATTTTTCCAGTTTTTCTGTTGGTTTGCCGAAATAGGTTAAGCATTTAAATGTGGGTTTTCTGTCCTTAAAACGTGGGTATATAACATACAAGACAATACTATAGGGAAATATATCAATAACTACAAACCACAAATCAATAAAGACAATAAATCAGGGGTTTATCAATTAGCATGTGGCTCATGTCCTAAAACATACATAGGACAAACTCGACGTACATTTATACAAAGAATTACAGAACACGAAAAAAAGTTTCATCCATAGAAAGCCTAATTCAACATATGCTAATCATCTTTTAACAGAAAATCACAGGTTTAACAAGAATTTCAAAATTTTACATACCCAACAAAAAGGTATAAAACTAAACCTTTTAGAGACAATGCAAATAAATCGATTGAGGACTCCAGGTACTTTACTCAACGACCAGGTAGATTTAAACTATTCACCATTATTGAATTTATTCTCCTAATTCCATGTCTGTATGGGTTTTCGAATACTATCAATGTAATTTAATTAGGTGTAATATTATAATTAAGAAATTATATGAAATTGTGAACATTAAACCTAACTTGACAGTGTAAAATGTAGATCTGAAGAAGCTGCATCGACAGCGAAACGTATCATCACAATTTAAATAAACCAGTGGAAATTGACTAAAAACAGTGTTTTATTATATATTTATAATGAATTTCCATCAAGTAGAAGCTACAACCATCCAAAATTTAAAATATTAAATTTTAGTGTTCATGTTTAAGAAAAAACACGAATACATCACATTTAACTGACCACGTTGGAAAATGCTATGTGCAACTGCTAAATTAAATAACCGATCAAGTGCAAGTTGAACTTGCGCAATTAGTGTTCCATACGTTGATTGCTTCTGAAATAAAAAATTTTTACGGAGGTATAAAATGATCATTGACTTCACAAAATACACCCCAAATGAGTTTTCAACAAAATTTGTTTCTGATTTTTACTGAAAACTGATGGCCTTGAATTTTTGTTTTTTTTCATATACCAAATAAATTATTAAAGGTAATGCACTCGTGATAATTTTCATTCAATCTACACCCCGTGGAGAATATTCCAGAATTTTTTCCAAATTTTTGGAACAGTACTTTTCGAGATAGAGGGGGGACAGCGATTTTTCGCGATTTTTCCAAAATAATACAAAGAAAAGTGTACACATGTAAGACATTATATATATTTTTGAACTCATGTTTTTACAAACTTTCATTTAACTCAATGGCCTAGTAAAAAATTTTTTTTCACTTCCGATTTCACCTTCTAAAGTCAAAATTTAACTTTCAAAACTACACGGTTGTGATGAGACCATCAATTTCTATATTAGTACCAAATTTCAAATTTCTACGTCAAATAGTTTAGGAAAAAATCTGGTGTGACAGACGGATAGACAGATAGACGGACAGACAGACTCCGAAGTGATCTTATAAGTGTTCCGTACGGAACACTAAAAATTGTTTTTAATTTTTATTAATATTGAACAAAACTGTTATTTTCAGTGTTTTTTAAAGTTAATCCTGACTTGACATCAAAAAATAAATTTTTATGTTCAGTTTCAACAATAAACTCGCTTTAAACACTTACAAGGGTGTTATGTGGTTGGTAAAATGTTATTTTTTAAGTAAATAAATACAATGAAATAATAGTTTTGTTCAATATTAATGAAAATTAAAAACCATTTTTAGATGACTTCGGTGTCTGATTGTCTGTCACACCCCATTTTCTCCGAACCTATTTGTCATAGAAAGTTGAAATTTGGTAATAATATAGGAATTGATGGCCTCATCAAAGCCGTGTACTTTTGAAAGTCAAATTTGGACTTAAGGGGGTTTTGGGGGGGGGGGGTGAAATCGGAAGTAAAAAAAAAATTTTTTAGTAGGTCATCGAGTGTGGTGTGCTTGTGAAAACACGAGTAAAAATATATATATATAATGTAATACTTGCGCACACTTTTCTTTGAATTATTTTTAAAAAATCGCTGTCCCCACACCTTATCTCGAAAAGGAGTGATCAAAAAATTCTGGAATATTCTCTACGGGGTGTAGATTGAACGAAAATTATCACGAGTGCATTACCTTTAATAATTTACCTAGTATATAAAAAAAAACCAAAATTTTTTTGGATTCAGCATAAAAAAATACTTAAGAAAATAAGTGTATCACTGAAAAAGACAGCGAATATATTTTATATACCTGCTATTTATATTCAAACTCATGTTATATATATATATATATATATATATATATATATATATATATATATATATATATATATATATATATCCCTTTTCAAAATTCTTGGATTCAAGGAACCTGATAATTATGTTATGCGTCATCAGACTCCCCTGAGTCTAAACGCCAGTATCTTAGAAAACTGTAAGAAAAGAAGCTGATGTGAAAAGGCCATGTGACAACAGTAATAGTCAGTGCCTACAAAATCACGTCGTTGATATGCCCCCCCCCCCCCTCCTGTGAACAATAACTAATTACGTGTTTTTTAATTAGTGTTCCGTACGAAGAACTTATGGTAACACTTCGGTGTCTGTCACACCCGACTTTTTCTGAAACTATTTGACATAGAAAGTTGAAATTTGGCACAAATATAGGAATTAATAGCTCAATCAGAGCCGTGTAGTTTTGAAAGTTAAATTTTGACTTAAGAGATTAGTTAGGTGTAATCGGAAGTGAAAAAAAATTACCAAATCATCGAGCGGGGTGTTCAAAAATATATATGATGTAATACGTGCTCATATTTTTCTTTGTATTAATTTTAAAAGAATGGCCAAAGACCTCTGTTCTCGAAAAGTACTGATCAAAAATTTTGAAAGAATTCTGGAATAGTCTCCATAAAGTGTAGGTTGATAATTTATCTGGCATTTTTTTTTATGGTCTAGCACTCGTGCTGCAGGGAAGTCCCTAAAACGCTACAGGAGCGATACGTGTGCGGAGAAAGCGATTCACGTTGTTCTTCAATCGCTGTAAATTGTACTCGGTGGGAAACACAGCCCTGGGCAAATTATTCCAAAGGGATGATGTTCTCCATATAAAAGACTGAAAAGCGTTGTACGAGGAGTAACAAGCTGAACCTCATACGGATGTGAAGTATTAGGGCAACGTGTACTTCTAATATGCACCGCTCTGGGAGGAATTAACGGGGCCATATCCATCGAGCACTTTCCATGAAAATACTTGTAGGAATAGGCTCAAGTCGCCAACCGTTCTTCGATGTTCCAGCGAATCAAGGCCGCCGGTCAGTTCCGGATCTCCAGTCAGACGAACAGCTCTTCTCTGAATAGAATCCAACAAATGCAGTGTATGTTTGGGAGCGGAGCCCCAATCATGGGAGCAGTATTCCATAGTTTGTCGAATTTGAGCTTTGTAAAGAATTAACAGTTGTTGTGGAGTGTAAAGCTTTCTGGTTCGAAATAATATTCCCAACTTTTGAGAAGCTCTCCTTGCTATGCCTGCAACATGTTCATACCAGGACATATTTGCTCCCAAATTAAAGCCCAACAAATTGAGTGACGATGTTAGAGGAATGGAGTGCCCTGACATAACTATGTCGGGTTCAGCAACGTTAACTTTTTTAGAAAAAAAACTGCCGCTTGGGTTTTTGCAGCGTTAAATTCCACTTGGTTACTGTCACCCCAAGACAGAATTTCTTCCAAGTCTTTGTTAAGTTGAATAACTTCCTGCTGTCTGCGGATATTCATCTGAGTAGCCGATGTCCGAGCGTTCAATGTGAATGAAGAGATAAGCGTACTGTCATCTGCAAACCTGTAGATTGGATTCTCGGTCTTTTCCAGCAGATCATTAAGGTAAATAAGAAAGAGAGTAGGAGACAGTATGGAGCCTTGGGGTACACCGGCGTTAATAGTGAAGGTGTTAGAAAGAAATCCGTCGACTGCCACTCATAAAGAACGTTCTCTGAGGAAACATGAGAGCCACAAACAGAACTTATAAACTTAAAAACTTGTTACCCGCCAAAATGGTGAAGGTTTATTTCATCGAAAGTTATGAATTGAACCTGAAGTGACAGCCACTGCTTTAAACATTAGGTACCAAGTGAAAATAATTTTTAGTGTTCCGTACGGAACACTTATAAAATCACTTCGGTGTCAGTCTGTTCGTCTGTCTGTCGCACACAATTTTCTCCGAAACTATTTGACATAGAAAGTTAAAATTTGGTACTAATATAAGAATTGATGGCCTCATCAAAGCCGTGTAGTTTTGAAAGTTAAATTTTGACTTAAAGGATTAGTTTTGGGGGATGAAATCGGAAGTATGGTTATTTTTTTTTACTAGGTCATTGAGTGGGATGTTTCTTTGCATTATTTTTAAAAAATCTCGAACAATCGCTGTCTCCCCCCTTATCTCGAAAAATACTGATCAAAAAAATTTTTGAAAAATTCTGGAATATTCTCCACAAGGTGTAAATTAAACAAAAATTATCGTGTGCGTTACCTTTAATAATCTATCTGATATATATATATGTATATATATATATATATATATATATATATATATATATATATATATATATATATATATATATATATATATATATATATATATATATATATATATATATATATATATATATATATATATATATATATATATATATATATATATATATATATATATATTTGGGTTCAACTGTACATATACACAAGTAATATATGACAATTATACAACTAAGTGTTGTGTTCCCATTCGCCTTCTCCAAACCTCTCTATCGTCCGCCATCTTTTCCTCCATTCCTCGTGACCTCATGGCTTGTCTCATATCTTCATTCCAGGATCTACGTGGTCGTCCTTTTTTATTTCTTCCCGATGGTTTCCATGTCAAGAGCCTTTTGGACCATCTTGTATCATTCATTCTGAGTAGGTGTCCAAACCATTTTAAACCTCTATTTTCTATTCTTTGTATAATTATTTCTGTTGCTGCTGTTCCGTTGCGCATTTCTTGGTTTATTATGTGTTGGAATTTGGACACTCCGGCGCTTCTTCTCAGGTAATCCATCTCTATCGTCGTTATTTTTCTTTTATCCTCCTCTTTCATTACCCACAGTTCACTACCATAACTTAAAACCGAGTCTACCATTGTTCTTCCAATTCTCTTTTGGTTTTGTGTAGTTATGTTTTGATCCCACCATATTGAGTTAAGAGCTCCTATGATCCTCCTGGCTTTTTGTATTTTATTCTGTATTTCCTTTTTACCTATACCATTTTTGTTGTCAATCAGTACTCCTAGATATTTAAATTCCTTGACTTGTTTGACATGTGTATCGTTGTTAATTAAGACATCAAATTCTATTTCCGAGTTCATAACCATATACTCCGTCTTTTCAAGGCTCACCTCTAGTCCCCATTCCTTGGAGTCTGTGTATAATCTCTTCAATACATATTCCATATCGAATGCATCTTGTGTTATTATTACTTGGTCGTCTGCAAAGTTTAACGATAATAGGTGTTTATCACTAATGGGGATATCCATGCTTTGGAAGTGCGGTTCCACTTCTTTAAAGCGTTGTCTACAAATATATTAAATAAGATTGGTGAAAGGCAACACCCTTGTCTTAGACCTTTGTAATGTGGATAGCTTCCGAGAGATAGCGTCCCTATTTCACATATCCTATATTTTCATTATATAACTCTTTTATTGTTGTTATCATCCCTTCTTTTATCTCTACTGTTCTCAAGACATGCCAAAGCTTATTTCTCGGTACACTATCGTATGCTTTCTTAAGATCTATAAAGGTCATATGTATTTCGTCATCTTTTTGGATCTTTTTTTCTATCAATTGTTGTAAAGTAAACAAGTTGTCTATATACGACCGGCCCGGAGTAAATCCGCTTTGGTTTTCGGATATGTGGTATATAAAAAAACAAAAATTTCAAGGTTATCAATTTTTAGTAAAGATCGGAAAAAAACTTTGTTGAAAACTCATTTAGATTGTGTTTTGTGAAGTCATTTTTCATTTTATACCTCTGTAACAAAAATGTTTATTTTAAAAGCAATTAACGTACCGAACATTAATTGCGCAAGTCCAACTTGCACTATACCGATTTTTTTACTATTGGGTCACTTTCGAGTCGTTAGTATATTTATAAACTAAAATAATATGTAACTTATTCATCATCAACTATCTATCTAGTAATTTGAAACCCAATAACCCAATACTTATTTATATTTATTATATAATTTAATGTTATTTATTTCCAGGTTAACTTGAAAAAAAGAAAATAATGAAAAACCTTGTACGAACTATTTCTCTTATTTTTGCCACAATATTTTTCCACATACGCACAAATAAACATCGGCAGTGGCGGACAATCGGGCAGTTTTAACCCTCCAGATGACACTCTTCTAGAAGATTACTGTTACAGACAAGATGAGGAACCATATATTTACTTTGGAACCAAAACATCTTATGATACTTTAACAAGGAGAGGTGGTCAACAGCATAATGTTCCTGGTAATGATTAATTATTTTCCTTAAATCCTAAAAATATATAGGGTGTTACCTGAATTAGAGGATTTTAACAAGTAATGATATTCCCTTAAATCAGTCTCTTTAAATCCAACCTAACTTACACAAAATTTGAATTATTGAAAGAAGAGAAAGAAATTTTACATTTTTTTTTAATTTTATGTGCAGTTTCTTACAATGTCAGTCATCATCAGGGATCACGCATGAATATCATATTTATAATTTCAACATGCCAAGAACCTTAATTGGTCTATGAAGTCTAAAATACTTTTGATACTTGCCCTTTTATTTTTGTTTACATTTTCTCTAATAAAAAGTTTTAAAATTACCGGCATTTGAACGACTCTATTAAAATAAAGTCGTAAGCATGCAAAAGAAGGGAGGGACAAAACAACCCTATAAGATCTTAAAGTAATTTTGACAAAATGTCTTCATAATGCCGACTGGAAAGTTTTTGAATTTTCATAATTTTTCAATGTGACATCTCTGAAAAAAAGTTAGTAGATTTATTACATAAAAATATGTTTAAAAGTCAACAGGAAAAAAAAACTGATAAGATAACTTCAATGTTCGTTACACCAAGATTAGTTGAAATTATTTATTGATAGACGTAATCATTATTTAATTAGGTTAGTTAACCGCAAATAACCATAATACTTTATTGTATGTGATTTATGTACTTGTTGAATATATTAAAACCATACTCATTTGGCGTATTGATTACTTCAATCCTCTATAATTTCCCAGCTACAGAGAAGTACTGTTTTCGTGAAAAAATCGCCCTTTGGGATATTTGTATTTCTTCACACATTTTGGGGACCCCAGATAACGAGAACCATAGGCCCCCATTTCCGTCGCTCTGTCTATCTAACTGCTTGTCTGTGCTTGTCTGTTTGTTGGCATAATAACTCTCAAACGAAGTAAGATATTCATTTCAAATTTGGTACACATTTAATAATTAAAGTATGAGGGTTGTATAATAAGTACCGGGCCTCGGTCAGAGATGGCGCTACTAATGTTTAAAAAATTATATTTTTCGTAAACATAACCTTTTACAAGTGAGTGAGTGGCAGCCATTTAAATAGAACAATATTTGTGATTTTACAATGGAAAAAATTGAATATCGAAAGGTGACAAAATATTTATTTTTAAAAAAGAAAGCGAATGATGAGATAAAAGCGAAACTCAGCAGAGTTTCGACCATTGGACAGCTGCATTCAAACGCGTCCGTAAAAGCATTTTTGATAAAGAGCGTTCAGATCGTCTAAATGAGGTTACCCCTTTAAAAATGAAAATTTCACGACATAGTGATAAATGATCGGAGAGTGAAAGTACGTGAGATTCCTGAGACTGTGGGCATCTCAATTGAATTGGTGTAAAACATTTTAACGACTCATTTGAATATGAGAAAGCTTTCCGCAAGGTGGGTGCCGCGATTGTTCACAATTGACATTAAAAACACACATGTGTAAACTTCAAAAGGTTTTTCGCCTCGATTCATAACTGTTGCCGAAACATGAATTCATTACAGCACACCAAAAACCAAAGACTTTATCAGCCAACAAAATCATGGCCACAGTGTTTTTGGATGCACGCAGCATAATATACGTCGATTACCTTGAAAAGGGCAAAACGATTAGTGGAGAGTATTATGACAACTTATTGGAGCGCTTCAAACTTGCTGTGAAAGAAAAAGTCCGCATTTGGTGAAGAAAAAAAATCTCTTTAATGAAGACAATTTACGCGTACACACTTGTGTCATCGCCATGGCAAAATTCCATGAGTTAAGTACCAATTGCTTCCACATCGACCATATTCGCCAGATTTAGCCCCCAGCGATTATTTCGAAAAAAATTTTACCTCAAACGATGAGGTGATTGATGAAACTAAGGCTTGTTTTTGAATGGTTGGAGAAATCGTATTTTTAGATGAGATATACAAAACAGAAAAATGTTGGACTAAGTGTACCGAGCTAAAAGGATACTATATTGAAAAATAAAATAAATAATACCCAAAAAAATGTATTTTTCTTGCCCTGGTACTTATCATACAATCCTCGTAATGATGAAACTTATAGTTTTTGAGGGATAACGCTTAAGGGGAAAGGGGTCAAAAGAGTCGATAATTTTAAAATATTTTCTTTTCTTTTGTTTTTGGTTATAATATTGAACAATTTTTTGAGCATAATTACTTATAGTCAAACATATGGTATAAGGGGTTACAGGGGCGAAGGGAAAGTGTATCGTATTATAGGTCCCTTTCAATGCCTTTGGAGTCAAAAACAAACCCTAAATAATTTAAAATGTAAGTTATATTTGTTATTTTCAAATTTTTATGGTCAAACATATAAGAATTTAAGGATGTGGGGAGAGATTAGTAGGATTACTTTATATATGTCGTATTATACGCTGTTTTCAGGGTTCTTGTTTTTTGTTATTATTTCAATATTTGCGATTGTAACAGGGATAATATATAGAAAGAAGAAGTTAAGTTGTAAATATCTCTGAAGCCCTTCTTGTGATTACTTATTTTGTAGTTAACATATATATATATATATATATATATATATATATATATATATATATATATATATATATATATATATATAAGTAATCGTATATCCCTTCTACCATAAGGTGTAGAGCAGTTATACATTCTCCTTTGTTTCCTTTCAATCTCTACATATAAACTTCTTCCATCCGTCTCTACTCTTTGCCATTTTCACTGCTTCTTTCCAAGATTTTCCCCTTTCCTTAAGTATACCGCCAATACTCCTATTCCAGATCTGTCTAGGTCTTTCTCGCTTCTGTTTTCCCTGTATTCGGGCTTCATACACTTGTTTCACCTGACTATCATCCTTCATTCTCTGTATATGTCCCCACCATCCCAGCTGTCTTTGTTGTATATATTCCATAATTGCTTGTACTCTCAGCCTTCTGCTTATTTCTGTATTTCTTAGTAATTATAATTAACATTATGAAGGGTCTTTTAAATTGATCGGTTTTTTTAATTCTCAAATAAAACACAGATGGCGTGGATTTCAAAAAACATTTTATTGGTAATTAAAGTATATAATGTATGACATTTAAACACGAAAAACAATATCCGCCAAACGTCCACCTCTTGCAGCTTCACAGATGTCCACTCTTTTGTCAAAATTTTCGACGAAATTTTGGCAATAATTGCAGTTTTAACTCGCCAATAACGCGAGTAATTTCGTCCTTCGGCTGAGGAATCGATTGTGGGTTATTCTTATAGACCTGACTTTTCACGTAACCCCAGAGAAAATAGTCCAACGGAGTCGGATCACATATTCTTGGTGGCCAATTAACATCACCGTTTCTGGAGATTACACGTCCAGAAAATTGTCTCTGCAACAACTCAAAGGATTCACGAGTTTTTATGTTATTTGAATCTTACATGCCTTCGAAGCTAAATTCTTTCGTAAAATACGCCGTGTTGTGGATTCACTTCAGTCCAACTTGTTGTGAACGTCGCCTAATGGATATTTCTTCTTGGTCTTGAGCAACACTTTCACGAATCAAATGAACATGCTCTTGTGAACGACCGCTACGACTATATTTTTCTCTTCTTTTATCTTCCACCGAATCAGTTCCTTGAAATTTTTGAACAGTTCGATTGATAGTGCAGATGGACGATTATGCAAACTGTAAATATTACGTAATTTTCTAAAAACATTTTTCACTGAACACCCATTTTCATAATAAATTTTAAAAATTTGAACGCATTGTTGTATATTATACGACTCCATTTTTAAAAATGTCATACATTACACCTTTCAAATGTCACAAGACCCAGGTTATTTCGCACGCCATCTGTGCCTTATTTCGGAATTAAAAAAACTCAGTTTGAAATACCCTTTACCATACAATACCCATCACTTAAAATATCTACTTATAATGCTATTTTTAGTGTTCCGTACGGAACATTTATAAGATCACTTCGGTTCTATCTGTCTGTCTGTCTATCTGTCCGTCTGTCTGTCACACCCGATTTTCTCCGAAACTATTTGACATAAAAAGTTGGAATTTGATACTAATATAGGAATTGATGGCCTCATCAGAGCCGTGCAGTTTTGAAAGATAATTTTGACTTAGGGGGTGAAATCGGAAGTGAAAAAAAATTTACCAGGTCATCGAGTAGGGTGTCAAATGAAAGTTTGTAAAAACACGAGTTCAAAAATATATGTAATGCAATACCTGCACACATTTTTCTTTGTATTATTTTTAAAATATCCCGAAAAATCGCTGTCATCCCCATTTATCTCGAAAAGTATTGCACAAAAAAGTTTGAAAAATTCTGGAATATTCTTCACAGAGTGTATATTGAATGAAAATTATCACGAGTGGGTTACTTTTAATAACTTATCTGGTATATATAAAAAAAAAAATTCAGTGTCATCAGTTTTCAGTAAAGTTCGGAAAAAACTTTTTTGAAAACCCATTTGCGGTGTGTTTTGTACTTTTTTTGATTGATTGCACTTGACCAGTTATTTTTAGTGTTCCATACGGAACACTTATACGATCACTTCGCTGTCTGTCTGTCTGTCTGTCTGTCTGTCTGTCACATCCAATTTTCTTCGAAACTATATGACATAGAAAGTTGAAATTTGGCATTAATATAAGAATTGATGGCCTCATCAAAGCCGTGTAGTTTTGAAAGTTAGATTTTGACTTAAGGAGTTAATTTTCGGGAGGGAAATCGGAAGTGAAAAAATTTTTTTTTTACCAGGTCATCGAGTGGGGTGTTAAATGAAAGCTTGTAAAAAGATGAGTTCAAAAAGATATATAACGTAATACGTGCGCACAATTCTGTTTATATTAGTTTTAAAAATGTGCGAAAAATCGCTGTCCCCTCCACCTTATCTCAAAAAGTACTGATCAAAAAATTTTGAAAAAATTCTGGAATATTCTCTACAGGGTGTAGCTTAAACGAAAATTATCACGAGTGCATTACCTTTACTAATTTATCTGGTATATAAAAAAAATAAAATTTCAAGGTCATTAGTTTTCACTAAAGATCGGAAAAAAACTTTGTTGAAAACTCATTTGGGATGTGTTTTGTGAAGTCACTGATCATTTTATACTTCCGTAACGAAAATTTTTATTTTAAAAGCAATCGACGTACTGAACACTAATTGCGCAAGTTCAACTTGCACTTGACCGGTTATTTATTAAGTATGAGAAAGTGAAATTTAATACTTTTTAGAACTACCTCTTGACAAGGAAGTACTGGCTAAATAACTTTGCAATTTTTTTTAAGGATGTCAACCTGTTCAATTCTGGTCACTGAACCGACACGGGACGAGATTACCAAAGGCGCAAAAAATTCGAAAACTTAGACAACTGCAAGATTTAAAAGATGAAATAGTTCAAAATTATGAACAAAGAAAAACATATCCTCAAGTTGGAAAATTATGTTACGACGATTATAACTTATTAAGAAGGTAATAACGTTACTTTTAAGATTCCAATAATTTAATGATCATACAGATTTTTAACATATTTAATTATTAATCCAGATGGAGATGGAACGACTCAATTACTGAAGATAAAGCTGCTGTATTAACTCATCAGGGAATAGATGAGCTAAAACTTTTAGCTAGAAGATACAAAAGTAAATTTCCACAAGTGTTTATACAACCATATAATGATCAGGCATATTATGTAAGTTAATAAAGTTAAGAAACCTTGATCTATATATACAGTTACCTGCAAAAGTTTTGGGTCAACAATATCTTTGTGACTAATTTGGTTATACCAGGTGTACAAGTATGAAATGCGGACTTCAGACAACAGATGGTGCACCAATACAGTTTATGCTATAAAGATTTGTCACTGCGCCATTTTGTTGTGTCATCAACAAGTCAAAGATGCGCACGAGTAATAAATTGGAAAAGTGTGTGCTTAGTGTTGTGTTATTGTGTTCAATATGTCGAAATTTATACCGAATAAACAGCATTCGCGGACACTAATTTCTTGTTTTCATTTGAAGAAAACTGCTGTTGAATCATACCGATTACTTCAAGAATCTTATGGTGAATATGCTCCATCGCAAGATATGTGTGAACGATGGTTTCGGCGTTTCAAAAGTGGTGACTTCGATGTTGCAGACAAAGAACGTGGAAAACCACCAAAAGAATACGAAGATGTGGAATTGCAAGCATTGTTGGACGAAGATGATTCGCAGACACAAAAACAACTCGCCGAGCAATTGGGCGTTAGTCAACAAGCTGTTTCCGATCGGCTACCAGAGATGGGAAAGATTCAGAAGCCGGCAGATGGGTACCACATGAGTTGAACGACAGGCAAACCGAAAAGCGCAAAAACACGTGTGACATTTTGCTCGCTCTGTACAAAAGGAAGTCGTTTTTTGCATCGTATAGTTACAGGGGATGAAAAGTGGATTTATTTTGAGAATCCCAAGGGCAAAAAATCATGAGTAGACCCAGGCGCACCATCCACATCGACCGCAAGACCGAATCGCTTTGGCAGAAAGACTCTCTGTGTTTGGTGGGACCAGAGGGGCATGGCCTATTATGAGCTGTTAAAACCTGGGGAAACGGTTAATACTAAACGTTACCAATAACAATTGACCGATTTGAACCGTTCGTTGCTTGAAAAAAGGCCAGAATACCGAAAGAGGCAACACAAAGTCATTTTTCTTCATGACAATGCTCCATCACATACGGCAAAACCAGTTCGCAACACGTTGGAAGCACTCAGCTGGGAAGTTCTACCCCATGCGGCTTACTCACCAGACTTGGCTCCTTCCGATTACCACTTGTTTGCATCGATGGGTCACGCACTTTCTAAGCAGCGCTTTGGTTGGTACGAAGATGTGAAAAAATGGGTCGATGAATGGTTCGCAGCAAAAGAGGAAGATTTCTACTGGCGTGGTATTCACAAATTGCCCGAAAGATGGGAAAAATGTATAACAAGCGATGGAGCATACTTTGAATAAAGCACTTTTTATCATTCTTCCGAACTTACCATGTTTTTTTAGAAAAAAAATCCGCATTTCATACTTGTACACCTGGTAAAGAGAGAAGAGAAAAAAACCAAATACACCATCATAAACTACTAACAACATATACAACTAGAAAATTTTCTATTATAAATAACATATATTTCTAACAAAAATAACATTTTTCGGTTATTCATAAGTATCGGGCCAACTTCTAAGAAACTGTGATTTACTCAGTTTTGTTTACATTTCTGATTGAATCCATAATTGTGAATCAGTATCATTGAGGGAAGATGCCGAAACGTACGTCATTAGACATTTGAAAAACTGTTATAAAATTGTACGGTAAGGGAAAAGTTTCACGTGAAATAACTTTTTTTTATGGATCTAGCACACATGCTACAGGGAAGTCCGTAAAGCACTACAGGATCGCCACGTGTGCGAAGAAAGCGATTCACGTTGTTCTTGAATCGCTGTAAATTGTACTCGGTGGGAAACACAATCCTGGGCAAATTATTCCAAGGGATGATGTTCTCCATATAAAAGATTGCTTGAAAAGCGTTGTACGAGGAGTAACAAGCTGAACCTCATACGGATGTGAAGTATTAGCGCGACGTGTACTTCTAACAAGCACCGCTCTGGGGAATTAAGCGGGCCACATCCTTCGAACACTTTTCATGAAAATACTTGTAGAATAGGCTCAAGTGGCCGACCGTTCTTCGATGTTCCAGCGAATCAAGGCCGCAGGTCAGTTCGGGGTCTCCAATCAGACGAACAGCTCTTCTCTGAATAGAATCCAACAAATGCAGTGTATGTTTGGGAGCGGACCTCCAAACATGGGAGAAGTATTCCATTGAGCTTTGTAACAAATTAACAGTTGTTGTGGAGTGTAAAGCTTTCTGGTTCGAAATAATATTCCCAACTTTTGAGAAGCTCTCCTTGGTATGCCTGCAACATGTTCATTCAATTGAGTGACGATGTTAGAGGAATGGAGTGCCCCGATATAACTATGTCGGGTTCAGCAACTTTAACTTTTTTAGAGAAAACTGCCGCCTGGGATTTTGTAGCGTTAAATTCCACTTGGTTATTGTCACCCCAAGATAGAATTTCTTCCAGGTCTTCGTTAAGTTGAATGATTTCCTGCTGTCTGCGGATATTCGTCTGAGTAGCCGATGTCCGAGCGTTCAAAGTGAATGAAGTGTACTGTCATCTGCAAAGCTGAAGATTGGATTCTCGGTCTTTTCCAGCAGATCGTTAATATAAATGAGAAAGAGAGTAGGAGACAGTATGGAGCCTTGGGGTACACCGGCGTTGATAGCGAAGGTGTTAGAAAGAAGAAGAATTCCGTCGACTGCCACTCGTAAAGAACACTCTCTGAGGAAACATGAGAGCCACAACCAGAACTTTTCAGCCATACCATAAGAACGTAGCTTAGCCAACAGCCCATCGTGCCAAACACGGTCGAATGCCTTGGATGTGTCAAGAGCAACCGCTCGAGATTCTCCAAAGTGAACTTTTATCCATAGAAGAAACATCGGTTAACAATATATCTAAAAAATGGCAAACTACAAGTACTTGGAATGATAAACGATGTTGTGGAAGACCAAGGAAAACAACTATTCGTGTCGACAAAGTGATTAAACGAAAAGCAGTTGCAGATATAAAAAAGAATGCTGCAATTATTATACATGAATTATATGAAAAAAAAATTAGCTGACATTAGTGGGGGTGGGGGTACTGTTTCTCGTAGACTAACACAAGTTGGACTTGTTGGACGTGTTTGAGTAAAAAGCTATTCATCAGTAAAAAAAAATAATGAAATGATAAAAGAAGATATATTCGACGACCAAAAGGTACTAGACATGATTCTCGGTATCAAATATCGACTGTTAAGCATGGTGGTGGTAGTATTATGCTTTGGGGGCATTTTGGTGGCAAGGCGTCGGTCCAATAGATAAAATTGAAGGTGCTATGGACACTATTATGTACAGAGATATTTTATCAGAACACATGCTTCCTTATGGACATCGAAATATGCCACGATGATGGATTTTTCAACAAGATAATGATTCGAAACATCGATCTAAGCTTTTGAAAGAATTTTTCAGAAAGATAAAATCTTCGAGTTTTAGAAAGGTCAAGTCACCCCATAGAACATTTGTAGGAAGAGTTGAAAATGAAAGCGAGAATTGTTCCAATAAAGGTCCTCTCTGAAAAAAAGTTCAAAAAGAGTGGACCAATATTACCAGAGACAGAATTCTCAAATTAAACGAATCGATGCCTCAACGATGTTCTGCCGTATTAACTTCGAAGGGTATGGCTACAAAGTGTCGATAAGCCACTGCCACTTTTTTCTAAGTTATAGTGATTTTTGCTATGTTATATAAATGCCATTTTTGTTATAAATGATTGTTATTTATAGTATTTATATTCCTGGGCGACTTTAATCTTTACAACATCAACTGGCTTAAATATTCAAATACTACCGATGAACAAGGTCAATCAGCTGTGGCTTAACTCAGCTTATTGACGAACCAACACGGATCCCTGATCGAGACGAGGAGTTCACCAGTCTTGTTGACCTGTTTTTAACCACCAATCCGGAGATTTACACGGTCACCGTAAATCCGCCGTTAGGTTCTTCCGACCATAAACTGCTTTCGACATCGAGCATCCTACCAATCAGTGACAGAGAGGCGCCTAAGCTGCGCAAGATTTGGCACTACAGATCTGCTAAATGGGATGATCTTATGGAATATTTTCGAAATTTTTCTTGGTTAGACGTTTGTTTTCGTTCTGACGACCCATCTGACTGCGCCAGGGAGATTTCCGATGTTATTTTGGCTGGTACGGAAGCTTGCATTCCTTTTTCGAAGGAATGCCCTTCCAACGGCAAGCCTTCGTTTGATCGAAAATGCAAAGAAGCTGTTTCTTCTAAATATCTTGCCAACCGACGATGGCGTGAAAATCCTAACACCATAAATCGTAACACCTTTGTTCGTGTCCGGAACAGATGTAAAGAAATTATCGACGAAACCAAGGAGGCACACAATCAGCGAATTAGAAACAAACTTCTCGCTTGTCCCAACAATTCCAGTCGCTAAGGCAGTTAGCCAAAATTTCACCAAATCCACTATACCACCACTCACACGGCCAGATAATTCTATTGCAACGACACCTGTAGATAAGCGAACTTGTTGGCTGAACTCTTTGCTTCACATTCTACTGTCGATTTCCAAGGAAAAACAGCACCTACTATTCCCACAGCGCAGTCAAGGATGCCCGATGTTGTCTTCAGACAGCGTATCATAAAACGTATTTTAATGAAACTAGACACCAAAAAAGCTTCTGGCGCTGACGGAAACCTGTCATAGTTCTCAAAAACTGTGCGAGGGAACTAACACCAGTTTTCTGTAGACTTTTCAACCTATCCTACAGAAAGAGAATATTTCCTTCCTGCTGGAAATGTGCCACAGTTCAGCCGATACCTAAAAAAGGCAAGAAGACCTTGCCAAATAGCTACCGACCAATCGCAATACTTTCAATAATATTGAAAAGGATGGAAAAGGCATCAGCATCTTCTAAAATATCTGAAGGATTCAACATTATTGGCGATATACGGCTTTCGTAAAAATAGATCAACAGGAGATCTTCTGACTTATGTAACACACGTTTGGAACAACGCAATTGAACGCGGTTGCTCTTGACATATCCAAGGCATTCGACCGTGTTTGGCACGATGGGCTGTTGGCTAAGCTACGTTCCTCAGTGTGCGTTCTTTTTGAGTGACGGTCGACGGATTTCTTTCTAACACCCTCACTACCAACGCCGGTGTGCCCCAAGACTCCATACTGTCTCCTACTCTCTTTCTCATTTATATTAACGATCTGCTGGAAAAGACCGGAAATCCAATCTACAGCTTTGCAGATGACAGTACGCTTATCTCTTCATTCACTTTGAACGCTCGGACATCGGCTGCTCAGGCGAGTGTCCGCAGACAGCCGGAAGTTTTTCAATTTAACAAAAGACCTAGAAGAAATTCTATCTTGGGGTGACAGTAACCAAGTGGAATTTAATGCTACAAAAACCCAGGCGGCAGTTTTTCCTAAAAAAGTTAACGTTGCTGAACCCAACATAGTTATGTCCGGGCACTCCATTCCTCTAACATCGTCACTCAATTTGTTGGGCGTTAATTTGGGAGCAAATATGTCCTGGCATGAGCATGTTGCAGGCATAGCAAGGAGAGCTTCTCAAAAGTTGGGAATATTATTTCGAACCAGAAAGCTTTACACTCCACAACAACTGTTAATTCTTTACAAAGCTCAAATTCGACCAACTATAGAATACTGCTCCCATGTTTGGGGCTCCGCTCTCAAACATACACTGCATTTGTTGGATTCTATTCAGAGAAGAGCTGTTCGTCTGATTGGAGATCCTGAACTGACCGGCGGCCTTGATTCGCTGGAACATCGAAGAACGGTTGGCGACTTGAGCCTATTCTACAAGTATTTTCATGGAAAGTGTTCGGAGGATGTGGCCCGTTTAATTCCTCCCAGAGCGGTGCACGTTAGAAATACACGTCGCGCTGATACTTCACATCCGTATGAGGTTCAGCTTGTTACTCCTCGTACAACGCATTTTAAAGCGATCTTTTATATGGAGAACATCATCCCTTTGGAATAATTTGCCCAGGACTGTGTTTCCTACCAAGTATAATTTACAGCGATTCAAGAACAACGTGAATCGCTTTTTCCGCACACGTGTCGCTCCGGTAGTGCTTTACGGACCTCCCTGCAGCACGTGTGCTAGACCCATAAAAAAAATAGAAGATTTTTGAGTAATATATGTTGTTAGTATAATTAAAGTAATTTATGATGGTGTATTTGGTTTTTTTTTTTTTCTCTTCTCCCTTTATTAACCACAAAAATGTTTTATGGCCCAAAACTTTTGCACGCAACTGTAACAAAGTTCTAACTATAAAACGATAATTTATCTACATTTTTCTTTTAGTTTCAATACACACAATCTGACAGAACTCACGATAGCTACCAAGCTTATATCGAAGGTCTTTTTGACCAAGAATTCTATATGGTTCATGCCAATACTTTCGGAAATGATATGTTACTAAAGGTAAGTAAATTACATGCCTACAGATTCTACAAACTATCAGAAGTTCTAATACAAATTTTCAACTAGGAGACAATTAATCCAATTGTCTCCTAACCTATCACAAAAAACTTTTTCTTACAGTGGAACGCAGAAAAAAGATAAGGAGGGGAGAACATTCCAAAAATTATTTCATAATAAATCTTTACCTCCTGCAAAAATTAATGAAAATGGGAGAAGATGATGTCTAAAAAACCCTGCCTCGTAATTAAACTTTATCATCTGTAAGAATCCACGCGCGGGGGAGGGGGATTTCGAAAAAAAAAACCCTCTCTTATGATTCTGCAAAAATAACCAGGGAGGGGGAAGCTTGCCATAGACCTTACCGATTTTCAACACTTCCTCAAAGCCATAAAAACATCCAAGACACAAAAGGGAACAACACCCCATATCCCTTCCAAGAAAATCGGGAGTGTCTTCATGGTCTCCCTTTCCGTTGGCCTTAGATATGAGCATAAAATTCGACCTTTCGAAAACACATCTTTTGACAAGTATTACTTGCAAACGCATACATTTCCAAATTAGCATTTCGAAAAGTTTATTTTTCGAAAATATCAATTTAAAATATTTTTGAATATCCCGGTCGAAAAATAAGCAAGTAATTGAGAAATGGTTAAAATAAGCTTTTTAAAATATATTATTTTATTTCAATAATGTTTTCTTAATTTAACTTATATTATGGCATTTTTTAGCCATATCGAAATTGTAGAGAATGGTCTGAGAAAAAAATCGAAAATAATCCAGAGACCGAGTTAGAGTATAGGAAATTTTTAGATTCCTCAGAATACCAGAATCTGGCGAAGCAGGTTTTCAGAAGATTAGGCTTCAGATACGATCTGAACATAAGTGTAATTCAAGATATTTATGATATGTGCCGATTTGATAAAGCTTGGTAAGTTATCACAGTTTGGCACACATTATTTTTGAGGATAATAATACTATTGTCGTAATTCTTCATATATTAGTGTTTCCTACAGAATACTTATAAGATCACTTCGGTGTCTGTCTGTCCGGTGTCACAGCCGATTTTCTCCGAAACTATTTCGTATAAAAAAGTTTAATTTTTGAATTAACATGGGAACTGATGGCCTTATCAGAGCCGTCTAGTTTTGAAAATTAAATTTTGAATGTTGGGGGATGAAATCGAAAGTGTAAAAAAAATTTACCAGGTCATCGAATGGGGTGTCAAATGAAAGCTTGTAAAAATATATATAATATAATACGTGCGCACACTTTTTCTTTGTATTATTTTTATAAAATTGCGAAAAAAATCGCTATCTCCCTCCCTTATCTCGAAAACTCATGATCAAAAAATTTTGAAAAAATTCTAGAATATTCTCCACGGGGTGTAGATTGAACGAGTACATCACCTTTAATAATGTGTCTGGTATATATAAAAAAAAAAAATTTCAGGGTCATCAGTTCTCAGTGAAGATCGGAAAAAATTTTTGTTGAAAACTCATTTGGTGTAATATTAAAGAAACATTAATACTAATACAAAAGTATATTGCGATATATACGCAAACTCTTTTAACACTCTTCCTCATTCCTTTCACCCCATATCTATTTTATAATAAAAAGAATTTAAAGATTCGATGTCCCACTCAAGAATCAGGAAAAATTCTTGTAATACTATTGACAAGATACCGTCACCCTCACCTTTTTCATCCGCTTTCCTATAAACAATGAAAATATTGAAAA
>CM032455.1:37726321-37739424 GCA_019049505.1 Pachyrhynchus sulphureomaculatus | reverse complement strand
TTTTTACCAGATCATCGAGTGAGGTGTTAAATGAAAGCTTGTAAAAAGATAAGTTCAAAAATATATATAATGTAGTACTTGCGCACAATTCTGTTTATATTACTTTTAAAAATGTGCGAAAAATCGCTGTCCCCCCACCTTATCTCAAAAAGTACTGATCAAAAAATTTTGAAAAAATTCTGAAATATTCTCTACAGGGTGTAGCTTGAACGAAAATTATCACGAGTGCATTACCTTTACTAATTTATCTGGTATATAAAAAAAATAAAATTTCAAGGTCATTAGTTTTCACTAAAGATCGGAAAAAAACTTTGTTGAAAAACTCATTTGGGATGTGTTTTGTGAAGTCACTGATTATTTTATACTTCCGTAACGAAAAATTTTTATTTTAAAAGCAATCGACGTACTGAACACTAATTGCGCAACTTCAACTTGCACTTGACCGGTTATTTATTTAGTATGAGAAAGTGAAATTTAATACTTTTTAGAACTACCTCTTGGCAAGGAAGTACTGGCTAAATAACTTTGCAATTTTTTTTAAGGATGTCAACCTGTTCAATTCTGGTCACTGAACCGACACGGGACGAGATTACCAAAGGCGCAAAAAAATTCGAAAACTTAGACAACTGCAAGATTTAAAAAGATGAAATAGTTCAAAATTATGAACAAAGAAAAACATATCCTCAAGTTGGAAAATTATGTTACGACGATTATAACTTATTAAGAAGGTAATAACGTTACTTTTAAGATTCTAATAATTTAATGATCATACAGATTTTTAACATATTTAATTATTAATCCAGATGGAGATGGAACGACTCAATTACTGAAGATAAAGCTGCTGTATTAACTCATCAGGGAATAGATGAGCTAAAACTTTTAGCTAGAAGATACAAAAGTAAATTTCCACAAGTGTTTATACAACCATATAATGATCAGGCATATTATGTAAGTTAATAAAGTTAAGAAACCTTGATCTATAAATACAGTTACGTGCAAAAGTTTGGGCCAACAATATCTTTGTGACTAATTTGGTTATAAAGAGAGAAGAGAAAAAAACCAAATATTACACCATCACAAACTACTAACAACATATACAACTAGAAAATCTTCTATTATAAATAACAATTATTTCTAACAAAAATAACACTTTTCGGTTATTCATAAGTATCGGGCCAACTTCTAAGAAACTGTCATTGACTCAGTTTTGTTTACATTTCTGATCGTGAATCCATAATTGTGAATCAGTATCATTGAGGGAAGATGCTGAAACGCACGTCATTAGACATTTGGAAAACTGTTATAAAATTGTACGGTAAAGGAAAAGTTTCACTTGAAATAGCTTTTTTTTATGGGTCTAGCACACGTGCTACAGGGAAGTCCCTAAAGCGCTACCGGAGCGACACGTGTGCGGAGAAAGCGATTTACGTTGTTCTTGAATCGCTGTAAATTGTACTCGGTGGGAAACACAGTCGTGGGCAAATTATTCCAAAGGGATGATGTTCTCCATATAAAAGACTGCTTGAAAAGCGTTGCATGAGGAGTAACAAGCTGAACCTCATACGGATGTGAGTTATTAGCGCGACGTGTACTTCTAACATGCACCACTCTGGGAGGAATTAAGCGGGCGAAATCCCTTCGAACACTTTCCATGAAAATACTTGTAGAATAGGCTCAAGTCGCCAACCGTTCTTCGATGTTCCAGCGAATCAAGGCCGCAGGCAGTTCCGGGTCTCCAATCAGACGAACAGCTCTTCTCTGAATAGAATCCAACAAATGCAGTGTATGTTTGGGAGCGGACCTCCAAAGATGGGAGAAGTATCCCATAGTTGGTCGAATTTGAGCTTTGTAAAGAATTAACAGTTGTTGTGGAGTGTAAAGCGTTCTGGTTCGAAATAATATTCCTAACTTTTAAGAATCTCTCCTTGCTATGCCTGCAACATGTTCATGCCAGGACACATTTGCTCCCAAATTAACGCCCAACAAATTGAATGACGATGTTAGAGGAATGGAGTGCCCCGACATAACTATGTCGGGCTCAGCAACGTTAACTTTTTTAGAGAAAACTGCCGCGTGGGATTTTGTAGCGTTTAAATTCCACTTGGTTACTGTCACCCCAAGATAGAATTTCTTCCAGGTCTTTGTTAAGTTGAATGATTTCCTGCTGTCTGCGGATATTCGTCTAAGTAGCCGATGTCCGAGCGTTCAAAGTGAATGAAGAGATAAGTGTACTGTCATCTCCAAAGCTGAAAATTGGATTATCGGTCTTTTCCAGCAGATCGTTAATATAAATGAGAAAGAGAGTAGGACACAGTATAGAGCTTTGGGGTACACCGGTGTTGATAGTGAAGGTGTTAGAAAGAAATTCGTCGACTGCCACTCGTAAAGAACGTTCTCTGAGGAAACATGAGAGCCACAAACAGAACTTTTCAGACATACCATAAGAACGTAGCTTAGCCAACAGCTCATTGTGCCAAACACGGTCGAATGCCTTGGATGTGTCAAGAGCAACCACTCTAGATTCTCCAAAGTGAACTTTTATCCATAGAAAAAACATCGGTTAACAATATATCTAAAAAATGGCAAACTACAAGTACTTGGAACGATAAACGATGTTGTGGAAGACCAAGGAAAACAATTATTTGTGTCGACAAAGTAATTAAAGGAAAAGCAGTTGCAGATGTAAAAAGAATGCTGCAATTATTACACATGAATTATATGAAAAAAATTTAGCTGACATTAGTGGGGGTACTGTTTCTCGTAGACTAACACAAGTTGGACTTGTTGGACGTGTTTGAGTAAAAAACTGTTCATCAGTAAAAAAAATAAGAAGGCCAGATTAGAATTTGCAAACATACACCAAAATTGGATAGTTGACGGCTGGAAAAAAGTGCTGTTTTCGGACGAAACTAAAATTAATTTATTTGGAAATGATGGAAGAAAATATGTTCGACGGCCAAAAGGTACTAGCCATGATTTTCTGTATCAAATATCGACTGTTAAGCATGGTGGTAGTAGTATTATGCTTTGGGGGGCATTTTCGTGGCAAGACGTCGGTCCAATAGATAAAATTAAAGGTACTATGGACGCTATTATGTACAGAGATATTCTATCAGAAAACGTGCTTCCTTATGGACATCGAAATATGCCACGAGGATGGAATTTTCAACAAGATAATGACCCGAAACATCGATCCAAGAATTTTTTAGAAAGAAATATCTTCAAGTTTTAGAAAGGTCAAGTCAATCCCTTGAACCCCTTAGAACAAGTGTGGGAAAAGTTGAAAATGAAAGTGGGAACTGTTCCAATAAAGGTACTCTCTGAAAAAAAGTTCAAAAAGACTGGGTCAATATTACCAGAGACAGAATTCTCAAATTAAACGAATCGATGCCTCAACGATGTTCCGCCGTATTAACTTCGAGGGATATGGCTACAAAGTATCGATAAGCCACTGCCACTTTTTTCTAAGTTATAGTGATTTTTTCTGTTATATAAATGCCTAAATGGGAAGATCTCATGGAATATTTTCGAACTTTTTCTTGGTTAGACGTTTGTTTTCGTTCTGACGACACATCTGACTACGCCAGGGAGGTTTCCGATGTTATTTTGGCTGGTATGGAAGCTTACATTCCTTTTTCGAAGAAATGCTCTTCCAACGGCAAGCCTTGGTTTGATCGAAAATGCAAAGAAGCTGTTTCTTCTAAATATCTTGCCTACCGACGATGGCGTGAAAGTCTTAACACCATAAATCGTAACACCTTTGTTCGTGCCCGGAACAGATGCAAAGAAATTATCGACGAAACCAAGGAGGCACACAATCAGACGGCCAGATAATTCTATTGCAACGACACCTGTAGATAAGCGAACTTGTTGGCTGAACTCTTTGCTTCATATTCTACTGTCGATTTCCAAGGAAAAACAGCACCTACTATTCCCACAGCGCAGACAAGGATGCCCGATGTTGTCTTCAGACAGCGTATCATAAAACGTATTTTAATGAAACTAGACACCAAAAAAGCTTCTGGCGCTCACGGAAACCTGTCATAGTTCTCAAAAACTGTGCGAGGGCACTAACACCAGTTTTCTGTAAACTTTTCAACCTATCCTACAGAAAGGGAATATTTCCTTCCTGCTGGAAATGTGCCACAGTTCAGCCGATACCTAAAAAAGGCAAGAAGACCTTGCCAAATAGCTACCGACCAATCGCACTACTTTCAATAATATTGAAAAGGATGGAAAAGGCTATCAATCAGCATCTTCTAAAATATCTGAAGGATTCAACATTATTGGCGGTATACAGCTTTCGTAAAAATAGATCAACAGGAGATCTTCTGACTTATGTAACACACGTTTGGAACAACGCAATTGAACGCGGTTGCTCTTGACATTTCCAGGCATTCGACCGTGTTTGGCACGATGGGCTGTTGGCTAAGCTACGTTCCTCAGTGTGCGTTCTTTTTGAGTGGCGGTCGACGGATTTCTTTCTAACACCTGCACTATCAACGCCGGTGTGCCCCAAGACTCCATACTGTCTCCTACTCTCTTTCTCATTTACATTAACGATCTGCTGGAAAAGACCGGAAATCCAATCTACAGCTTTGCAGATGACAGTACGCTTATCTCTTCATTCACTTTGAACGCTCGGACATCGGCTGCTCAGGCGAGTGTCCGCAGACAGCTGGAAGTTTTTCAACTTAACAAAGACGTAGAAGAAATTCTATCTTGGGGTGACAGTAACCAAGTGGAATTTAATGCTACAAAAAACCCAGGCGGCAGTTTTTCCTAAAAAAGTTAACGTTGCTGAACCCGACATAGTTATGTCGGGGCACTCCATTCCTCTAACATCGTCACTCAATTTGTTGGGCGTTAATTTGGGAGCAAATATGTCCTGGCATGAGCATGTTGCAGGCATAGCAAGAAGAGCTTCTCAAAAGTTGGGAATATTATTTCGAACCAGAAAGCTTTACACTCCACAACTGTTAATTCTTTACAAAGCTCAAATTCGACTAACTATAGAATACTGCTCCCATGTTTGGGGCTCCTCTCAAACATACACTGCATTTGTTGGATTCTATTCAGAGAAGAGCTGTTCGTCTGATTGGAGACCCTGAACTGACCGGCGGCCTTGATTCGCTGGAACATCGAAGAACGGTTGGCAACTTGAGCCTATTCTACAAGTATTTTCATGGAAAGTGTTCGGACGATGTGGCCCGTTTAATTCCTCCCAGAGCGGTGCACGTTAGAAATACACGTCGCGCTGATTCTTCACATCCGTATGAGGTTCAGCTTGTTACTCCTCGTACAACGCATTTTAAAGCGGTCTTTTATATGGAGAACATCATCCCTTTGGAATAATTTGCCCAGGACTGTGTTTCCCACCAAGTATAATTTACAGCGATTCAAGAAAAAACGTGAATCGCTTTTTTCCGCACACGTGTCGCTCCGGTAGTGCTTTACGGACCTCCCTGCAGCACGTGTGCTAGACCCATAAAAAAAAATAGAAGATTTTTGAGTTATATATGTTGTTAGTATAATTAAAGTAATTTATGATGGTGTATTTGGTTTTTTTTTCTCTTCTCCCTTTATTAATCACAAAAATGTTTTATGGCCCAAAACTTTTGCACGCAACTGTAACAAAGTTCTAACGATAAAACGATAATTTATCTAACTACATTTTTCTTTTAGTTTCAATACACACAATCTGACAGAACTCACGATAGCTACCAAGCTTATATAGAAGGTCTTTTTGACCAAGAATTCTATATGGTTCATGCCAATACTTTCGGAAATGATATGTTACTAAAGGTAAGTAAATTACATGCCTACAGATTCTACAAACTATCAGAGGTTCTAATACAAATTTTCAACTAGGAGACAATTAATCCAATTGTCTCCTAACCTCTCACAAAAAACTTTTTCTTACAGTGGAACGCAGAAAAGATAAGGAGGGGCGAACATTCCAAAAATTATTTCATAATAAATCTTTACCTCCTGCAAAAATTAATGAAAATGGGAGAAGATGTCTAAAAAACCCTGCCTCGTAATTAAACTTTATCACCTACAAGAATCCACGCGCGGGGGGGGGGGTTTCGAAAAAACCCTCTCTTATGATCCTGCAAAAATGACCAGGGAGGGGAAAGCTTACCATAGACCTTTCCGATTTTCAACACTTCCTCAAAACTTTAAAAATATCCAAGACACAAAAGAGAACAACAACCCATATCCCTTACAAGAAAATCGGGAGTGTCTTCATGGTCTCCCTTTCCGTTGGCCTTAGATATGAGCATAAAATTCGACCTTTCGAAAACACATCTTTTGACAAGTATCACTTGCAAGCGCATCCATTTACAAATTAGCATTTTGAAAAATTTATTTTTCGAAAATATCAATTTAAAATATTTTTGAATATCCCGGTTGAAAAATAATCAAGTAACTGAGAAATTGTTAAAGTAAATTTTTTAAAATATATTATTTTATTTCAATAATGTTTTCTTAATTTAACTTATATTATGGCATTTTAGCCATATCGAAATTGTAGAGAATGGTCTGAGAAAATCGAAAATAATCCAGAGACCGAGTTAGAGTATAGGAAATTTTTAGATTCCTCAGAATACCAGAATCTGGCGAAGCAGGTTTTCAGAAGATTAGGCTTCAGATACGATCTGAACATAAGTGTAATTCAAGATATTTATGATATGTGCCGATTTGATAAAGCTTGGTAAGTTATCACAGTTTGGCACACATTATTTTGAGGATAATAAAACTATTGTCGTAATTCTTCATATATTAGTGTTTCCTACGGAATACTTATAAGGTCACTTCGGTATCTGTCTGTCCGGTATCACACCCCGATTTTCTCCGAAACTATTTCGTATAAAAAGTTTAAATTTTGAATTAATATGGGAACTGATGGCCTCATCAGAGCCGTGTAGTTTTGAAAATTAAATTTTGTGTTTTGGGGTATGAAATCGAAAGTGTAAAAAAAATTTACCAGGTCATCGAGTGGGGTGTCAAATGAAAGCTTGTAAAAGTATATATAATATAATACGTGCGCACACTTTTCATTGTATTATTTTTATAAAATTGCGAAAAATCGCTGTCTCCCTCCCTTATCTCGAAAACTCATGATCAAAAAATTTTGAAAAAATTCTAGAATATTCTCCACGGGGTGTAGATTGAACGAGTACATCACCTTTAATAATGTATCTGGTATATATAAAAAAAAAATTTCAAGGTCATCAGTTCTCAGTGAAGATCAGAAAAAAATTTTGTTGAAAACTCATTTGGGGTAATATTGAAGAAACATTAAAACTAATACAAAAGTATATTGCGATATATACGCAAAGTCTTTTAACACTCTTCCTAATTCCTTTCACCCCATATCTATTTTATAATAAAAAGAATTTAAAGATCCGATGTCTCACTCAAGAATCAGGAAAAATTCTCGTAATACTATTGACAAGATACAGTCACCCTCACCTTTTTCATCCGCTTTCCTATAAACAATGAAAATATTGAAAAAATATGTTTCGATTCCTTTGCTGAAAAAAAAAACGAAAAAGGCCCAAATCACGACAAATACGAAGTTACTCCTCTACCTGCTTTCTCTATCCCTTTGGCCCCTTATCCGTCTTATTATAAATACTTGTACGTAATATTTTCTCCTTCTTGCATCCACTAGAAAAATTCTCATAAAACTATTGAGTAAACAAGGTTCTCTAATCTCTTTTACCCGCTTCTCCTATTAAAATTAAAAGTAATGAAAAATAATTTAATAATCTTATTTTTAAGATCATATATGTATCACTCTAACCAGTTGTTTTATAAAATCGAAGAATTCAAAGCTAGTGGATCAAAAAGACAACTGGTATATTCATATCTCAAAATCTACAACCGATTACACTGGTCAACACAAGTCTTGTTTCCTTTATTTTTTTTCTGTTATTGGGTATTTCTATGGCCCTGACTATGAAAAAAATACTGGGAGATTGCTAACAGCTTTACCTTTTGAAATATACAGTTTTATTATTTTGCCAAAAAAATACAAAAAAATAATATATTATGTTAACAAAATTTCTATTGAACACTAGCAAATAATCTTTTATAAGATTTCCTTGAATGAACGACTTTAGGTAGATCTCGTTGCAAACTCCAGCAGTAGTCTGCCATCATATGTGAGTCCCCACCGCCCCTGATAACGCTCTTCCATTGTCCGAAGATCCTGATGAAATCTTTCACCCTGCTCCTCACTAAAATCACCCAGATTTTGTGGAAATTGGTCTAAATGCGAGTGCAGGAAGTGGATTTTTATGCTCATGTTGCACCCTAGCTCTTGCAAGTTCGATAGCATGCACTCAACAAGCTCGACATGGTCGTCAGATTTCTTTTTGCCTAGGAAGCTACTCATAACCAAAACAAATGAATTCCAAGCTTTGGATTCGACTCCAGTCATTGATTTGACAAAATTAGGATCTTTCACGAGTTGCCTAATCTGTGACCCATCAAAAATACCAGCTTTCAATTTTTCTGAACTTAATCCTGGAAACTTGCGTGAAAGAAAATTAAAACATTAGCCACTTTTGTCAAGCGCCTTCACAAACTGTTTCATTATGCCGAGTTTAATATGAAGTGGTGGAAGTATGATGCGGTCTCGGCTAACTAAAGGCACGTTTATAACATTTTTTGTACCAACTTTTAGCTCTTCCCGCACTGGCCAAACTTTTTGTGACCAATGGTGTTGTTTGTCACGACTATCCCAGAGACACATGAAACAAGGGAACTTTGTGTACCCCCCTTGTTGACCTAAAAGAAAGTTACCCATTTTCAGATCAACACAAATGACCCATTTGTGGTCTTGATACTTAATTTTTTCCATAACCTTAGAAACGTTTACGTATTCTTCTTTTAAAGTCGTCGAATGTGCAATAGGTATAGATCCATACTTGTTACCGTTACGAAGCAAAACACACTTTAAACTTCTTTTGCTGCTGTCTATGAAAAGACGCCAATCACTAGGTTGGTACTGTTTTAATCCCATCTGCTGCAAAATACCACCAACATCGTGACAAAAAACTAAATCCTTCTCTTGAGAAAAATACGGTAACAGATTTTTTTCTCGGGTACGATAAAATGTAATGTTGGTTTCCGGAGTAAGCAAATTTTTTTCTTTTAAACGAGATGCTAAAATTTCAGAAGCTTCTTTTGGTAAGTTCAGATCTCTTACTAAGTCATTTAGTTCTTTCTGATTAAATGGTTGAGGTTCTGAAAGGCTACATTTCTAGTCTGAATCAGAGTCTTCACTTGATGTATTTCGTTCGGGTTCACAGAGATTTGGATCATCAGAAGATTTAGATGTGCTGGGTTGTACCTCTTGTGATTTTAATTGAGGTCGTTGAGGAGAAGATAAGTTAGGATATGACCACTTACTTCGATTTCCAGGGTTAATTCCGTTTATTTTCACAACGCAGAAGTAGCAATCGTCATGATGGTTTCGAGGTTCTCGCCAAATCATGGGTGTGAACATTATTGCATCTCTTTTTCCACTGGACCATAACCGTAGACATACCACACATTTCTGGCATACAATATGAGGAACCCATGGCTTGTCCTGATTACACAATTTTATTTTAAAGTATTGATGATACGCAGTTTTCACAAAGTCCAATATTGGTTTTCGATATTTTGCAAATATATATTCACCACAAATATAGCAAAAACAATCGGGATTAAGCACACAACATCTTTTTGACGAAGCCATATCTAAAACAACAACAAAATATATTTTAGTGTCCAATAAAAAACGAAAATCTAAGTAAAAATAGTAAATGAGGGTAGTTAACTATAACTCAAAAACGAAAGCTGTTAGAGAAAAATTGTTGCCATATTTAAAAAATACGCATCAATTTGAGATAGAAACAAAAAAAAAATCACAGGAAACAAGCAATTTTCTTTTTTTTGTTGACCAGTGTTATCTTTGTACTAAAAGATCCTTCAGGAAGGGTAGTTGTAAAAAAATCACTATATCTTCAGTATCATTAGGCATTGTGCTGTATCGTCCTGAACTCGACAAAGACGAGATATGTCATCAATCCTGCGTTACATCCCACGTGGATAATACATATATGCGTCCAGTGTACGCTGCATAAGTGGATTTATTACTTGCCTTACTAAAGGAAAGTATTGTATTCGGGAATAAGTCCCACTCCGAGCCTTTTGCGTTTCTTCACGTTTTTGTGTTCCTAAATCACAAAAAATTTAGCCGATAAATTGAGTATGATTTAAATCGTAATATGGTAACTTTTCCTGTTTTTTTTTGCTGAGGTAATAAACAAATATTATTCATAAATAACTATAATGAAACATATATATGTATAACATATATATATATATATATATATATATATATATATATATATATATATATATATATATATATATATACGAGGCTGGTTTGAAAAGTCCGTGCAAAATCCGAGAGATGGCACCACCGGCGCGTATCGAGGACATGTTTAGTTAGTAGCATCTCTTGAATGAACGCACACCAAGTTTCAGCCATATTGGTCTATTTCTTTGTGTTTGGCATTCGTGTGAATCAAGGAAGTCGAGTGATTTTCAAGAAATGGACGAAAAAGAATTTCGTGTGGTGATTAAACATTACTTTATGAAAGACAAAACGCCTCAGGAGACTAAAGAGAAGTTTGATAAACATTATGATCACTCTACACCTTCGATTAGAACAGTTTATAAGTGGTTTCAAAATTTTCGGACTGGCCATATGGGCACAAGTGACGCTGAACGTTCTGGACGGCCTGTGGAGGTTACGACTCCAGAAATCATTGATCAGATCCATGATATGGTGTTGGATGACAAAAGAGTTAAGGTGCGTCAGATTGCTAGTGCTGTGGGCATCTCGACTGAACGGGTACATAGTATTTTGCATAAACATTTGGACATGAGAAAGCTATCCGCAAGATGGGTGCCGCGATTGCTCACGCTTGACCAAAAACGGAATCGTGTGAAGTGTTGCAAGGATGGTTTGCAGCTGTTCCAGAAGAATCCGGAGGACTTTAAGCGTCGTTTCGTCAGGTGAATATTATTTATCGTTACTGGACCGTTTGAAAACCGAGTTGCAAGAAAAACGCCCGCGATTGGCCCACAAGAAAGTCCTTTTCCATCACGACAACGCACCAGCACACACCTCAGCAGTTGTGGTCGCAAAATTAATGGAAATAGGATTCCAACTCGTTTCACATCCCCCCTATTCTCCAGACTTGGCTCCCTCGGACTACTATTTGTTCCCCAATTTGAAGAAATGGCTGGCGGGACAAAGATTTTATTCAAACGAGGAGGTGATTTCAGACACTAATGGATATTTTGCAGACTTGGACAAATCCTATTATTCGGAAGGGATCAACAAACTAGAACATCGTTGGACGAAGTGTATAAGCCTAAAAGGAGACTATGTCGAAAAATAAAAAAGGTTTACCCCAAACACATAAGTAGTTTTTATTTTTGCACGGACTTTTCAAACCAGCCTCGTATATATATATATATATATATATATATATATATATATATATATATATATAATTATGTGTCCTTTTCAAGGTTTTTAGAGTCAAGGAAATAAAAAATTTCGTTCTTTTTAGTGTTCTGTACCGAAATCGAAAAACGGAGCACTTCTGGAATCACTTCGGTATCTGTCTGTCAGTCAAAGCCGATTTTCTCCCAAATTATTTCACATAGAAAGATAAAATTTGTCAAAAATGTAGAAATTAGAACCATGTAGTTTTGAAAGTTAAATTTTGACTTAAGGGGTTGGGAGTAAAGTTGCAAGTGAAAAAAATGCAAGGTCATCGAGTGGGGTGTCCAATGAAAGCTTGTAAAAACACGAGTTTAAAAATATATATGATGTAACTTTTCTTCATATTATTTTTTAAAAATTTCCAAAAATCGTTGTCCTTCCACTCTATTCTTAAGGGTACTAATCAAGAAATTTCGAAAAAATTCTGGAATATTCTCCATAAAATGTAGATTGAATAAAAATTGTCACCTTTGATAATTTATCTGGTATATAAAAACAAAGATTTGTTTGATACATGTATACAAGTCCCCATCCTGTTTAACAAAAAATGTTATTCACTGTATAGATAAAAGTATAAACATACATGCACAGCAAGAATCTAAGATTGTGGGACATTTTAAATATATAATAAAATACTGTTTTTACTCAATTCCACTGGTTTATTTATAAATTTTTATGATGACGCGTTTTGCCGTCGATGCAGTTTCATTGGATCTACATCTAAAGCCCGGTACATGCATACCATTTTACCTTACGTCTTGCCTGCTCAGTTAAAACGGATCAAGTAAAACATCATGTGTAGACCAAAAAACGGACGTTTTACTTGAGCTGAGTCGAGATGGACGACAGTCTAGAAAACTGATGGACCGGGGCATTGTTTGGCATCAGTAGTAATCCACATGAGTTACAAGAAATGATAAATAAGTTAAATTACCACTCAAAGACAATTGGTCTTAAGATGAATAAAAGTAAGACAAATATATCAACCAACACTAATAACAACATAGTCATAAATTTGGAAGGAACAGATCTCGAGATTGTTAAGGAGACAGTGTCTCGGATAAAATTTCAAGAAGAATCAAGCTTGGATGGTGCGCATTCGGGAAATTAAGTTATATATTCAAAGATAAAGCGGTCATAAATAAGTTAAAGGCCAAAGTTTACGATCAGTGCATCCTACCCGTAATTACATATGGCGCTAAAACTTGGACACCGAATAAAGCCGATATACAAAAACTAGCTCGGACCCAAAGAGCATACGAAAGACAGATAAGCGGGATAAAACTAAAGACAGAAAGAGAAACAAGTAGATACGTGAACAAACGAAATTAAAGGATATGATAGAGCATGTAGCAGGAAGAAAGTGGCAATGGACTGAACATGTCGCACGCACAACCGATGATCGATGGTCTAAGAGAACATCAGAATGGAGACCACGAGAACAGAAAAGGAGCGTAGGACGTCCCAAAACAAGATGATATACAGAGGGTTGCGGGCATTGGATGGATAACAACACCTA
>CM032455.1:37488821-37721321 GCA_019049505.1 Pachyrhynchus sulphureomaculatus | reverse complement strand
ATTTTGATAGTGGTATCGTTTTTAATTATAATGTAGTCTATTATTGATTTTAGGTTTCGTGTTTCTTGCATCCAAGTATATCTGTGGATGTCTTTGTGTTTGTAGAATCCGTTTGTTATTTTGAGGCCGTTTAGTTCACACAGCTCTATTAGTCTCTCTCCGTTGTCGTTAGTAATGTCTTCTCCGAATGGTCCTACGGTATTGTCCTTTGTTTTCCTTCCTGTTCTCCCATTCAGATCTCCCATTATTATTAATTCTTGGTTTTTCTTTACTTTTTGTGTTTCTATTTATATATATATATATATATATATATATATATATATATATATATATATGTGTGTGTATATATATCTCAGGACAAGATTTATTTACTTATTTATTTTAGGATATCCCGATGGAAATAAGGTAACGGCCCTCTTCACACACGCAGCCACAATGCAAGCGGTCTATACAACAATTGGAATAGCCAAGGATTATAATCTTTTGACAGCTGACAATTATAAGAGGCAACAAAGAAGAATGTGGAGGACGTCGTTGATTAATCCATTTGCCTCAAATCTTGCAGCAGTATTGTATCAGTAAGATATCTATTTTTAAATGTTTCTAAAAAAATAAATAAAAATCCAATTCTACTTTATAAAGGTATTGATTCTATTTGACTATGGGCGTTTGTAATTAAGAAAAAACACTATGTTACAACACTGTACACAAAAGAGCGCGTGGAAGATGTTTATAGCAACGACAATTTCTCTGCTGATCGAGATAGTTTTGAGTCAGCACCTGAATTGAGAATAAAGCATCCCTCGTTCCCAACCCATTTCTAAAGCCAAACTGGCTCTCGCTTAAGTTATTGTCCATCATACTCCATAGTTTAATGTGTAGAATACGTAGAAATACCTGAGGAGTGTAACAAAATTAGATTGCAATCATTGCCTGGGTGTTTCTTCAGTATTGTAAATTCAATTAAAGAAGTTGAGTAGAACATTAAATATTTTCATCGTCTAGTAGCTTTAAGATTTCAACATTTAAATCATCTGGACCAACAGCTTTTCCCTTTTTAGTGTTCCGTACGGAACACTTATAAGCTCTCTGGTGTCTGTCTGTCCGTCTGTCTGTTCGTCTGTCACACCCGATTTCTCCGAAACTATTTGTCATAGAAAGTTGAAATTTGGTAATAATATAGGAATTGATGGTCTCATCAGAGCCATGTAGTTTTGAAAGTTAAATTTTGACTTAAGGGGTTAGTTTTGGGGGGTGAAATCGGAAGTGAAAAAAATTTTTTTTTACTAGGTAATCGAGTGTAGTGTCAAATGAAAGCCTGTGAAAACACGAGTAAAAAATATATATATAATGTAATACTTGCGCGCACTTTTCTTTGTATTATGTATTTTAAAAAATCGCGAAAAATCGCTGTCCACCCGCCTTATCTCAAAAAGTACTTATCAAAAAAATTTGGAAAAAATTCTGGAATATTCTCCACGGGAGTAAATTGCACGAAAATTATCACGAGTGCATTACCTGTAATAATTTATCTGGTATATAAAAAAAAACAGAAATTTTTCTTTCAATGCTTTAACTAATTCTTCTTCAAGTATGTCTGGCACATCTATATCACCACCTAACTGATCCGTTGACTGTCGATCATCGTAACAGCTTTCTGATATTTATGTTTTCCATTAAGCCCGTAGAACGTATAGTGCAGTAAAAAAAGGTCAAAATAATGATGAGATAGGCATAGTTTAGATACAGCAATATTATGATTTTACCCTCTCTGGGGTATCACCAGGTGTATTGCCCTGAGTTTTGGACCTCGAAAAAATTGTGCTCTTTTGTTTATAAACAGCTAAAATTTTCAAAACCCTTTTTTTTAGCTTAAAATGGGAATAACTCCGGTGATACAAGTCAGATCGAGACAAAACCAAAAACCTGTCTTTTTTATGAAATTTTTTTTTAATAAAATTCTCGCAATTCTCTACCAGATGTGATAAAAAATTTTCAGTTTTTTTTTTTCAAAATGACCGAAAAAACGCATACGTTGTTATTGGATTATAACAACATTATTAACAAATTTAAAAAAAACGGTCATTTTGAAAAAAAAAATCGAAAATTTTTTATCATATCTGGTAGAGCGGGGGTTCCCTAACTGTGCGTCGCGACGCTCTGGGGCGTCGCAGCGTTATCCTAGGGGAGTCAATACTCACAGATCGCTTGCATGCGACCTAATGAGCTAGTGCGTGGCGCGGCGCGCGTGTCATCAGCGACTCAATAAGCCCACTCCTCCGCGTTTTTCGTCGGTTCATCATTCGATCTTTTGTTTCGGCGCTTTATTTATTCGTCGATTACAAGCATTGATGAATGCAGTGTTTTGATTTCAAGTGTGTTGTTGTATTTAATTTACACGCTCGTATTCATTACGTAGAAAGATATTATTGCTGAAGATCTTATTTTACTTGCAGCAATTGATATGGTATTAGTGATGATTGGAGAATCGACGGCTAAAGAAATAAAAAACATTCCTTTTTCTAACAATACGATTAGTCGTCGCATTCATGACATAGCTGAAAACATTAATGAACAAATCGTCGAAAATCTTTCTGGTTTGTTTGCCATTCAACTAGAGAAAGCGATAGACAGTAATAATGACGCTCAATTAATATGCTACGTGCGGTACGGGGAAAAAACAAATGTACGTGAGGATTTGTTATTTTGCAAAAAAATGTCTGATAGCGGTAAGGCTAGTGATTTGTTTGAGATCATAGATTCATACATGGAATCCCATTCAATGGAAGAAGTGTGTCCATGTGTGTACGGATGGAGCTCGCGAGATGTCAGGGCAGTACGGAGGATTTCAAGCTTTGTGAAGATTTAAGTGCCGAGCATACATCTTTACTTTATTACTGTAACTCTCGTTGGTTGTCGCGAGGTAACGTACTCTTACGTGTACACGAATTAAAAAACGAGTTGTACACGTATTTATTGACAGAATTGCATCGTGACGCAGAAAAGTTTAAAAATACTGACTTCTTAATAAAACTGGCGTATCTTTGCGACATATTTGAGAAATTAAATATCCTTAATAAATCGTTGCAGAGAAATGAAACGCATATACTGCAACTGACTGATAAAATTGTAGCATTTTTAAAGAAGTTGCTTTTGTGGAAAAAGAAAAATAGAAGAGAAGCAAGGAAATACTCACTGTTTTCCAGTTTTGAAAGGCTTTCTGGAAAAAAAAATCTATTCAAATTCTGGAGCCAAGTTTGCAATTGATATTTATTCAGCACTTATCAACATTAAGCGCCCATTTTAATAAATATTTTCCAGAGAATCTAAATCAATACGACTGGATTGGAAACTCATTCCAATCGACCCCACCACCATCTACACTTTGAACAGTCGAGGAAGAACAGCTGTTAGAACTATCTCGTGATTCGAGCCTGAAACTACGATTCGATAAAGAGAAACTATTTCATTTTGGAGCAAAGCGTATCAGTACTACGGCTTTGAGGGCTCTTTTACCATTTGCTACGTCGCACTTGTGTGAAACTGGCTTTTTTGCAGTTGCAGTAATCAAATCGAAGTACAGGTCACAAATAAATTTAGAAAAAGAAATGAGAATAGCAATTTCAAAATTTCAGCCCCGATTTGAGAAGCTATGCTCAGAAAAGCAAGCTCACCCTTCTCATTAATTGTATTATTTGTAGTTTTTTTTATGTTTTCTAATAAATAATAGTTAAGAAGTTTTTCTTGAATAATAAGGTAATTTTATTATCTGTTAGAGCTACACACAGGTATCTTCTTTTAGAAGGGCGTCAAGAAATTGTAACCTGTAGAGGGAGTCGCAGTAAAAAAAGATTGGGGACCCCAGTGATAGAGAATCGCGTAACCTTTATTAAAAAAATTCACTTTCGTTAACAATTTTTTTTTTCAAAATGACCGAAGAAATGCATTTGTTTTTATTTGATTAATAAAGAAATGTAAAAAATACTGTAAAATGACTCAAAAAAAATGGCAATGGAAAGATGAAGTCGAGACCTAAATTTTGAAAAAAAAAAATCCAAATGGTATGAAATGGCGGGCAATTCAAATTTTAAATAACAAATTCGATTGTGCCCACTTGATTCAATATTATTGTACCAAAATTTCAGAGTATTTTGCTATTACAAAAAGCATATTTTCTGAATGTTTCAAGCCGATCGCTTCACTAAGTCAACCTGTGCAATAAAATGAAGAAAACAAGCAGGTTTTTGCCTGTTTTTTCAATTTTGTAGGTTATGTACGCATTTGAGGGACTTAAAATCAACGAAGATATGTTGGAAGTTTTCTTTACGAAGAATTTGTTTCTTTTTGGCTCGATTTGACTTATATAAACGGAGTTATTCACATTTTTAAGTTCAAAAAACGCATTTTGAAAACTTAAATTTTTTTATAAACAATAGAGCACAAGTTTTTTGAGGTCTAAAACTCAGGACAATACACCTGGGGACGCCCCAGAGAGGATAAAATCATAATATTGCTGTATCTAGAAGGCGCAAATTCAATTGCTTTTTTTACTGCACTAGTAGGAAAAGAAATGCACTTGTTATTTTTTTTACAGATGTCAAAGTAGCGGAGATACCGGCAACAACTTTAAAGTGATGTTTCTTTTTAAACGAAGTTCCAATAGAAGAATTCCTCGGTTGTTCAGTAGGCCTTTGTGATTGGACTACGGTAGAGAACAAATTTCAACAATTGGTGGAAAATTGTAACGTAGAAGCCTTTTGTGAAGGACAAAGTTCTGCTAGTTTTACCAAAGCATCGTTAAGTTGGATAATTTTAGGGGTAATTCTAATGCTCAGTAATTTATGGTAAATGCAATAAATGCATTAAAAAAAGTTTCGAAAATCATTGACGGGAAAAAAAAAACCATAACAGTAATTTTATTGTTAAATTGTGAGAAGATGTAGAAAATATAAAAGAAAATTGACTGCATATTTTAAATGTGTATTCAGTAATTGAATACAAACGTATAGGTTATATTGTGGTTAACAATTTTGCATGCGAGTATAACCTGTCCCAAAATATAAGATTCTGATTTTTGCCGTTTTAAGTGGGCAATATAAAAGTTCTGACTTTTTGTTTATGATAGGTTACAGAGATGGACTTAAGAATTTTATTCATTAATGCAAAGTGTTTTTGGAGATGTTTATTTATAGATGCATATAAAAACGAAGGGATAAGAAGTACAAATATACAGTTTGAATGAATGGGGTTTACAAGAGGGATATTGTATAAATAAAAATATATTTTAACTTAACCCTAATTCGGTTTCACTATCACTATCATGAGCTGAGGTAATTATTAGTGGTTTTATATTATTTGCATAAATATATAAATCTTCAACTTTAACAACGTGCTGAATGGAATTCTTCCAGCTTTCACAAGGTATATCAGTTATAACTTTTTTTTACTAATTCAACCACTGACACGCTTAAAGTAGGAGAAACATTTTGTGCCCTTATTTTTGATTTAACTTGATGCCAAATATGTTCAATTGGATTAAACACACAATAATACGAAGGAAACCGCAAAACATTGTGTCCTATTTTCTCAGCAGTACTATCACAAACATATTTCTTTTTCAATTTATAGTCTTTTAAAAACTTCCAAAAGATCACTTTTTTATAACTAAAGTCAAAATAAATGTCATTTTCTAACATATATTTCTGTATTTCCGATTTGGTGTTGGCTGCATTAGGAACCTTATTTAGTAGGCGACTATGGTAACTTGCATTATCCATAACTATAACACTCTGTTCGGTAACATTTGGCAAGGGAATTTTGAATCCAATTTTCAAAAAGTTCTGCGGTTGTGTGTTCGTGATAGTCCAGACTAGTATCTTTTATATTTTTTGCAGATAATAGTAGACAATTTGAAACCTAGACATTTTAGATCCAGCATGCAAAATGGTTATTCGTTTACCTTTATTTGAAGGTGCGTTAGTCTGACATTTTGTACTACTGTCAACCCACCCTTTTTGCACAGTATCATGGGTATCGAGCCATGATTCGTCAAGGTAAATTATTGGCGAATTCTCTGATCGATACTTTTTAACTTCTTGTAAATAAGTATGTCGCAAGATTCGTAATCTTTGTAATCATTACTTGCCTTTTGTTGATTTTTCGGAACGTGAATCTCATTCTTAAGAGAATTCTGCGAAGGGTTGATCGGCCACAATGTATATTGGTCCCGTCCTGCACCAGTCTTAATTTCATTTTGTCTAGTGTCGGCATCAACTGCTCTTCATATATAGAATATATTTTTCTCCTGATGACGTCTTTTTCGCAATCGTCTACATGATGCATTTGAAAATCTTTTCGTTTTTTCCTGTTCCTGAGTGATGATTTTCCTACAGTACCCTTAATCGTAGAAATTGGGGTTTTTGTTAGTTCACTGGTTTCTTGCAAAGCACCTTGTTTATTCAAATTTCTTTTTACCAAATTGTCGTAAACATTTTTCACTATTTGTTTAGCGTTAAGTGATAAATGTTTTCTCTTGCAATAGCCACTATTGCAAATTTTCCCATGGACGCCATATAATTAAAATAGAACCGTTCCGTTGAAAATTGTAAGTAAAACTAAAAATAAAAATAACAAAAAGTATCTTTCGAATCTTAATGGAGACCTCTGGTCATTAGGCCTGTATTATCAAATATTTAAAGGGCTCCAAACCGGGTTGCCAGGTAGTAAATATATAGGTAAAAATAGATCCAATATGATTGCAGATGCAAGTAAGGGCGGTATACAAAGCAGGTGAAATAAAAATACGTTTATCGTAATACCTGGCAACTATGCACACTAGGGTCGTTTATTGCCCCATTGAAAAAGCAAAAAGGCAGGATCTTATATCTTGGGATTTACTTTACAACAATTAATAATTTACGCCCAGTAAGTGTTTTTTAGAAATTTTATTAAAAATTCATTAACTACATATTTTACTTATTGATTGTTAACGTAGATAAAATACTTATATAATTGCGAGAGTTGATATTTCAATTTACATATACAATCCAGTTAAGCGCATGTCAAATATACAAATTATCAGGACAAGAAACATGTTACTTGATTTGATATTGACGTTTTTTGACTTACAGTTAAGTAAGTGATTTGATTAGATGAATGTTAATAAAATTAGTCTCTTGGTTTGATTTTCTTATTCTATAATTCATAATTTAGTCGAATTTCTAGACTTAATTAATAAGTAATAATGAATTAATTTACTACAAATTAATTATTAAACAGTTAAGTTAGTAACTGACTTCTTTTAGAAGCTAAATCACTTATTTATTTCAAGTTACTTTTTAAATAAACTACGCTGTTACTCCCAGATAGCAAAAAGTTCATATTCACAATACACATCCAAATTATGTTCTATGTAACTGTTCTGTTTTTTTTTTGATATTCTGTAATAAATTTAGCCAATGGTTTTCTAGGAAATTGTATCAGAAAAGATTACAGTAAATGTTTAGTTTGCATGAATGACGAATTTTGGTTTTGAATGACTTGTTACTTTATAAAACACTTTGTACTTTATAAAACACACATATGTACAATGTAGTGTACTTATTTTTTAAACATTCTTATTCTTAAATCTAAACTATTGTGAAGTTATTTTATGATACTAGAGTTAGGAATTTTTAGGCTAGGACTCTACCTCTCCAACAGTTTAACTGGACTCTGAATGTTTTCAAAAAAAGGAGCTTTAAATTATAGGAATATGCTTTAATGTGCATTGCGCCTTGAAGGTTCTTCTTTTTACATGTAATCTTTAACAAATATATATTCTGCATTTCTGGAATATTTTCATTATTATATAGTAGGATATATATACAAGTTTGCATGATGCAACGGCGTAGTCAGGTTCGCGGTGCGGAGAGGGGGGCATATTACAAGAGGCACTTCTCTGAAAAAAAAGAGAATACTAAAGGCAAACGTGCTTAGGCTGAAGAGAGCGGGGCATCAATCGACAGTTGGGGGGCTGAGCCCCTTAAATAAAAAAATCTCTTTTGCACTAGAACTCAAAAAGCCTTCCTTCCCAACACAGTTAAAAGTCGATAACCGAGGGAGACAGATTTTTTTACGAAAAAAGACTCTCTCATACAGTAGCATTTTAAAAAACTTACAGTCTTTCCCAAAAAATTCTTTCCTACAATAAAACTTAAGAGGCCTCATGTAAATTAACTCTGTTTTTAAGAAGGTACTAGTTTTTACATTCATACGGGCAGGGAGGGGTATATATCCCTCTTGACCTCTCCCTTTGCTACACCACAATTTGCATGGTATATTTATTCTGGGAATATTCATAGAGTACAAAATGGTTTGCTTGTTTTGGAAGTCTACCTCTTGTCAGAATAAAAAAAAAATGCAGGCATGTTTTATAATTCCCAATAAACATTAGTTTAATGTAATATATAGGACGTGGCAAAAATTTTAGTAGTTTATCAACTTGTCCATTATCATTATGTATTTTCTGCCAATAAATTATACCTGTCATATAAATTAGATTTGATAAAAAGGTTTCGCCAGAGTACCTAGATTTTTGTAAAAGATTAAAACTATGATTCAAACAATGAAATTAGGTATTTATGAATAAAAAAATTTACTGCTAGTTATACAAATTCTAATTATTCCTAAAGGGTCATTGAATGCAATGTAGAATAATTATGACATTATCAGCTATAATTTTAAAAATTAAAAAAGTTGTGATTTTACTTGTTACTAATAAAATTAGCTACAACTATATATAACTTAATTTTTTGTGATTGTTTTTTTTTCCAGTAATAAATTTATATATATATATATATATATATATATATATATATATATATATATATATATATATATATATATATATAAAGGGTGATTCATTTAGAGGTACTTTTTTTTAAATAAAAAAAAATGAATAAAAACAATTTTATTTTATAATCTTTATTATCATATAAAAGAACCATTCTTTACAATTATTACTTAAAGATAATTTCTTTCAAATGTTGTCCGCGACTACGGTTAACAACGTCCATTCTGAAGTTCAAATTTTCAATGACGCGTGTGAGTATTTCGAGTGGTATTTGGCCAATGACTCGAGTAATATTGGCCTCCAATGCCTCAATTGTAGCTGGCTTATCCATGTAGACTTTGGACTTTACATAGCCCCAAAGGAAAAAGTCAAGAGGTGTGATGTCACATGATCTAGCCGGCCAATTCACTGGTCCAAAGCGTGAAATGATCTCTTCGCCGAATTGCTCTCGCAGTAAAGCCATGGTTTCACGGGCTGTATGGCAAGTGGCGCCATCTTGTTGGAACCAAATTTCGTCGAGACCAACGGGCTTCAATTGCTGGCATCAAATAGTCTATTATCATGGCGCGATAACGGTCACCATTCACAGTAACATTCCGGCCGGCCTCTGTTTTGAAGAAATATGGACCGATTATTCCACCGGCCCATAAACCACACCAAACAGTTGTTTTTTTCTGGATTTAATGGCAGCTCTTGAACCTCTTCAGGTTGTTCATCACCCCAAATACGGGCATTTTGTTTATTCACGAACCCATTAAGCCAAAAATGGGCCTCATCGGTGAACAAAATTTTTCTCGAAAACAGTGGATCTTCTGCAAGCTTGTCAAGAGCCCAACGACTAAAACGGAAACGATTCGGAAGGTCGGTCGTCTTCAGTTGTTGCACTAGTTGAATTTTGTATGCTTTTAAAGAAAGATCCTTACGTAAAATACGCCAAGTTGTTGAATATGACAGGCCAAGCTGTTGAGAACGGCGACGAATCGACACTTCACGGTCTTCGCGTACACTCTCCGCTACCGCCCCTATATTTTCTTCACTACGTGCTGGATGTAGTCTATTCGGTCGAGCATTATCCAATAATGAAAATTGGATCTCAAACTTATTGATGGTAGAGCGAATTGTGCGTTCGGTAGGCCGATTATGTGGACCATAAGTTGCTCTAAGCGCCCGATACACATTCCTCGTAGAACGCCCATTTTCGTAATAAAGTTGAACAATTTGTAGACGCTGTGCCGGGCTAAGTCTTTCCATTATGAATTGTCAAACACTACTGAACAGAAATACCACTTCAGTTGACACGACGCATGCGCAATCTGCAATTAAATCCCCATCACAAAAAGTACCTCTAAATGAATCACCTTTTATATATATATATATATATATATATATATATATATATATATATATATATATATATATATATATATATATATATATATATATATATATAGTGAGACAGAAAGTATGCGACGTATGGAATTTTTTTTATTATGAAATTAAGAAGAAAATTGAGGTTATATGTGGATTTTGAATCACTTGAGACCCAAAAAATGATTTTGCAGTGCCGATTGCCATTTGTCGTCTGGCGGGACATTTGAACTTTAAAGTCATTCAAAAGTCACTCTGTTTTTAAGATATCAAAAATATTTATAAAAAAAAGGGTTTAGAACCTCATTTTATGATAGTATATAAAATGTTAGGTAGATCGGATTTGGCAGTTTTTGACTAAAAACATGATTGCAAGGAAATTTTTAGTTTTTGAATTTGCAATATCTTTGGTAGAAGAATTTGAACATTTATTTTATGATTTTAAATAATGTTTTACTTGTTTTATAATCAATAATTAAAAAATTCAGACTTTCGTAAAACCATAACTGTCTCACGAAAAAATATCCAATTACTTGCGATTCGTGGTTTTTGTTATTTAAAGGACACTCGAGCGACATAATTTATTGCAAAACATAAAGTAATATGTGCAAACTAAATAATTTTTTTAAGTTTATGGATTTTTGGGTATTTAATTTGTATTCTGTGTCGTATAGGTGTCTGTTTGTCTTTATTACCTTTAATAAATATTAATTTACTAGAGTTCGTTTCTTTTCTTTTGCAATAAAAGAGTATCCTTAAAAAATGAATACTTCAAACTAAATGCTATGGGGTAAAAATATTTGATAATTATCCGTGCGACAGTTGCGGTTTTACGAAAATCATCATTTTTTAAAAATCGGTTGTGAAAGCAGCAAAACAGCTTAGAATCAACAAATAAATTTTAAAATTTTTCTATCAACCTAACTAATTTAATATTCAATTTAAAATTCAAGAAATAAAAATCTTACAATCATATTTTTATTGTTCAAAAATCAGAATACGTTTTTTTGACCAATTGATCTAAAGTTTTGTACCCCACCATAAAATGAAACTCCAAACACTTTTTTGTAGCAAATTTTTTCTATATTTTCACAAACAGAGCGACTTTTGGACTTTACACTTTAGAAACTTCAAATTCCCCTTCAAACGACAAATGATAATTGGCACTTCAAAATCATTTTTTAGGTTTCAAGTGATGCAGAATCCACCTATAAATTAACGTTTTTCTAAATTTAGTAACAAAGAGAAATCTCATATGTCACACAATTTCTACCTGTATATACATATATATATATATATATATATATATATATATATATATATATATATATATATATATATATATATATATATATATGTATATATATATATATATATATATATATATATATATATATATATATATATATATATATATATATATATATATATATATATATATATATATATATATATATATATATATATATATATATATATATATATATATATAATTTTGAAGTTCTTGGGGTAAGCGGTCATTGGGATAGGGCTAAAAAGTTCGTGATACTTCTTCAGCTACGCATATCTTTCGAAAATATTTCATTTTCTTCTTCGGGGTTACAACTATAGTAGATTATCTGTATTTTGAAATTTATGACAAATAGGAACTCAAAATTATTAACTGCTTACTGCTAAGTGGTATGTTTTGGATAATTCTATTCAACTATGACACAATTATTATACATACTTATTGGGGAAACACGAGGGATATAAAAATCATTTTACTCCATTTTGGCATATAAGATACGAGACTATTGTGTGCTTCTAAGGTGATTTTAGTTTTAAAAATATTTTTTATAATATGTTTTTCTTTCATTCTATTAAGGCCAGCGTCTTTCTATCTTTTGGTTAGGTCGTGGTTAATTTATACTAGAGAACAGAGTAACATTGAAATTTCGTTCATTTTGTTTCCAAGTTTATGGAGCTTATAGAGATCAACATCAAATTAAGTTATAGAGATGTATCAGAGATGTTCTGTGAGTTTTTATTTTCACAACTCATATATAATAGATTGGAAAAAGTTAAGCTCGAATCTTCAATATCAGTATTTTTATTAACAGTATTGGGTTGAAGGTGGATCTCTACCATTTTGCTAAAGATTCTCTTGCCGAGATTCTCCCTGTACAAGATTCTGATCTCAACAAAATTACTCATAACTCATGCAGGAATTGGTCACTATGCAAAGCAAGTGCACAAGAGTTTTTTTTAAGTCTATAGTCACTTTTGTGAGAAGTGATTCTGTCTTTTAGGACCCTTGATGTTTGTCCTATCTAGATTTTTTCACACTGAGAGCAAGGGATTCTGTATACCTCCTCTGAGAGTTTTGTAGTTTCATCCTTATCTTTAGAAATATTGTGGATTATTTTTTTATATTTCAATGCAATTTTTAGATTAGGCTGATTATTAAAGAGTTTAGTAATTTTGATGGAAATTTCTTTTAGATAAGTTTCTTTCAGATAAGATTCTTTCAGGCTTAAGATTTTGAACAAACTTCGAAACATTCTGCTCACTAACTCCTATTCAATTAAAATGTTGAACACACTATTATTTAACTCAACTACACCTCTCAACATGAAAATAACTTTACTTCGGATACCAGTACCTTCCTTTCTGACAATCAAATCATTTATCGCTACTCATTTCCCTATCTAAAAGAAATCTCCACCAAAATTACTAAACTCTTTAATAACCAGCCTAATCTAAAAATTGCTTTCAAACATAAAAAAAGAATCAATAATATTTTTACTTCTCTAACAGACAAAGATGAAACTATAAAACTGTCAGAGGTAGTATACAGCATCCCTTGCTCTCAATATGAAAAAGTCTATATAGGAAAAACAACAAGGGTCCTAAAAGACAGAATTACTACTCACAAAAGTGACTGTAGACTTAAAAAAAAACTCTTGTGCACTTGCTTTGCATAGTGACCAATTCCCGCATGAGTTTAATTTTGTTGAGACCAGAGTCTTGTGTAGGGAGAAGAATCTCGGCAAGAGAATCTTTACGGAAATGATAGAGATCCATCTTCACCCAATACTGTTAATAAAAAAACTGACATTGAATTGAATAATTTAATTTAACGTTGATATCTATCAACTTCATAAACGAAATGTCAACGTCACTCTCTTCTCCGGTATAAATTAACCACGATCTGACCAAAAGATAGAAAGACGCTGGCCTTAATAGAATGAAAGAAAAACATATTATTATAAAAAAAAAAATTAAAAAAATCACCTTAGAAGCACATAATAGTTTCGTATTTTATATACCAAAGTGGAGTAAAATGATTTTTATATCCCTTAAATATTTTTTGTCGAGGTTTTCTCGTGTTTCCCCAATATATATATATATATATATATATATATATATATATATATATATATATATATATATATATATATATATATATATTTATATATATATATATATATATATATATATATATATATATATATATATATATATTTGTTTTTTATTATTTTATACTTATTGCTTATTTATTAACAAACAGTATACTCAAAAGAGATCTAAACATTTTATACAGTATGTCTATATTTTTATGTTGCTTCTCTTTATTTTTTAGTTTTAAGAAATTGTGTTTAGTTTTTTTCATCAAAACTATATAATTGTAGTACAAATGCAAAGATCTTAATTATACATGTGACAAAATATTTTCTGTTTTATTGCCCTTAAAAATAACCACGAAAGCACGACTGGAGTTCCGATAAGATTCGATATACATTTTGTTCACCGGCTTTCGCTATATAATTAAAAGTCCAATCTAATGAAGTAAAATAATCGTACCTTTAGCTAATATAATTGAAAGCAAATATCAATATTTTCTCAATTGTACTTTAATATTAAAATTGGCAAATATTAGTGACACCACCAGACATATTCCCAACCAGTTTTACTAGCAGACCAAGAGCAATCTTTTAGGTTTTTAATGGCGCTGCAGGAACGCGGGATATGCAATAAGACACCGCTGAAATTTTGTCCAGTGTTTCATACTTGTCCTCACCGCACCTATTAAAGTTTCGTATGCATTATTAATTTGGCGAGAAACGATGTTATAAATGACATACTCGAAACATCAAGTATTATATATCTAATTTAAAAACAGATAAGGGCAATGTTTGTTATGGAAATATAGTATTACTGACAAATTTGGAGGCTCTGCCTAATGACCTTTGTTTATTTTTATTCCAATTATTCCAATTTTCTTTCCTAACACAATATGTTCGTTAACGACAAACGTATTTAAAAATGACCACTAGATGGCGCTATTAAGATGTGACATTACCATTGTTGTAAAGTTTGACATTTGTTATTGTTAAAACAGTTGGAATTCAGAAATTGGCCAAGTAATTTGTTTACAGTAAGCGTTTAAAAAAATAGTTTTGCGTATAAATTTAAATTTCACCGGAAGGTGTTCGTTGGATGATTTTTTATAACTTTAGTAAAAACCTAACTCAACAACAATGCCTCGAAATGCTTCGTTCAACTGTTGGTAATAATTAACCATCAGAAAAGACAATTGGTTTGCAGAATTTCGTCATGGTCGTGCTTCCGTCACCGACGAATTTCATGAAGGTCGACCAAAATGGGTTGTTGTTTCAAAAAGTATCGATGCTGTACGCAACATGATTAAAGAGGATCGACATGGGACTTGCCGTGAGATAGAGGCACCCTTAGGCACATCGAAGACTGCAGTACATTCGATTTTGCATGTAACATTTAGCTGCCAAAAAGATCTGTTCCCGATGAATTCCGCATAATTCGACTGAAACTCAAAAACAGGCTCGTGTCAATTGATCTAAGAAAATTCTCAAAAAATCTGCAAAATCTGTATGCAACATCGTAACAAGGGACGAAACTTGTATATATTTGTATAAGCCGAAAACTAAGCAACAATCTACAGTTTGTGTGTTCCAAGATGACCCGAATCCAACAAAAATGGTTCCACTTCTAAGAAAATAATCACTTGTTTCTGTTATACTGGATATATTGCGGCCATTGCTTTAGAGGATCAAATGGTATATAATAATTTTTTTGCCAGAAGTCATCAATGAAATCAGGAAAAACAACCGAAAACGTCACATCATTCTTCATCATGACAATGCCAGCTCTCACACAGCACGTCAAACAATTGATAACACTGGTCAACAAATAATTTTTTTTTTTATTTTTTCCTCTAATTTCTTTTTTTAGTTATGGGCTTATTGTAGTGTTCTGATTTCTTATCCGATATTAGTTTGTCTCTGATAGCTCATGTTTTAATATCTCCGGTCTACCCTAACTAGACTACACCCGCAGTTTTTAAGATCTACCCGACTCAGAATAATTATTTTTTTAATTTCAGTTACGGCTTCGACACGTAGACGTTGTTTACACAATCCACGTTGTCTTTGCTATATTTGGGCGAATACATCTCTGAAAAATATTGAAAATCTATCTCAGATTTGGTTAAAACTACGTATTTTAACCACTTTCAAGTAACATTGTGCAATTAAGCAATGGGTACCTCATATTGTGTGCCAGAACTGTATTGTGTGTCTGCGGCAATGATCAAATGGAGAAAGAAGTACGATCAAATTTAAAATACCGATGATTTGGCAGGAACTTCAAAATCACCACGACGACTACTATTTTTTGCGTCGTAAATATTAACGGCATAAATTCTGGAAATCGAAATAAATGGTCATATCCTAACTTACTCTCCGCTCAACGACCTCTGGTGAGATTCAATGAACATCATCTAAATGTTCTGAAGAACCAGATCTTATGAAAATTGAAGAGAACACAATGGGCATTACTGATTAGGATTTCACAAGTAGTCACTCATCAGATCCTCAACCTTTTAATCAGACGAAATTGAATGACTTAGTAAGAGATCTAAATTTGTCAAAAGAAGCTTTTGAAATTTTTGCATCTCGTTTAAAAAATAAGAATTTACTTGCAGCACTAGAATTACTTTATATCGGACCCGAGAAAAGAATTTTTTACCATATTTTTCTAGAGAAAAAGATTTAGTTTTTTGTAATGATGTCAGAGGTATTTTGGAGAAGATGAGTTCACAACGATACCAACCAAATGATTTGCGTCTTTTTATAGACAGTAGCAAATGAAGCTTAAAGTGTGTACAACTTCATAACGGCAACTCTACCTATTGCACACTCTACTACTATGAAAGAAGAGTATACAACTATTTCTTCAGTGATGGAAAAAACTTGCTGTGAGATAGAGGCATCCTTAGGCACATCGAAGACTGCAATACATTCGATTTTGCATGCAACATTTACCTGCGAAAAGGATCTGTTTCCGATGAATTCGCATAATTTGACTGAAACTCAAAAACAGGCTCGTGTCAATTGGTCTAAGAAAATCCTCAAAAACTTCGATCGAGGACATGCAAAATCTGTATGCAACATCGAACAGGAGACCAAACTTAAATATATTTGTACGCGCCGGAAACTAAGCAACAATCAACCGTTTGGATGTTCCAAGATGAACCGAATCCAACAAAAGTGGTTCGTTCACGAACCACTTCCAAGAAAATAATAAAGGATCGAAGAACAGTTAATGCAGAATGGTATACAACAATTTACTTGCCAGAAGTCATCAATGAAATCAGAAAAAACAATCGAAAACGTCACATCATTCTTCATTATGACAATGCCAGCTATCACACATCACGTCAAACAATTAATTATTTGACAGAGAAAAAGGTCAAATTAATGTCTCATTGCCCGTATTCACCTGAATTATCACCTAACGACTTCTTTTTGTTCCCGAATGTCAAAAAAAAATGCACGGACAGCGATTTTCATCACCTCAAGAAGCTGTTGAATCCTTCCAAAACCATGTTTTTGCGGTAGCAACTTCAAAGTGAAAAAATTTTTTTTTCGAGAATTGGTTTGAACGCATGCAAAAGTGTATAAATCTTAACGGCGAATATTTTGAGAAACAATAAAATAATTTGTATCAAAAAAAATCTTTCGAGTTCTGCACAGTAGGTACTATCACTTTCTAAATTTGACACGTACAAAATTTTATTTGCAAATAAGTATTAATTTTTAAAAATTTTCCTTATTTACGCACGGCTAGTACTACTGTTTTATTTCATATTTGATTTTTAATGAATTATCTAATCTTATGGCATGCTGAAATCGTGTGGAAATATTTATTTTCCACACTAAAACCAGAAAGATTATTTCAGGTTTAAAAGTCGATTAGAAAGTGAAAATTTTCCGAGTAAATACACACAAATCTAACCTGAACTCCACCTACAGCATCGGAGGGTGGATTGAATAGCCTGACGGTGCTGTTGACAGGTCCCAAGCTCGGACAAAGGAGGAGGGTTTGTGGGCAAGGCCAGCAACCTACCCATAGTAAAAACGATACATAGCTCACAGAACTAATGTAAAGCCTTGGAACAGGACGGACAATGGGTTGGCGAAAACGGCGAGGAAACGGAGACTGAATAGCAATAAAAAATAACCGGTCAAGTGCAAGTTGAACTTGCGCAATTAGTGTTCCGTACGTTGATTGCTTTTAAATTAAAAAATGTTGTAACGGAAGTATAAAATGATCAGTGACTTCACAAAACACACCCCAAATGAGTTTTCAACAAAGTTTACTTCCAATCTTTACTGAAAATTGATGACCTTGAAATTTCTGTTTTTTTTTATATACCAGATAAATTATTACAGGTAATGCACTCGTGATAATTTTCGTTCAATCTACACCCCGTGGAGAATATTCCAGAATTTTTTCAAAATTTTTTGATAAGTACTTTTCGAGATAAGGCGGGTGGACAGCGATTTTTCGCGATTTTTTAAAAATAATACAAAGAAAAGTGCGCGTAAGTATCACATTACATATATATATATATATATATATATATATATAGATATATATATATATATATATATATATATATATATATATATATATATATACATATATATATATATATATATATATATATATATATATATATATATATATATATATATATATATATATATATATATTTTACTCGTGTTTTCACAAGCTTTCATTTGACACCACACTCGACTACCTAGTAAAAAAATTTTTTTTTCACTTCCAATTTCACCCCCCAAAACTAACCCCTTAAGTCAAAATTTAACTTTCAAAACTACATGGCTCCGATGAGGCCATCAATTCCTATATTATTACCAAATTTCAACTTTCTATGACAGACAGACAGACAGACAGACAGACAGGCGGACAGACAGACAGACGGACAAACAGATAGACGGACAGACAGACACCGTACGGAACACTAAAAAAACACCATAATACGAATAGCAACGTGGAACATAAAATAATAAAGTTCAAGAAATTGAAAAGGAATTAAAAGATAAGAAGATAGAAATATGCGCATTACAGAAAACAAAAAAGAAGAGCAAAGGTCATGCGGCTCGGCGAATACCTTTTAATATATAGCGGGGTCGAAAGGAATAACTGAGCAAAAGAGGGTCTAGCACTGATGATCCACAGAAAGCTAACTCAGAGCACCCAAGAATGTAAATACATAACAGAAATAATAAAAGTAACAAAATTTAAATCAGAGAATCAAAAAATTAACATCATTGAAATACAGAGTCCAGAAAACTGCAAACCGGAAAACGAGAGAACAAAATTCTACGATAAACTATAAGAGACAATTGACGCAGTCCCAAAAAGAGAAGTAATTATCATAATTCGGGACTTTAATGCACGAGTAGGGAACATAATAGTACCGAGAGTGAAACAGAGATTCAATGAAAATGTGACGAATGAGAATGGCGAATTTTTGATGAACTTCTCTACACAAAATAAGTTTCGAATAAATAATACCTTCTTTAAACATAAAGAACATAAATATACATTTCAAAATACGAGAGGAGGTAGATCAATCATAGATTACATTCTAACAAATAGAGAAACACATTATACACAAATATTAGACAGAAGTTGTTTATGTTCTGCAGATGTAGAAAGTATTAACAGTCTTGTATTGGAAAAAATCAGAATGACAATAAAGAGACCTCAAAAAACAAGCCTAACAGTTTACGAAACAAAGACAAACGTAGAAAGATTACAAGACGAAGGAATAAAAATTCTCGACCAGATAAGATTGGAGAACGAAATAAATAAAACTCAGTGGTAGAGGAAGAAGACATAAAAGACAGTTGGAGAAAGATCGAGGATAACATTATAAACGCAGCAAAGGAAGCACTCGGGGAACGTAAAATAAACAGAACATCAAGAAGACCGAATAATACACCTTGCTTCTGCGAGAAAGTAAAATTAAAATGCCAAGAAAAAACAAAAGAAAGACCAGAGAAACATATGAAGAATATAAGACAGTCCGCAATGAAACAAAGTCACTAGTGGGAAAAAAGAAGATGGAACACTGGGAAAACATTCTCTAAAAAAATGGAACATGACTTTTATGGTATGCAAGAGGATAATTAGAAAACAATACGTGGACAGCGAAAGGAAATTAAAGAATTAATAGAAGTAAGATACATCAAAAAAGATACATGCATAAATTATATAAAGCAATTGTATAATACAACAGAAAATTTGGCACCCGAAGCACCAGAAATAGTAATCAACGAAACATCAGAAATAGATGATAAACAAGTGGAAGAAGCTCTTAAAAAATTAAAAAACCGAAAATCAGCTGGTAAGGACAAAATAAATAACCGGTCAAGTGCAAGTTGAACTTGCACAATTAGTGTTCCGTACGTTGATTGCTTTTAACATAAAAAATTTTGTTTTTTTTTTGTTTGAAATAAAAAATGTTGTAACGGAAGTATAAAATGATCAGTGACTTCACAAAACACACCCCAAATGAGTTTTCAACAAAGTTTGTTTCCAATCTTTACTGAAATCTGATGACTTTGAAATTTTTGTTTTTTTTTTTGAATACCAGAAAAATTATATTAAAGGTAATGCACTCGTGATAATTTTCGTTCAATCGACACCCCGTGGAGAATATTCCGGAATTTTTTCAAAATTTTTGATAAGTACTTTTCGAGATAAAGGCGGGGGACAGCGATTTTTCGCGATTTTTTTGAAAATAATACAAAGAAAAGTGCGCGCAAGTATTACATTATATACAGTCCCTGGCCAAATTATTAGACGCACTGCAAGATTTCATGTAAAATATTAATTACCGAGTGATATTGTACCGTTTTATTATTTTAAATTGATTTGTTTTTAATTTTTATATTATCCAATCAATTACCTATTTATTAGACATAAATAAAACAGCATTAATTTAGAAAAGCATAAGTTTATTAAGTTTTAAAGAAAAGTGAAATTAATGTTAGTAAAAGTCAATATTTAGTTGAGCCACCTTTAGCCGCTATCAAAGCTTTAATTCTGCGCGGCATGCTATCAATGTAAGATTGTACTCTCTCCTGCATTTGAGGATGATGATTCCACACATGAATAATCTTTTCTAGGAGCTGGGTTTTGTTGGCAATCACATCTTTAGCCACTTCTCTTTTCATCAGCTCCCACACATTTTCAATGGGGTTCATATCAGGGCCAATCCAACAGAGGGATATTTTTTTCTACCAAAAAAGCTTTAACAGACCGAGCAGTGTGGCAGGGAGCTCCATCTTGCATGAAAGTGAATGGTTCCCCATTTGGAAACCATTCTCTGAGCTGCGGAATCAACCGATTTTGTAATACTTCTTTGTACTGATCTTGCCTCATTATTCCTTTGACGACGTACAGACGTCCAGTGCCCTTGCCGCTGATGACTGACCAAATCATCACTTTGGTGGGATGTTTAACCGTCGGGACGACACAATCAGGATGAAACTTTTCTCCATGACGACGACGCACATACTGAGCTTTATTCTGCAAAATTTCGAATGTGCTTTCGTCACTGAAGCAGACCTGTCAAAAATAGGAAAAAAATATATAAACTTCCATGTTTATTTGCTTTATTTAACTGAAAATGATAATAATGTATCAATTATTGATTAAATTGCTGTATCTTACCGATCTCCAGAAGTCCACATCTTTGTCTTGCCATTGTTTGGCCCACTTCAGGCGCTTTGCTTTCATTGCAGCTGTTAACTTGGGCTTCCTGGCAGGGCGACAGGCCTTAAAATCTAATTCTTTCAATTTTCTTCGAACAGTGCGCTCAGAAGCATTTACGCTAGCATCCTGGAGTTGTGATTTTATTACCTTTGTGGTAGCAAATCTGTTTTCTACACAAATTTTCTTCAAACATCTCTCTGACCGTGGAGTGAAAATTGGTTTTCTACCGCATCTTTTCTTTCTTTTCGGGCTTAATTCCTTCCCTGACTCAATTTTCTTTTTTATGCGTCGTACACTAGCTTCAGAAACCTCCAATCTTCGTGATATTTCTCGGTTTGTAAATGTTTTCGCAATCACAAGGGCCTTCACTTCAGCTTTTTTACGTGGTGAAAGATCGCCTTTTCTACCCATAATGAAAATAGTCCAATTACTTTTTTAAAACACTGCATACAAAATAAACTAATAACTGAGCAGTATAAAACTGTTAAACAAACAATCACAGTCCATAAAGCCACAGAAACACGTCCGTACCTGACTCGATTCCGATCGCGACTGATACAGGTTTGTACTTATTTACGTTCATGTATCACTTTGTCAACACAGTGTTGCCATATGTTAAAAATAAATACAAATATGTAGTCTACAATAATTCTTTTAAATAAAAATCAATAATATTGTAGTTTAAATATACCATTATTGCATAAAAACTCTTAAGAAACATAAAATTACTAAAAAAAAAATACAGTGCGTCTAATAATTTGGCCAGGGACTGTATACATTTTTTACTCGTGTTTTCACAAGCTTCATTTGACACCACACTCGATGACCTAGTAAAAAAATTTTTTTTCATTTCCGATTCACACCCCCAAAACTAACCCCTTAAGTCAAAATTTAACTCTCAAAACTACATGGCTCTGATGAGGCCATCAATTCTTATATTATTACCAAATTTCAAATTTCTATGTCAAATAGTTTCGGAGAAAATCAGATGTGACAGACAGACAGACACCGAAGTGATCTTATAAGTGTTCCGTACGGAACACTAAAAATGAACTGTTAAAGTACGGAGGAGTGAAACTGACTAAGGAATTGACAAAGCTCATAAACAAAATAATACAGGGATCGCGAATACCAGAAGAATGGAGCACAAGCATAATGAAACCACTTTTTAAAAAAGGGGAATAAACTAATCCGAATAATTATCAAGGATATTAACCTCTTGTGCATACCTTTAAAACTGACGACAAAAATTGTTACCAATGAAATAACTCCAGTTATACAGCTTTCCGAAGAACAAGGATTCAGGAGCAGGAGTTTTTGTAATCAGACAAATCACTGAAAAATCAATTGAGTATAACAGACCAGCGTTCTCATGTTTTATAGATTTGGTAAAAGCATTTGATAGAGTACAGCTGCAGGACGTACTGCACACACTTTATGACTAGAATATTCCATTGGATATAATAAAACTAATTGAGAACATTTACAAAATAAAATAGAAGTGAGAGTAAATTCGGAGTTAACTGAATCCATAAAGGTAACAAATGGTATTAGACAAGGAGATTCACTGAGTATTGTTTAACATTATATTAGATGAAAGAATTAAACAGGTAAAAACAAAAAAGGCTATAAAATGGGCAATGAAGAGATACAAATATTTTGTTACGCCGACGATACTGTCCTGGTCGCTGAGAATGAAGATGGAAAAAAATTTGAAAATATCAGCTGAAAAAACCAAATCAGTAGTTATCTCCAAAGAACCAATTAGGTGCAAACTGGAAATCGATAATCAGATTATAAAGGAGGTGATGATAATTAAATATTTAGGAATTAAGTTATCATATAACAACAACATAGAAGAAGAAATAAAAGAACAAATAGTAAAAGCCAATAGAATAGTTGGATGCTTGAATGACAATATTTGGGAAAATAAATAGTTAAGAACAGAAATAAAACCTCGTATATATAAAATCGTAGTTCCACCAGTTATGACCTACACAGCAAAGACAAGACCAAAAACAGGAAAACTCAGAGATTTTTTTTTTTTTTTTTTTTTATGGGTCTAGCACACGTGCTACAGGGAAATCCCTAAAGCACTACAGGAGCGACACGTGTGCGGAGAAAGCGATTCACGTTGTTCTTGAATCGCTGTAGATTGTACTCGATGGGAAACACAGTCCTGGGCAAAACTATTCCAAAGGTATGATGTTCTCCATATAAAAGACTGCTTGAAAAGCGTTGTACGAGGAGTAACAAGCTGAACCTGATACGAATGTGAAGTATTAGCGCGACGTGTACTCCTAACATGCACCGCTCTGGGAGGAATTAAGCGGGCCACATCTTTCGAACACTTTCCATGAAAGTACTTGTAGAATAGGCTGAAGTCGCCAACCGTTCTTCGATGTTCCAGCGAATCAAGGCCGTCGGTCAGTTCCGGGTGTCCAATCAGACGAACAGCTCTTCTCTGGATAGAATCCAACAAATGCAGTGTATGTTTGGGAGCGGAGCTCCAAACATGGGAGCAGTATTCCATAGTTGGTCGAATTTGAGCTTTGTAAAGAATTAACAGTTGTTGTGGAGTGTAAAGCGTTCTGGTTCGAAACAATATTCCCAACTTTTGAGAAGCTCTCCTTGCTATGCCTGCAACATGTTCATGCCAGGACATATTTGCTCTCAAATTAACGCCTAACAGATTGAGTGACGATGTTAGAGGGATGGAGTGCCCCGACATAACTATGTCGGGTTCTGCAACGTTAATATAAATAAGGAAGAGAGTAGGAGATAGTATGGAACCTTGGGGCACACCGGCGTTGATAGTGAAGGTGTTAGAAAGAAATCCGTCGACTGCCACTCGTAAAGAACGCTCTCTGAGGAAACATGAGAGCCACAAACAGAACTTTTCAGACATACCATAAGAACGTAACTTAGCCAACAGCCCATCGTGCCAAACACGGTCAAATGCCTTGGATATGTCAAAAGCAACCGCTCGAGATTCTCCAAAGAGTTCAATTGCGTTGTTCCAAACATGTGTTACATAAGTGAGAAGATCTCCTGTTGATCTATTTTTACGAAAGCCATATTGGTGATCACTAATAACGTTGAATCCTTCAAGATATTTTAGAAGATGCTGATTGATAGCCTTTTCCATGACTTTCGATATTATTGAGAGTAGTGCGATTGGTCGGTAGTTATTTGGCAAGGTCTTCTTGCCTTTTTTAGGTATCGGCTGAACTGTGGCACATTTCCAGCAGGAAGGAAATATTCCCTTTCTGTAGGATAGGTTGAAAAGTCTACAGAAAACTGGTGTTAGTTCCCTTGCACAGTTCTTGAGAACTATGGCAAGTGTTCCGTCAGCGCCAGAAGCCTTTTTGGTGTCTAGCTTCATCAAAATACGTTTTATGATACGCTGTCTGAAGACAATATCGGGCATCCTTGACTGCACTATGGGAATAGTAGGTAGTGTTTTTCCTTGGAAATCGACAGTAGAATGTGAAGCAAAGAGTTCAGCCAACAAGTTCGCTTTCTCAACAGGTGTCGTTGCAATAGAATTATCTGGCCGTGTGAGTGGTGGTATGGTGGATTTGGTGAAATTTTGACTAACTGCCTTACCGACTGACCAAAAGGACCTGGAATTGCCGGGACAAGCGAGAAGTTTGTTTCTAATCCGTTGATTGTGTACCTCCTTGGTTTCGTCGATAATTTCTTTGCATCTGTTCCTGGCACAAACAAAGATGTTACGATTTATGGTGTTAGGATCTTCACGCCACTGTTGGTATGCAAGATGTTTGGAAGCAACAGCTTCTTTGCATTTTAGGTCAAACCAAGGCTTGCCGTTGGAAGGGCATTTCTTCGAAAAAGGAATATAAGCCTCCATACCGGCCAAAATAACATCGGAAACCTCCCTGGCGCAGTCAGATGGGTCGTCGGATCCAAAACAAACGTCCAACCAAGGGAAAGTTCGAAAATATTCCATGAGATCTTCCCATTTAGCAGATTTGTAGTGCCAAATCTTGCGCGGTTTGGGCGCCTCTCTATCACTGATTGGTAGAATACTCGATGTCGAAAGTAGTCTATGGTCGGAAGAACCTAACGGCGGATTTACGCTGACCGTGTAAATCTCCGGATTGGTGGTTAAAAACAGATCAAGAAGACTGGCGAACTCTCCGTCTCGATCAGGGATCCGTGTTGGTTCATCAATAAGCTGAGTCAAGCCACAACTGATTGAAAATGATTCGGCTTCACGACCTTGCTCATCGGTAGTATTTGAATATTTAAGCCAGTTGATGTTGTGGACATTAAAGTCGCCCAGGATGGCAATTTCGGCATTTGGATAGTTAATTTGTAAATGATCGATGGTGTCTGCAAGAGCAGCGAAAAGTGTTCTAAAGTTAGTATCACTTGGTGATCGATAGAGGATACAGATGAACCTTGTGGTTGGTTGAGTCGTTATTTTTAACCACATAACATCAAAGTTGGGGGGCTCCAGAGCCTCTTCTCGTTGGCAAGAGAGGTCGCTTCTGACATAAAGACAGATTCCAAAGTTACGCCTAAATCGGGAATAGAAATCGTACCCAGGATAAAGATAGTTTACTGTGCTGGTCGATGAACTGACTTTAGTTTCACAGAGAGCGAGTACATGAGGTTTATTTGATTACAGGTGTTGGTGCACTGAATTTATGTTCGAATTTAAACCTCGTATGTTGCAAAAATCCATTTTGAAATTCTGTTCTCTGCATGTCGACGCCCCTGAAACCAGCCCCCACCCGGAGATCCGAACGGGGGGCTATTTTACCTCCGGAATTTTTTGTATCCAGGTGCCTCATCATGCTATTTGGTCCCACAGTCCGGGACATCGGCACAGCCACGAAACGTTAAGCAACTTCACGCAGCCTAAGCCTAAGAGATACTTACAAACAAGCGAAATGAAAATATTAAGAAGAATTGCAAGAAGAACACTTTGGGATAGAGAAACAAATGACAACATAAGGCACCGATGTGAAATAGAGGACATTAACACGTAGATAAGAAACAGGAAACAAGAATGGAACCAACACATAAATAGAATGTTCGAACGACAATTAGTGAAAATAGCTCGAGATAAATCACCGGTGGGCCCAAAGAGTATAGAATACCCACGAAAAAGATGGAACGACGACCTGTAGCGTGTAGAAGAAGAAGGAAGAAAAAGAAGAGATAGGATGGCAAGACTGCGATTTTTAGCAATTTTGTAAAAATATTATAAAGAAAATGTTGCGCAAGTATTACGTCATATATATTTTTGAACTCGTGTTTTCACAAGCTTTCATTTGGCACCCCACTCGATAACTTTGAATTTTTTTTTCACTTCCTATTTTACCCCCCCCCCCCCCAAAAAAAAAAGTAACCCCTAAAGTCAAAATTTAACTTTCAAAACTACATGGCTTTGATTAGGCTATCAATTCCTATATTTGTGACAAATTTAAACTTTCTATGTTAAATTTTATTGGAGAAAATCGGCTGTGACAAACAGACACCGAAGGGATTCCATAAAGGTACCTTTTTTCAGTTTTGGTACCGAACACTAAAACCACCAATCAGATATCGATTATCGTTAATTCACCTTACCCAATGCACCATAACGATATTATTTGATCCAATAAAATTTCTTTTCGTTAAATTTATTATTTCAACAAACCACTGAGATTGATATAACCACTGAAATCAACTAAACTAAGGCGTTTTTTCTACTAAAAACTAATTACTATAAGAAGTATTCGCAAGCGATTTTTGTTAATTTTTAAACGTTAAGATCTTGACCCTTATGTATGACCATTTATTCTCATATATTTCGTGCCAATATCGTAAGGACAAAATGGTTCTACTCAACTAGATAAATAACTTAATTAAAATATGAACAAGTATATTCAAAATTTATATATTTTAAAATTAACGAGAGGATTCCTGCAAAAACTGTCTATTTTCTCGGTAATTTTTAAGGTAATTAGGAGCCCTACGTGCGTTTAAATTACCGAAACAAAGTCGTTTCTAAGATTTGTCAGTGTAAAATGCTTCATCGTACGGTAAAGACCGGAAGTGCATGGGACTTTTGTTAAATTGTCATGTTTTGAACTGTTAACGGTGTCAAAAATAATATGAGGATTGTTTTATTGTGCGACATGTTTGTGCGGTTGTAAAAAGAAAAATTAATTAAGTATTTAACTAAATATTATCCTTTTTAGTATAATAATAAATATAATCGCTTGTAGTAGGGTATCCGGTAAGTACAAACAACACTATTTTAACGAATTCAACCATATTTCCATAGTGGTAAAAAAGAATATGTTCTTCGTAAGGTCTTCGTTTCGGTTTTCTTTATTAATAGCATTAGAGGGATCAGCATATCAAAAAGATATATCGCAGTGTCGTCTATAAAAAACATACAAGGGGGCTATTAAAAGAGGTTACTTCTGCCTTCTTCAAATTACCCAGTTTAAAATCTGGGATCGAAGTTGTTAACGTGAAGATAGATTAAGTTACCAATGTACTGACGTATTGGACTCTTTACTATCTGGAATATTTCGGTTTTCCTGTTTGGTATAAGGACCCGTCTTGAGTCCCATAGGTCTGCTGTAAAACGTGTGTTAGACTTCTTACAGGATCGGCTAAGGAATCTCCACATGTGTCCTTTGTTGGGTCAATGATTTGGACGGATCCTGAAGACCACGTGGGTGATTGTTACTTTTGCTCAGTTGACATGAAGGATCATAACTTTCTACGAAAAGACCCAACAATCACACTTCATACTGAACTGCCAGTGCTATGTAGACTAACTAAATCTATAAAAACCCAACCCATAAATTGCGATCCAACTTATGAACCATCATCATCAGTCTGCCCATAATTGTCCACTGCTGGACATACGCCTCCTCAAGGTACTTCCATCTTACTATATCCTGAGTAGCTATCATTTAATTTGTAGTTACTCTTTTTAGATTCTCGGTTCAAGTGCGTGGTTCGCCTCGGCTTCGTTTGTCCGCTCTCGTTCGCTATTCCAAGATTTTTCTTGTCCACCTACTATCGTTCATCCTCGCAACATGCTGCGTCCATTTCCACTTCATCTCCGCTATTCGCTCCAGGATATCATCAAGACCCGAGGATATTCGCAGAAGAACAAATGTTAAAGAACTTATGAACTAGGTACCTCTAATGTTTGTAGGACCTTAAATACTTTTGAAAGATAATGGCTTCGAGTAACATCTAAATCCTCTTGAGAAATCTGCCTGGAACTATTTTGAAAATGTCGTTAAAAACTATTGGGAAACCATAAGGTAGAAAATTACAAAGATCTAATTAATGAACTTTAACATCCTATAAAACTTTGAGATGTAACATGTCTATAAAAATAAATCTTCCGAATGAACTCTCTGTCAAAATATCGTGCACAGTTAATTTCAGATTCCTCATTTTTTGACCTTCCGTCATACGTCTTTCCCCTGTAACGGTTGGCTAAGGGATCAAATGTCATATGACAGCTTAGATAATAGCGGCGATTTTGGAGACTTGTTTATATAACAGAAGCGGACTTGGCGTATACAGAATTTTCTTTTCAGAGGGTGCCGTTATAAAATTTTTCAGTGAAATATAATAAAGTAATAACAATATCAGATAGAGAAAAGTACAAGGGAATACTCTCTCCTCTAGAAGCTAAAAAATTAATGAATAGACAAAATAAGTAACTACACTAGACTCTGTAAAAAGTCTAGAGACTTTTGAAGAAGAAACAATGTTTTTGCCAAAAATCAATTTTATTCTTCATTTCATAGTTTCCTTCAAGAGCGACACACAACATTTGGATCCCTTTTCTATAGTACGATTTATCGAGCTCTATAAAATAAACCTCAGTTTCCAATTCGACTTTTCCATATAAGCCAAATTTCTTTCCCCGAGGCCACCTTTTTAAATTTGGAAAGAGGTAATAATCTCCGAGGGCCAGATTTGATGGATACGGCAGATTAGGAAGCAATTCATAGCCCAGTTGGTCCAATTTCACCATCGATTTTATGGAGGTCTGTTTGATGAAGCAACACTTTTTCTTCTTAATCTAGCTTTTTTTTGTTGTCACCACTAAGACGGTCCAATCAACCAACGTAATAGTCTTGATTGTCCGCCCCCTCCCAAGATGAACGATCCGTATTATTCCGTGCCATTATTCCAAACAATACTTGCCAAAACGTTTCCAGGTGATGTTTGTGTTTTTAGACGCTTCGGTCGGCGTGTTGGACTCAGGCATATAGTGATGGAACCATGCATCATTCATTGTAACGAATCGATACAAAAATTCCTTTGGATTACGCCGAAAAAGTACCAAACAGCTTTCTGGATCTTCGACACCTTGCTGTTGTTGATTAATCATGAGAGTGCACGGCACCCATCGGGGAGATAGCTTTTTAATATATTCATGCAAAATATGCCTCACGCATTCTGTTGATTTGTTTACGATGTCAGCTATCTCTCTCACTTTCACGGTCATTTAGAACAATATGGTGTTTATATTTTTTGGAGTGACTGCCTCATTTGGACTTCTGGTACGTGGTGTATCATCGGATCTTGTACGACCGACTAACCATCGATATATAGTTGTTTTCGACGGAGTACAGTGCCATAACACTTCTCAAACCATTCTTGGGTTCTGGCTGTATTTTTTCTTATCAAAAAGCAAGGTTTAATCAATATACGAAATTCTTTTTGTACCATCGTTTTGCATAAATCGAAAGTAGCGGCACTCAAACAGCTGTAACTCGAAAACCTATGGACAAAATGTCATGAAAATTTTACACGAATCTTCCGAAAGTTAAGAATAACTGAAAATCATATTTTTTTGTTTGTTCTGCTATCTCCCGGAGAGTTTCAGGACTGCCCATCTCGTGTAAGTACTAAAACATCGTGTTATAAGATAGCCGATCCGAAATAAAGCATTGTTGTGCCGCTTTTAGACATTTTCCTTGTAATTTGCGAACGCGACCTGTTTTTACACCCCAGAGTAAAGTGTGCGATGTTCTATATATCTCATATATCGCCAATCGTACTTGTACAAATTTTCTTAAGGGGCTATTCCAGTGTAACTACTTAAAAACAAGAATATTTTTCTAGAATTTATTTAAAGGAAACTGCTGCATCAAATGCTTTAAAATGTTGGGTACATATTTATTATTTGTTTACAAATGCACATAAATTTGCCTGACTTATGCCCCCTTATCACCAAGACGTCTGGCAAACGTGGTGTTTCAATGCCAAAAAAAAAAACCTTCAAATTCAAACCATGGACTCGACTTTTAAAACGACACTACCCCAGGTGAGTAGAGCAAACAGCTCAAAATCTCACACCGACCTAAAATCGGTCAGCCTCAAGGATTCTGGGGGAGGCAAAATTTCGAAGAAGGGTAAAACCACAGAACTTAGAGTAGCGACGTACAACATAAGAACCATGAGACAGGAAGAGGACAGAATCAGACTTCAAGGGGAACTCAATAGCATAAATTGGGACATTCTGGGAATCCGTGAGACAAGACTAAAGGGAGAAGAAGCTATTACCTTGGCATCGGGTCATCTACTTTATTATAACAATATACAATCATCAACGGGAGATATTGCAATAGTAATCCATAAAAATGTGAGAAATAGGGTAATAAAGATGAATAGTATATCGTACAGAGTAATGTACATATTGTTTAGGCTAAACAACAGATTCACAATACAGATCATACAAGCATACGCCCCTACAAGTGCAGCAGAGGATGAGGAGGTCGACAGGTTCTACGAGGATATTACAAGGGCAAGAAAATCAGAAAAAGCACAACTGATAATATTAATTTGAGACTTTAATGCCAAAATAGGACAGAAGAAACTAGGAGATCCACATTACATTGGAAAGTTTGGTCTTGGAAATAGAAAACGCCAGAGGTGAAACACTGTTGAACTATCTACAGTGCGAAAAAAATTCTATTGTGCAAATACGTTCTACGAAAAGAAAACGAAAAGAAGATGGACATGGAAAAGCCCAGACGGTAGGACGAAAAACGAAATTGATTATATCATTACAGATAAGTTGAAGTACTGTAAAGATGTATCGGTACTAAATAAATTCGATACAGGAAGTGACCACAGACTTGTGAGAGCTTCCTTTAGAATAAACACAAAAGTTGAAAGACACAACATGATACATAAAAAATTTAAGAAACCACCCACAATAGAGTCAATAACCAGACAGCAATCAATATTTGAAAACAAAACAGAAATTAAAATCCAAATCAGATCTCCAGGATATGAACATGGAAAATCTTGCAAATAAAATAACAGAAAGTATACAAACAGCTACCAAAACAATATCCTTTAGACGGAACAATAAAAACCAAAAATTGTCGACAAACACGATGAAACTCATCGAAGAGAAAAGACAAATTAATAGAGACTCGGAAAGATACAATTCCCTAAATAAAATCATAAGGAAAGAAACTAGAAAAGATATTCGGAAGTATAATACAAAACTCATTATGAATACAATAGAATCAAATAAAAATATGAAGGTCCTTAGATCAGGTAAAAACATTGGCAGATCAAATATTATTAAAATAAAGGATCAAAATGGAACAACAATAAACGATAAAAATATGATAGTGGAATCCATACATAAATTCTATACAGAAATGTATCAACCAAAGAAACAACAAGAAGAGAGTAACAGGATCATATTAAATGTTGGATCAGAGGAGATGCTAGAGATAGAACTTACCGAAATGGAAAATGCACTCAAACATATGAAAAACAATAAAAGTGCAGGAGAAGATCAAGTGACTGTCGACATGTTGAAACTCGGAGGTGATGAACTTGTTGATGCTGTGAGAATTCTACTTAATAAATGTCTAGAACAAGAAAGGATACCAAAACAATGGCAGAATGTTGAAGTAATATTACTACACAAAAAGGGAGATCCTGAGAATCTAGAGAACTATCGAGCTATTAGCATGCTGTCCCACTTATACAAATTGTTGACAAAAATCCTCACAAACCGCTTAGCATCGAAGCCAGATTCCTATCAACCGATCGAACAGGCGGGCTTCCGAAAGGGTTTTGGAACTAATGATCATATACAAACCCTACGCCTACTTATCGAAAAAGCCACCGAATACAACATACAAATTCATCTAGCTTTCATTGACTACAAAAAGGCCTTTGATTCTGTAGAACAGTGGACAATAATGAATGCACTTAAGGACGCGAGAATCGACTCTAGATATACGAACCTGATAAAATATATCTATAGCCATGCCACAATGGATGTAAGAGTGCATGATGAGACGAAAACGGATAAGATCGAGATCAAGAGAGGCGTTAGACAGGGTGACACTATCTCACCCAAATTGTTTACATTGGCTTTGGAAAACATTTTCAAGCTGTTGAGCTGGGAAAACAAAGGGTTAAAGATAAAAGTACCTAAACCACCTGAGGTTCGCAGATGATATAGTCCTAATAAGTGATGATTTAAATGAGCCAATCACTATGATTAAAGAACTTCATGATGCCTCTTTGACAACCGGTCTCGAGATGAACATAAGTAAATCAAAAATAATGAGTCCATCCCACAGAAATTTGATAATAGACAACAAGTTTATCGAGGCTGTGGATGAGTATATTTATCTGAGACAGAAAATAAAATTGGGAAAAGAAAATCAGACTGCAGAAATACCCAGAAGGATTGGACTGGGCTGGGCGGCGTTTGGAAAATTGGATTTTATCTTAAAGAGTAGGGACATTCCTATAAACCTGAAAAGGAAAGTCTACGATACATGTATTCTCCCTGTTATGACATATGGACTGGAAACTATAACATTAACAGCCAACACCACGTATAAATTAAAATGTGCACAACGGTCTATGGAAAGACAAATGCTGGGCATAAGTCTGAGGAATAAAGTACCAAATGCAGAATGCAGACGCTGAACAAAAGTCGTCGACGTGGTAGACCGTATTACCAAATTGAAGTGTCCAGAGTCCTAAATAGGAGACCGTGGGATGAAAAGAGAGGAGTCGGCCGACCCCGACCCCAGAAAAGATGGGCTGATGACATCATTACAATGTAGGAAGAAAGTGGACGAGACTCGCACAGGATAGAGACAGATGGAGGGAGTTTGAGGAGACCTATATCCAGCAGTGGAGAGATGGCTGAGGAAGAAGAAGATGCCCCAGTAATGGGACAGGTGAAAAAAAAAAAGTAGCTCCACTACTAACGTGATTGGCGTCTCCACATTGCCTGGAATCAAAAAAAAAAATCATTAAAATAGATAGAATTTCCGTACCATCAACCATGGATTTGAAAAAATATTGAAAATTATAAGAGTGGCGGCGTTTAGAAAAAAAAAGTATAAAATTCCGCCAAAAAAGTGTCCGTTTTTTGCATGCCAAATTGACATTTTTGACCGAATCAAAAAATCCATGGTTCGTGGTACGACAAAACATGTCCTTAACATGCAAAAAAAAATGTAAGTCGATACAATAAATTGTTTTCGAGTTCTAATGGCAGCAAATTTTAAAACCGCGGTTTTGAGAAAAACGCGTTTAAAGAATGACTAACGTGTAACACATAAATAATGATCTCTTGCCACGTACCGACCTTGGTGACTATTTTGAGTTTACTGAAGTATTAGATGTTTAACTTTCACTTACGTGATGACGTCACTGCATTGGAATTTTAATACCTGCTCCGGTTCGTGTTACGCTTCCAAAAACGAGTTTATGGCCCCCGAGCAGCTGTGCCTGGCGACAACTGGATTTTCAAAAATAAACATCAGGTGACTTTGAAACTTCGACCTTTTATTCTATACATATAGAAGCATCGAAATATGTAAAAAAAAACGATCTTTTTTTGAAATTATCACACCTTAATATATAGTTGAATTTAATTTCAATTAAGGAAAAATGTACATTTGATAATATCGTCGGAACACGCGTGGCAAAAAAGATAAATGAAGATTTTAAAAAAGATTCTATTTGAGGAAAAAAATAGAGCTAATGTTTCTTTACTTGACCCAAGGAATGAGCCATTTCAATAAATAAACGATTTTTATAACACTCGTCCGTTGCGATCTATTGAGATAGGGAAGTGTGATTTTGTGTTTGTTTTCAGGTGGTTCCTGAGATTTTGCTTGTTTACTGTTGTATTGTTTTTTTTTTTGATTACCTGTTTGGTGTATCTCCTTTCTTTGGTTTTTTTTTAGGGTACTGTTTATCTCTTCTTGCCTGGTAGTGTTATCAGTTGAGCAGAAAGATCTAAATATCAATGTGGGCTTTCTGTAAATTGTATGCTTCAAGTATCGTTCTGCTAGCTTCTACGTAAGCACGTCTAAGCAGGATCCATAGTTGTTCTCTTCTAGTTTCAAAACAAATGCCGCTTATGCTTCTTCTTCCGTTTTGGACGTTGGCTATTAACATGGCAATCCTGACCTTATTGACGCCGCTTCGAAACAGCTGAATAGACGTAAGTCTGAACCATTTCCTTAAATTATATAGCCAAGAATGTCTTCTTCTCCCTGGACCTCGTTTACTATCTATCTCTCCGTGTATTACCAGCTACAAGAAACAGTATTTATTATACCTCATGAAGTGGTCGAGATATTTAGGCTTTTACCCTTTAATTGTGAGTGTAATTTCTTTGTTATTGCTTATTCGGCGCAGAACTTCTAAGTTGATGATATGTTCGGTCCACGAAATCTTCAGAATCACCCTCATCTCAAAGGCTTCAGCTTTTTTCATTAGTGTTTCCGTCATCATCTACGATTCTACACCGTATAGCAAAACAAAAAAAAACGTTGCATTTGGCTAATCTAACTTTTAGTCGGAGTGACAAATCATTGCATGTAATTTTTTTTTTTTTTTTTTTTTTTTTTGTATGGGTCTAACACACGTGCTACAGGGAAATCCCTAAAGCGCTACAGGAGCGACACGTGTGCGGAGAAAGCGATTCACGTTGTTCTTGAATCGCTGTAGATTGTACTCGATGGGAAACACAGTCCTGGGCAAACTATTCCAAAGGTATGATGTTCTCCATATAAAAGACTGCTTGAAAAGCGTTGTACGAAGAGTAACAAGCTGAACCTCATACGAATGTGAAGTATTAGCGCGACGTGTACTCCTAACATGCACCTCTCTGGGAGGAATTAAGCGGGCCACATCCTTCGAACACTTTCCATGAAAGTACTTGTAGAATAGGCTCAAGTCGCCAACCATTCTTCGATGTTCCAGCGAATCAAGGCCGTCGGTCAGTTCCGGGTGTCCAATCAGACGAACAGCTCTTCTCTGGATAGAATCCAACAAATGCAGTGTATGTTTGGGAGCGGAGCTCCAAACATGGGAGCAGTATTCCATAGTTGGTCGAATTTGAGCTTTGTAAAGAATTAACAGTTGTTGTGGAGTGTAAAGCTTTCTGGTTCGAAACAATATTCCCAACTTTTGAGAAGCTCTCCTTGCTATGCCTGCAACATGTTCATGCCAGGACATATTTGCTCCCAAATTAACGCCTAACAGATTGAGTGACGATGTTAGAGGGATGGAGTGCCCCGACATAACTATGTCGGGTTCTGCAACGTTAACTTTTTTAGAAAAAACTGCCGCCTGGATTTTTGTAGCGTTAAATTCCACTTGGTTACTGTCACCCCAAGATAGAATTTCTTCCAGGTCTTTGTTAAGTTGAATGACTTCCTGCTGTCTGCGGATATTCGTCTGAGTAGTCGATGTCCGAGCATTCAAAGTGAATGAAAAGATAAGTGTACTGTCATCTGCAAAGCTGTAGATTGGATTCTCGGTCTTTTCCAGCAGATCGTTAATATAAATAAGGAAGAGAGTAGGAGATAGTATGGAACCTTGGGGCACACCGGCGTTGATAGTGAAGGTGTTAGAAAGAAATCCGTCGACTGCCACTCGTAAAGAACGCTCTCTGAGGAAACATGAGAGCCACAAACAGAACTTTTCAGACATACCATAAGAACGTAACTTAGCCAACAGCCCATCGTGCCAAACACGGTCAAATACCTTGGATATGTCAAGAGCAACCGCTCGAGATTCTCCAAAGTGTTCAATTGCGTTGTTCCAAACATGTGTTACATAAGTGAGAAGATCTCCTGTTGATCTATTTTTACGAAAGCCATATTGGTGATCACTAATAATGTCGAATCCTAGAAGATGCTGATTGATAGCCTTTTCCATGACTTTCGATATTATTGAGAGTAGTGCGATTGGTCGGTAGTTATTTGGCAAGGTCTTCTTGCCTTTTTTAGGTATCGGCTGAACTGTGGCACATTTCCAGCAGGAAGGAAATATTCCCTTTCTGTAGGATAGGTTGAAAAGTCTACAGAAAACTGGTGTTAGTTCCCTTGCACAGTTCTTGAGAACAATGGCAGGTATTCCGTCAGCGCCAGAAGCCTTTTTGGTGTCTAGCTTCATCAAAATACGTTTTATGATACGCTGTCTGAAGACAATATCGGGCATCCTTGACTGCACTATGGGAATAGTAGGTGGGGTTTTTCCTTGGAAATCGACAGTAGAATGTGAAGCAGAGTTCAGCCAACAAGTTCGCTTTCTCAACAGGTGTCGTTGCAATAGAATTTTCTGGCCGTGTGAGTGGTGGTATGGTGGATTTGGTGAAATTTTGACTAACTGCCTTAGCGACTGACCAAAAGGACCTGGAATTGCCGGGACAAGCGAGAAGTTTGTTTCTAATCCGTTGACTGTGTACCTCCTTGGTTTCGTCGATAATTTCTTTATATCTGTTCCTGGCACAAAAAAAAAATTATCTTCTCATACCATTAAAAGATGCTCGAGCTTTTTCGATTCTGGACTTTATTTCAACAGATTGATCCCACTTTGCATTAACCACTGTCCCCAAGTATATATAGGATTCCACAGGCTTGATTATTTGGCTATTTCCTGCCACTACCAAGTCAAAACAACATTGATCAACAAATGTACTCCCGGACATACAAGAAAACATTGAACAAACCAAGGGAAGGATATCTGTAACGCCCAGAACACACAACCTTATTATCCAAAACAAACAAGTTACATTAACTCTCTTCCAACACCAGCTAATGGCATGCCACAAAATTAATTTTACCAGTTGCAAACAAATAACGATCCTACAATTGGACACCATATAAGTGCGAGTAAGTAAGACGAGATGAAGAGAGATATAATAGTCACTGTCAAAGACTTCGTTTACGTCATGAAAGGATCTCCAAAAAAATGTAAAAAAGGGCAAGTAGCTGTCAAGTCAAACAGTGAATGCAATGATTTTAGATTAGAAGTTAGAGACCTCATTGAATGGTTAAAGTTAGTTTAGTAACATCACAAGTGTCGGAGAAAAAACATACAATTTATTTCTTATGACACATACAACAATAATTCAACTCGGTTTATGCAACTCCTATTCCAAATACACACAGGCCGAAGGTAGCGGTAGTTCTTCTTCCTCTTACTTTTGTTTTTAGTAGTCAAATCCACGTAGTCTACTAAAGCGAAGCGAGGCGCAGATGACAGTTATTAATATAATTTTCTTAATTTCTTCCTAGAAATAACATCAATTCTAAAGTACTAAAGTGTATGTGTGTGTGCGTGTGTTAAATTATTAACACAATAGTCCGACTTTGATACGTCTCCACAATCGCCGACGTCTAGTAATAACGTATTTTCTCTGATTAATAAATAAAGTATCAAAAACTTCATATTATAGAATTTTGAAAATATAGTATCATATATCCAGTATTTTAAATGATTATAATCGCAGTTGACGGACAATATAATGTGCATCTTAAATCTACTGAAATTCCACGTATCCTCCAGAGGACTGTATAGCTCGTTGCAAGGAAAAAGTGTATCGTATTATCGACGGAACCCGGTAGTATTTGAAGAACCCAGTATTAGCGAAACGTATCCAGAATTTTTACTAATGAATCCGGAGAGTGATAGTGATATCGAAACATCGTCGTGTTCGGAGTTTGTCTACGAGGACTACTTGGTGGATTGTACCGAATTTCATACAAGATTTGAAGAACACAGCAAAAGGTAGGATCCTTCATATATTTTCACAAACAATATATTTACAATTTTACTCCAAACCCAAACACAAAAGTTTTTATTTTGAAGCTAAATTCTAATAATATTTTTGAAATTTTATATATATTATATACAGTCAGTTAAAAAAGTCTCCATACACCACCTGCTTCTATACTATTTTTCTGTTATGTTTACCTAATTAATTGGAACTATGAGAATACATGTTTAAATTAAAATTTGAAACTTAACCAACGAGGATTAGTATTAAAAACAACCACGGAACATTTTATTTAGAAGTTACATCATTGTTATGAAAATGCAAACAAAATTAATGTCAAAAAAGTCTCCATACACTCAAGAACTGCACTGAAAAAAACACGTTATAATCAGCTGCATCTAATTTTGCAGTGGGTTTTCAAAGTAGTATTAAAAATGAGAAAGGGAAATTGTAAAATTCCATTTCAAGTTCGAAAGATCATAAATGATTTGTGGAAAGATGGAAAATCGTACAGAAATATAGGACAAATTGTTAAACAGTCGAATGCTACTGTTCAGTGCATAGTAAAAAAATTCGGCCACACTCCAGTCGTCCCAAGAAACTAACTCCACGTGAAGAGGCCAGTATTGTTAGACAAATAATGACCAAGAAAAGTACTCCAAAATTAAAAGAAGAAGTACGGAAACTATTTTCGCAAAATGTTTACACAGGGCAGGCTATAAGGGGTATACAGCCAGGAAGAAGACGTTATTTTTGGAAGCTAATCGCAAAAAGCGGTTAGCTTTTGCTAGGGAATTCGTTCTTAAACCTCCTGAATTTTGGAAATCTCTAATCTTTAGTGATGAAACTAAAATTAACCTTTTTGGGTCTGATGACAGAACTAAAGTTTTTGGAGAAAGAAGAATACCGCATTCGATATTAAAAACATTTGTTCCATGATGAGACAAGGGGGTGGCAGTGTTCTGCTTTAGGGATATATGTCCGCTGGAGGGGTTGGAAATTTACATTTTAGTAATAGTATCATGGATTAATATGTTTATCTGAACATTTTCACAGGGAATACGTTACTAAACCTCCTGAATTTTGGGAATCCGTAATCTTTAGTAATGAAACTAAAATTAACCTTTTTGGGTCTGATGACAGAACTAAAGTTTGGAGAAAGAAGAATACCGCATTCGATATTAAAAACATTTGTTCCACGGTGAGACAAGGGGGTGGTAGCGTTCTGCTTTGGGGATATATGTCCGCTGAAGGAGTTGGAAATTTACATTTTATTAATAGTACCGTGGATCAGCATGTTTATCTGAACATTTTGAGAGACCATTTAAGAGAAAGTCTGCAAAAATTAGCACTCGAAAAAAGATACATTTTCCAGCAGGACAAACTTGGTGCGAGAATGGATGATCCGTAATGTGCGACAGCAGCTTTATACACCTCCGCAATCACCCGATGTTAACCCTATCGAGCATTTATGGGAGGAACTTAAACGGCGCGTTCGCAAACATAATGTTTCAAAACAGAGAAGAATTAAAAAACAGAATATTGAATGAATGGAAGAACATGCCAGCAGAAATTACTAGAAAGCTTGTTGCAAACATGACAAAAAGGTTACAGGAGATTATGAAGGCCAACGGCGGTCCCACTAAATATTAGTTTAAATGAAGTTGTTATTTTCTATTAAACTCCGTCAAACTATTATTGGTAATTGTTAAGTGTATGGAGACTTTTTTGACATTAATTTTGTTTACATTTTTATAACAATGATGTAACTTCTAAATAGAATGTTCCGTAGCAGTGACGATAATAGTGAATCAAGTCGGAAAAAAGTTTACCTCCAGCGTGTTCTTTTGCAATACACTGCCTAAACCATTAAATAGGGAACAATATCATGTAGTAAAGAATATAATATATATATATATATATATATATATATATATATATATATATATATATATATATATAAAATGCAACGTCTCTTTGTCTGCCTGTCTGTCCGTTAGTGCGCTTATTACTCGAGAACTACTTAACCGATTTACGTATTTTTTTTTAAATTCATGCATATGTTCTCTGGTCAGGTTATAGGATGTATTTTATTACGTTAGGTAATATAAGGAATGAGCAGTGGCGATAATAGTGAATGAAGTCCAGGCGAGCGGAGCCGCGGGGGGACTGCTAGTTTTACATATATTATAGATTACACAGCCCCACAAAAAAAAAAGTGGGGTATACTTTTGATGCGATATATCAGATCCGTAGTATTTTTGCCCGCTGATCACGAATCTGACGTCAGAATATCGCCATCACATCTCAATTTTTTTCTAACCTCAAAAAATAGGTAAAAATTAGTAAAAATTAAGAAAAATATACTCCTAAAAAATTGATTTAAGCTTTTTCATGAATCCAAAGATATATTAATATGTATTCGGACACGCTTAGCTAATATTCATCGGTTTGAATTAAGCCATACAGTTCTGTTTTCTTTCTAACCTCAATATATCAGACAGATATAGTGCTTCTCGAATGCAAAAACGAATTCAAATTAAAATTCAACCAATTCTTACCAAATTTGGTACACGGTGGTTTTTTGGGTTGCTGATCATGAGTCTGAGGTCGGATTTGCAAAATTCAAAATGGCGAATCCAAGATGGCGGACAAAATTTTTGAAAACCAACCGATTCCTACCAAATTTGGTATACAGTTGGGGAATCCTCAAACCTGATACTCTTAAACCCTAAACCCTGAAACCTTAGACTCCCACACCCTGTAACCTCAAAAAATAGACCTCAATAACCCTGTAACTTTAAAAATGAGACCCAATAAACTCAAAACCAGGACTTTTAAACCATATGAGGCTATGAGCGCAATAGTGGCCTAACCCACATTTTCACATTTTCCTTATTATTCTATTGAAAATTTAATGTTTAAGTAGTCCAAAATTACAACAATAGCAATTATTTATGACAGAAAAACAAAATTGTTGATTATCAGAACTTATTACTGAGAAAAATTTGCAAAAAAATATTACAAAAAAAGAAGTTGCATTTATCTCCAATAGGGATGCTTGGGGGTTAGGCCACTATTGCGCTCATAGCCTCATATACTCTCAAATAGTAGACCCTTAAGCCCTAGAATTGCGAAGGTTAGAGCCGCGCCTAACTTTCCTTTTTTTGGCTGTATCTTGTTCTTTTTTCCTCGAATGACCTATTCAAAGGCTTTCTGCCCAAACGCTTTTGAGGACTTGTTTGTCTTTTTAGCGACCAGCAATAGTCCGCTAGCATATGGTCATCCCATCGTCCTTGATACCGATTTTCTATGATTTTCAGATCTTGGTGAAAACGTTCCCCTTGCTCCTCACTGTAGTCACCAAGATTATCTGGGAAATCATCGATGTGGGAGTCCAGGAAATGTAATTTTAGATTCATTAAGCAACCTAATGTTTGAAAATTTTTTACCATTTTCTCGACTATTTCTTTGTACTTAGGACTTTTATTATTTCCCAAAAAGTTTGTTGCGACTTCTTTAAAACTAAGCCAAGCAGCTTTTTCAACTTTATTCATTTTAGTAACAAATAATGAATCTTGAAACAATTTTCTTATTTGTGGCCCGTCAAATACGCCTGCCTTAATTTTAACTTCAGAAAATTTCGGAAATTTTTTATGCAAATATTTGAAACATGGGCCGTTTGTATCTAATGCTTTCGTGAATTGCTTCATAAGTAAAAGCTTAATGTGAAGCGGGGGAATAAGAACTTTTCCTGGATCTACCAATGGTGGAAACAATACATTATTTTCACCAGGAGTGAACGATTCTCTTGTTGGCCAAATTTTTTTCTTATAATGACGTTCCCTGTCTCTGCTATTCCACAGACATTTATAACAGGGATAAAGTGTAAACCCTGACTGTTGACCAAGCAATATTGTTACAATTTTCAGATCTCCGCAAATTTTCCAGTTATGATCAGCATATTTTATTTTTATCAAAAGCTACTTCATTTTTTCATATTGCTCTTCCATAACTGTGGAATGAGCAATCGGAATGGGAGCGTAAACGTTGGTATTATGCAGCAAAACTGCCTTAATGCTCCGTTTAGAAGAATCAATGAACAGTCTCCATTCTTCAGGATCGTATGAGTTATTTTGAAATTCATCCATTAGACCTTTTACATCGGTACAATATGAAAGTGACAATTCCTCGTCCATTGTGAAATATTTTCGAAATTCTTAATCTCTGTTTCTATAATAAGAAAACGTAGCTTCTGGCTTAAGTAAATGTATTTTCTTTAAAAAGGAAGCAAGATGCTCTGAACCATCTTTGGATAAGCCTAAATCTCTGACTAGATCACTAAGTTCTGACTATGATACGAGTATTGGTTCTGGTTTACGGTTGTATGGTAGAAATTCTTTATCTGTGTCACTAGTATATGATAGGTTGTCACTAGAACATTCATTAGTAACAGTGTTTGAATCTTTTTCGACAGTCTCAATGTTTTCGGCATGAACTGATAAGGTGAAATCATTTGTTTCCATAACATCAGCATCAAGTGGTTCAGGAGGCGAAATTAGTTTAGTTGGTCTTGTTACTGTCGAAACATCGTTATAAGTAATAGTACTTTTATTTTTTCGGTTATGCCTAGATACAACATTCATACAAAAGTAGCAATCATTTTCACTGTATGGTCTATTCCATATTGCTGGTCTGGAATATTTAATCGCCTTCTTATTGATGTACAACATTATTTTGCAAGAACTGCAAATGATGTGGGGAACCCAATCTGTATCCTGGTGCTGTATTTCAATGTTAAAACAATCCTTATATAAGGTTTTAATCTTATCCGTTATCGGTGACCCCATTTTACTCAATACGTGTTGACAGCAAATATAACAAAATGAATCACTGTTTTTATCGCACTTATGAAAAGTCCTTGTACCGTGAGACCGTTTTCTTGTAGCATTATACTCTACATGAGCCAAGTCACCCACACATGAAGAGCTACGGTCGCTGGATGACGACGGCTGCGGGCCCGCTTTCCCACCCTGACCAACCGCCGATACTGGATTTCCGTGTCCCTGCATCGTAATTCTCTTTCTTCTACCTGCCATGACGGCATCTAAGCCATTATCCAGGGACTCTGCCGGCTAGTGGAGTAACACCGTTGCCCACCGTCACCACGTGGAGGTGCCCTGGATGCAGGTAGAAGAATAAAAATCGACCGATGAATTTTCTCGGCGTTCAAAATGGCGCGAAAACATCTGCCATCTTGAATTTTGCAAATCCAACCTCAGATTCGTGATCAGCGACCCAAAAAATCCCCGTGTACCAAATTTGGTAAGGATCGGTTGAATTTTAATTTAAATTCGTTTTTGCATTCGAGAAGCACTATATCTGTCTGATTTATTGAGGTTAGAAAGAAAACAGAAACTGTATGGCTCAATCCAACCGATGAATATTAGCTTAGCGTGTCCGAATACATATTAATACATCTTTGGATCCATGAAAAAGCTTGAATCAATTTTTTAGGAGTATATTTTTCTTAATTTTTACTAATTTTTACCTATTTTTTGAGGTTAGAAAAAAAAATTGAGATGTGATGGCGATATTCTGACGTCAAATTCGTGATCAGCGGGCAAAAATACTACGGATCTGATATATCGCATCAAAAGTATACCCCACTTTTTTTTTTGTGGGGCTGTGTTATTATTATTATTATATAACCTGGAAAGAGAATATACGTATGAAAAAAAAAGCACGTAAATCGGATAAGTGGTTTTCGAGTGATAAGCGCACTAACGAACAGACAGAGAGACGCTGCATTTTATATATTATATTCTTTGCTGGATGATATTATTCCATATTTAATGGTTTAGGGAGTGTATTGCAAGAGAACGCGCTAGCGGCAAACTTTTTTCCGATTTAATTCACTATTATCGTTACTGCTTATTCCTTATATTACCTAACGGAATAAAATATAACCTGGCCAGAGAACATATGTATGTTTTAAAAAAAAAAAGCACGTAAATCGAATAAGTGATTATCGAATGATAAGCTCACTAACGGGCAGACAGATAGACAGACATAGAGACGTTGCATTTTATATATATTATAGATGAACTATGAATTCTCATCTAATCAAAACCGTGACAGCTTTCGTTTTATGAAAGTACAGCATTTGATTAATTGATATTTTTACTCTCCGTTACATTTATAAATTAATTTCAATGTCACCATGTAATTAACTATGTATTAATTAATTTTCTATTTGCTAACTCGCGGATATCCTTTGACCGTCAGAAAAAATCATCCACAACAGCGTAAATAAATTTGTTACAATATACTGTCCAATAAAGTAAAGACCACCCATATGCATAAGAAATTTTCTCTAAATACATATTTCGACAGCAGATTATTACCCATTGAAGAAATTAATTTTTACGCAAACCCCAATTTTATTGTTATAACATATAATTTTTAAATTTTTACTAAGAAATCATAATTTCGAAACGAAAAAATAAACAATATTTTTCTTCTTTAGTAGCTGTTTATGTTTTTGATAAAGAAACATCAATTTTATAATGTTAGTTTTGTTTTTGGTGTCACGGGTGAACTTTACAAACATAGGTGATTGTAGTTATTTACAAATAGCGTTCCTAATTATTTAAAAAAAATTAAAAATACACTCTGGATGGATATACTTATTTACGTACCAAGTTCCGAAAGTGGTTTTCTGTGGTAAGAGTACGCTTACTTCAAATGCAATCCAGCTTATTTTAAAACTAAATATTTCGTATAATATATATATATATATATATATATATATATATATATATATATATATATATATATATATATATATATATATACATATATATACATATATATACATACAAGAACAATTTTCTGTTGTTAATTAAATTTCTATAATCAAAAAAAAAAAATCAGTAAAGTGATTTACTCTTTCCTTGCAAACATTCAGTTCTATGATAAGTAGCGAATTTGACATTCTCAAGTGAAGGGAAAATAAATTTTCATAATACCGCTCAAAATATAACGCTCAAAAACTGTATTTCTATTTCAAGTATTGTAATATCATTTTGTCTGATAATTATGTTAAAATTAAAGTTAATGAAAAAGCACACAGAAACACACAATAAATAATTAGCTAATATTTTATAAAATCTTCCAACCAAAAGCCAGGAAAAATGCTTATAATAACAATGAAACTATACAATTTTTATTGATCCCTACATTTTTCATCCTCTTCCTCTATTAACATTGAAAATAACGAAAATATAATGTTATTTTTCGACCTCTTGACTCAAAGAAACCCTGAAAAAGACCTATAACCCAACAGATATACCTAAAATTTGTTTATTATCGCAGCCAAAAACATAGAAAAATTGGCATAATATTATTAAAACTATACTATATTTGACCACTCCACCTCTTTCACACTCTATCTCCATTAAAATTGAAAGTAGAGCAAAAATAACTTAATTTTCGGATTCCTTGACACCTGCCCGAAAGGGAGCTATACCACCACATCCTACCTCTTTAACTCCTTACATATTTCACTGTAAATAATATGCTTAAAATTCGTCACACAAACCTGTAAATATTTCTGAATATTGCAAAATACTGTTTATATTAATCAAAAATAATATCAAACAACCCCCGGTCCCTTTCAGTCTTTTCCTGGATTAACATTGAAAATAATGAAAAATAACCTAATTTTTAGATTTCTCGACTTCAAAAACCCTGAAAAGGACATATAATACGATATATACATTTTAACTTCTTTAATTTCCTCCCCCATCCCTTTCATCTCGTATATGTTTTACTACAAATGTTTAGGCATAAAATTTATTTACTATTTTAACAAAAAAAAAATGGGAAATGTTACCGCTCCTTTCATTAAGTAATATCTATGTGCCAAGTTTGAACTTAATATCTCATTTTGTTCAAGAGTTATAATGCCAACAGACCAACAGGCAGACAGACCTACGAAAATGAGTGACTATGTTTTTTGACGTGAAGAAATGCAAAAATCTCAAAGCGTAATGAAGTAAACATAATAAAATAATAACAACAAATTAGGGAAAATCTTTATATATATATATATATATATATATATATATATATATATATATATATATATATATATATATATATATATATATTTATATACATATATATATATATATATATATATATATATATATATATATATATGTATATACATTACCGTCAGAAAGTATTTGCCACCTAGAAATTTCAATGTAACTGCCAAAATTTAATACCTAATTAAACCCTTTTATTATATGAGGTAAATTTAATTGTTCAAGTGTCCATAATAAAATTGTTTAGATAAGCTTTTTTGTGAAATCACAAATTAAAAACCAACTAGAACAAATTTCCAAATTTTGCATGATAATCGTTTTGAGGCGATTTCTGAGAATTCCAGTTGAACTAAGAACTGATTTCAAGTTTCTAGGGATTATACAAATTCATAGTGACATTTTATGATAAAAACTAAAAACTATGCTCTAAATACCATTGCCCTTTTGGAAATTAACCATTCGCAAACAGTACTTTGTCATTGATACAGGCTCAATTGTTTTATGAAAATGCCAAAAACGAAAGAAGTTTCAGTTGAAAATCGGGCTCTGATAATTGCGAGACATCAAAATGGTCACTCAAGTCGACAAATCGCGAGTGATATGCGGATGCCAAGGACTGGGTGAACTACATCGTAAAAAAAATTTCTGCTGGACATGGAATTCTCAACCAAAGACGTTCAGGAAAGCCTCGAAAAACGACTCCCGCTGAAGACAAAGCTATAACAATGTCCAGCAGACGTAATCGCCGCCTAACCGCACCAGAAATCACGGCTCAAGTAAACCTGGAGCGGCTCATCCCCATCAATGTGACAAACGTGAAGAACAGGTTAGCAGAAGGTGGGCTACACGGAAGAGTTGCAGTGAGGAAACCACTACTTAGGCAAGTGAATAAACGTAAACGATTAGAATGGGCCCGAGAACATGAAAATTCGACATTAGATCAATGAAATTCCGTCCTTTGGAGCGACGAATCTAAATTCGAAATTTTCGGTTCAAATCAAATGAAAGTTTACGTGCGGCGGTCAGCTGGAGAGAGGATGATGGAAGCCTGTTAGTTACCTACAGTAAAACATGGTGGAGGTTCAGTAATGGTTTGGGGTTGTTTTGGCAAAGGTAAACTGGGAAAAATCTTTAGGCTAGAAGGAATCATGCAAAAAGAACAGTATCAAGAAATTTTGCTAACTCAAATGCTTCCTTCTGGAAGAGATATTTTTCAGGGAAAATTTATTTTTCAGCATGACAACGAGCCTAAACATTCTGCTAAACAAATTAGAGAACTTTTGGACCAATGAAAATCCGATGACGTCCTGGAAGTGATGACTTGGCCTCCACAATCACCCGACTTGAACCCCATCGAAATGCTGTGGGACCATTTGGATAAGTGTGTTCAAAAACTCAATCCAACATCTGAAAATCACTTGAGGGAACTTTTACAAGCAGAATGGGTTAAAATAACCGAAGAAACTCTAAAGAAACTACTGGACAGAATGCCGAAACTCTGTAAAGCGGTAATTAAAAACAAAGGAGGTCACATAGATGAGAAAATTCCTGGAAAATCATGAATATTTTTCTGATTTTCTGAACTGTGAATAATGTGAAAATAAATAATAATTCATTGAAATTAAAAAAAAAAAAATATCAGGGTTTTTGTTGTCTTGGGACTGAAATAATTAGGTGGGTAAATACTTTCTGACGGTAGTGTATATATAGAAAATTCGGTTCTCTTGTTTGTCAATCCTAGCCCGACTGATGAGCCGTGATATAGCGAAACGCGTCTCGGGATGGATTTGACGAATAAGAGAACAGTAGACAGACTGCTGAAATATAAATTATTATTTTATAAATGAACTCGGTTTTACTACTTTGAATAATTTAAACAAGAGTTTTTTGACCATTTTAATAATTGATAAAACTGGTTTAAAAAACCAAAGAAAATCTCTCCAGACGCTGTTCTCTCCTACTTGCTCAACAAATTAAATCTGTAATTTACAGCTGATCACCACTTTCTGAACTTAGCCCGTAAAAAATTTCTTATATATTCGTGTAAATTAATAGTACTTGCGCGGTGTGTTTTCGGTGAAAATTGATTGAAAAGTGATAGTTTTCCTAATGAATCCATAAAAAGAAAATTTTAAACTATTTTTTAATAGCTTTTTAAATAGTTTATAAATGTATCCATCAAGATTATCGTGCCTTTGCTAATTTTCAAAAAAACATTGTTTTTTTTTACTGCTATTCAAGGATAAATAAATGTTGTGTTTTTACATTCGGCTTTTGAACAACCTATAGAAAAACCAAGTAGTAAAATAATGTTTTATTTTACTTCACCTATATATTTCTTTTTCAGTGGATGAAATAAGATTCCACACAAAGCGTACAAGCTTAAAAGTCCACAAAATCTGATGGAAAAGTAATGCTGATAAAACTGACTGTTCGTTATGATTTAAGCTCAAGGATTCTTTATGTGTGCATCTATAAAATCCTTGCAGTGTCCTTTTTGAAAATGTAGAAGTGTTTTGAAATTTCTCCTCCAAAGCAGATATTGAGATGAACCAAAAGACACACATATTTCCATAAGATCAAAAAGAAGTGATACGAAAACATTGTTATAGTAACATATTTCCCTACAGGCTGTTGAAAATTTGAAATAAGAAATAAATCGTTGTTTCGCCTTATTTACAGTCAATCAAGTAAGAACTTGTCGCCTATAACTTTTAGTCGGTAATACGAATTCCTTTTTTTTAAGTTATTGTTGGCATCGCTGCAAACAATGTTTTGTGGAAAAAGATTTATTTCTATCCTTATTTATGACTAAATAGTACCTTATCGAACATGAGTGCCACATACGCTATGAGGATTTATTCCTATGTAATCATCCAAAAGGTCCAAAAATGACGCCTACGGCGGCTGCTAAGTATATAGGCAAGTCGAGGATATTCGTTAGCAAGTGTAAATGATCTACCAGAACATGGTTCGAGAGAAAAGGTGTCAGACAAGGACGGAACAATAATTATTAACATATTTTCTCGAAATGCCCAATTAACTATTCACCAAGGGGCGCAAAAACTCAAGTAGAAAGGTTTAGATATATTGTATGAAACCTCCAAGTCAATAAGTACAATTAAGAAACTATTGCTAAGCGAAAAACCCAGAGAGAAACGACTCGCGTGGGCAGAGGAAAATATAGATCGAGACTGGAGCAATGTAATTTTTTCCGATGAAGCTTCATTTTGGGGCTATATTATAACCAAACGAGCCTGGTCAATTTCCACTAACTAATTGGTTCAACGCACTGTGAAACAACCTATAAAGATCCGTGTTTGAGAATGTCTTGTGGAAAGACGTTTTTTAGAGACTCTTCATGTTTATCTACAATTTGAACACTAAAAAAATGCTCTAGATTTACAAGAAGGCATTAATACCAACAACTAGATTGATCATCCCAGTTGCCAGAAGCAAACCCAATCGAGAACTTGTGTTCATACATCAAGCAGAAGCTTCGTCGTAAAAAGGTGTACACAATGAAGCAGCTGTCACGGCAAGTTCGGGCAATTTGAAAACCCAAGAATGCGCAAAAACTCTTCGAAAGTATGCCTCGAAGATGCCAGGCGCTCAGGATGAACTACTGAATCATTAGCACTTTGATGGCAATCCTTTACTGTCGAGTAATGTAAAAAACTTTTAAATAAATACATTCCTTAATGAACAATGCGTGACACACGACGATTAGTATTTTTTGAAAATTGTGACGCACATGATAATCTTGATAAATACATTACCCTTACTGGTGAAATACTTAAAAAACATTGAAGATTCATCCTGGGTATACAGGGTCAGTCCGGAAAGTAATGTCACTGATTTTATTGTGAAGCGATTGTACGTCGCAACGCGACGAGGATCGGTGGTCAAGAAGTCACCTATCGACCGAGGGCTTGCTCAGTTGCCTCCAAGCTCTCAAAGGGTAAGAACGGGCGATTTCATAAACATTTGTTTCGTCTCTTGTACAAGTCGCGATGTATAGCTCACTGACACAAAGATACGCGATAAAGTTTTGTGTGAAACTCGGCAAGTCCGCAGTGGAAATTTTTCCAATTCAGCAGGCCTTCGAGGATGAGAGTTTATCACAAAGGCAGGTCTACAGATGGCACAAAGCGTTTTTAGAATGCCGTGAAGAGATCGACAATAAAGCCTGCGCTGGACGCCCGTCAACCTCCTCAAATGAAGAAAATGTAACTCGTGTGAAAGAAACTGAGCACAAGGATCCGGCGCGTCAGGCCTGACATCACCAGCGACTGAAAACTTCACCATAGCAAGGTGCCGGCCCACACCGCCATCGTCGTGACCAGCTACCTTTCCAGATCTAACGTGGCAACGCTGCCGCAGCCACCCTACAATCCCGACGTGGCTTCCTAACACTTCTTTTTGTTTCTCCGCTTGAAATCTCCCCCGAAACGACATTTCAGAATAATTGACGAAGTGAATGTATCGACGCAGAAGGAGACTATTTTGAAGAATTTTAATGTATTATACCGATCTGGTCAATAATTTTTTAATCGGCGTGGTGATATTACTTTCCGGACAGACCCTGTATGTTTATCTTACTTGCTCTTGCTTACACAGCACTACAAAAAGGTGTATCGCTACTTATTACTGCAACATGTAGTGTTTAACCCTTCTGATCTGGCATTTTCCCAAAAAATTCTACACTTACCTTTAACGCCATTTTTACATGAAAATTTAATACGCCCCTCCCCAAATTGCAATAAAATTAACATGGAAAAAATAATCAGTCAACAATCAATAAACAATCCTTATTTAACAGCAATGAAGTATAATTTAAAATACAGCTCAAAATATTTGAAATTTGCGAAAAGAACGGGATGTTTGAAATTTAAAAAAAGACACGGTATAAAAACGTTAGACGTTCCTATTAGAGACACGGAGGCTCTGAAATACTTTTTGGAAACCTCAAACTGGTTTTTATTTGAAAAGGACGATGAAGTGCTGAGTCTTATGGATATGTTTTTGAGGTAAGTTTTAAACTTTTAGTAAAGTCAATAATTCAATTTTTTATTCAGATTTTTAATTATTTACAAAAAATTTAAAACAAAGTTACTTACTTGGTAGGTGGGAAATTATATATTTATTTAACTACAGTCTGTCACAACGCGATAATGCATTTTTGGTAATTGTATAATTGGGGTGTCCGTTACTTTGTGACAGTACATTTTAAATTTCTAATTGAAATGAAACGAGTTACTTTGTTATTTGTCACTTATTTTTTTTTATTTATCTGCTACTGCAGTTTCGTAGGTTTTCTACATTTTCAAGCGTGATACTCTAAACTAAGGTGGTTTATAAAAAATTTCCAGGTACAATTTGGAACTACCCATCCTTAAATTACAATGACCTTATATTAATTTATTACAGAGGCTTAAATGACATTATCGTTTCAAATTTGAAGAAATACTTTTCAATATTTTCTTAGAATTTTTTACAAAAATTCCTTCTTTAACAGGTTGACTGCCGATCTATATTTTTGAGTTTGTGGTTGACTCCGGTAAGATTTTTCCAAATATTTTTATTTTATTGTGGTAAATATGAATTAAAATGAGTCTTGGGTGTGTTTTTTTTTATGTGCCATTCAAAATATTAGAAAAAAAAAATTTCACTCCGATCGGAGTAATCGGCATTGCAAGTGAAAATTTTTACTAGATGCCGAACACTCCGATCAGAGTGTCCAATTAAATAAGTAAAGAAATAATAAATCGAACTCATGAACTCAAAACATTTATTTCTAAATCATTTTTGTACATTTTTTTATGATAATCCTCAAAGCAATTAAGGCAAAAACCTGGTTGTCCAGGGCACATTTTGCATTCATACACTGTTTGCTTTCTTATTTTATTTTTCCTGCATTCTTTGCATTCCTTTCTGCTTACCCGTTTTGTTTCTTTAGTTCCTTTTTTTTCACTAACAATTTTTTCTACTTTGCTAATGTTGTGGACATTTATTTGGCCTGGAGGAATTTGCGGCAAATTAGTAATTGGTCGTCTGGCTAGTAAATTTCTTATGACATCCAATCGGAAGTCATATAATTGTAACTGGTCAGACCGCGAATACTTATTGTACAAAAAATAGGCGTTTATCATGCTCATTTGCAGCACATGCATGAATAACTTTTTGTACCACCGAATGGTTTTACGGCTGCAAGGATAATATGCCATCATTTGATCCTGTCTATCTATACCGGACATAAAAGCATTATATCCAATGATTGCGGAAGGTTTTTCAGATTCTTGATTTCTTTTGTTTTTAAAAATGCCCATTTCGCTTCCGAATTCTGTTGAAATGCATTGAACATTGCGTTATCGCGCCATTTTCCGACATGCACTCCATTGCAAAACATAGATTTATTCTCACCACGTTTTAAGTTTGCACTCATTACCTCTTTCGGATTATCTTTCCTCTCAGCTCTCAGCGTACCAGTGCAGTATGTATTTTGTTGAAGTAATAACCTAGCTAAATTAACACTATTGTAAAAATTGTCTAGATAAACAGCATGTCCCACACCCAATTTTTCCTCCAATAAATGTAAAACAATCTTTTCCGTATGTCCGCTTCCACCATAAACATCTGTCGCACCTTCGTAGACACGAAATTTCAAAATTAGTCCATCAGGCTCTGTCAGCATGTATAACTTCATACCATACTTATGACGCTTATTCTTGATATACTGTTTAAACAGGAGACGACCCCGGTAAAGTACCATAGCTTCATCCAAAGACAACTCTCTTCCAGGATAGTAAATTTCTCCCACAAAATCTGCCACAAATCTAATCTTTCCTAGCCGATCTGCCGGATCCATATCTGGAGATGTAAAATGCAAACACCTCAAGATAAGCAAAAATCTATTCCTTGACATATATTTTCTAAAAACAGGTAGATTAAATAGCGGATCAGTTTTCCAATAATCGTTAAGACGGCTCAAGGATATTGTGCCAGTGTGAAGTAACAGGGCCAAAAAAATTTTTAGTTCGTCAAGAGTAAGATCTTTAAAATTAGTAATACGTGATTTTGTACTTGTTTCTGGGCGCAGCAAAACCTCGACTGCGTAAGAGTTCGTTCGTTCTACAATAGTTTGTAAAAAATCATCATCAATGATCATTTCGAAAAAAATCGATAGGTGCACCCTGTCCTGGAATTTGCACCAATAATTCCTGGGTTTTCTGGAACAAAATTTGTTTTAACGCACCTCTGTCGTTCCATTTTATCTCATCAAGGCTAGGAAGTGTTTGATGTGTGTGATTTGACTTAAGGGTTAGTTTTGGGGGGTGAAGTTGGAAGTGAAAAAAAATTTTTTTTACTAGGTCATCGAGTGTGGTGTCAAATGAAAGCTTGTGAAAACACGAGTAAAAAATGTAGATATAATATTATACTTGCGCGCACTTTTCTTTGTATTATTTTTAAAAATTCGCGAAAAATCGCTGTCCCGGGCCTTATCTCGAAAAGTACTTATCAAAAAATTTCGAAAAAATTCTGGAATATTCTCCACGGGGTGTAGATTGAACGAAAATTATCACGAGTGCATTACCTTTAATAATTTATATGGTATATAAAAAAAAACAAAAATTTCAAGGTCATCAGATTTCAGTAAAGATTGGAAACAAACTTTGTTGAAAACTCATTTGGGGTGTGTTTTGTGAAGCCACTGATCATTTTATACCACCGTAACATAAATTTTAACTTAAGGGGTTCATTGTGAGGGGTGAAATCGGAAGTGAAAAAAAATTTTTTTTACTAGGTCATCGAGTGTGGTGTCAAAATAAAAGCTTGTGAAAACACGAGTAAAATATATATATATATATATATATATATATATATATATATATATATATATATATATATATATATTTATATATATATATATATATATATATATATATATATATATATATATATATATATTATATATATATTTATATATATATATATATATATATATATATATATATATATATATATATATATATATATATATATATAATGTAATACTTGCGCACACTTTTCTTCGTATTACTTTTAATATCTCGAAAAGTACTGATCAAAAAATTTTGAAAAAATTCTGGAATATTCTCCACGGGGTATAGATTGAACGAAAATTATCACGAGTGCATTACCTTTAATAATTTATTTGGTATATAAAAAAAAACAAAATTTCAAGGTCACCAGTTTTCAGTAAAGATTGGAAACAAACTTTGTTGAAAACTCATTTGGGGTGTGTTTTGTGAAGTCACTGATCATTTTATACCACCCTAACAAAATTTTTTATTTTAAAAACAATCAACGTACGGAACACTAATTGTGCAAGTTCAACTTGCACTTGACCGGTTTTTTTAATACCAGAAGGCCCAGGTTGATTGTCCATATTGTACGGCAGATTACAACCAAACCAAAAGCAAATCCGCGGAACCACTTAAGCACCTGTTAGAACTTGCGTTTTTAAGCAACGGCACCACTAGAAACACGTTTCATATACAACGCCGATGGAATACTAAAACGTTTCGTAAGAACGCATGTCGAACTCCGATCGGAGTAGACGGCGTTGGCGAAGAGACCCGACGCACTCCGATCGGAGTGGTCGGCAGTCAACCTGTTAATGATATATCTAAAAAACTTTTAAAATATGCCAAACAGAGTTGAATTCTGAATCTGTTTAATTATTTAATAGGATTGTATCTTTATTTTTATTGTGCTTGTAGATCTCTATAGCTTCTAAAATATTTAATTTTCTTCCTATTTGTAGATTATTTATGTCTGGAAAAATATGATTTGTTTGATGGAAGTGGTTAGCAAAGTTGGAGTTTTCTTTGTTTAATCTAAAAGATTTTTGGTGTTCTTTAAATCTAGTATCGAAATTTCTCCCTATTTGGTCTATATAACAGCTATTACATTCATTACATGACAGTTTAACAAACTCCAGAGTCTTTGTATTTATGAGTTTTCTCTTACATTGAAAAAGAGGGAGAAAAGTTTTTAGGGTGATTTAAAAGCGATATTTATGTTGTCTTTTGCGAGTGTATATGCAATTTTATTAAAAATTGGTCCGAAATATGTCAATGAGAAAAAAGTTTGTTATTCATCATTATTAACGTGTGAATAAATATGTCTTAAATTTAGTTGTTTTTGTTTATTTTTAATTAGATTATCTATGGCTTTTTTCTGAAATCCGTTATTGTGGGCATTATTCTTGATTGTATCTAATTCTTTCTCTAAATTTTGTTTATTTAAAGTGATGGAAAATGCTCTGTGAATCATGGATCTATAACCTACGAGTTTATGTGAGTTGGGATAGCATGAATTATTGGGAATAGTTGTGTCTGTAAAAGCGGGCTTTCTAATAATATCGAATGAGAGTTTATTGTTATCTTTGGTGATGGAGAGGTCTAGGAAGTTTATTTTATTATTCATTTCTGTGTGAATTTTTTACTTGCATGTATTCTGTTCAAGGAATTTAGGGTGGATTGGAGGGATTCGTCGCTTCCTTTAAAACAGACTAATATGCCTGTCTACATACCGACGCCATAAAACTATATCCTTTGCCTGATGTGACTCTAGAAAATTGTTTTCAAAATCTGACATAAAAATTTCGACCATCAAGGGGTTTAGTGGGGATCCCATGGTAATGCCCTCTTTCTTTTTCAGAAATTGGTTGTTGAATTGAATTGAAAATAATTTTCCTCTATGCACAGCTCGAACAACATCGTTATTTCTTGTTTTATAATAGGATTTGTATTAAGTTTCTCAAGTGAATTTTTAATGATTTTTAGACATTCGGAAAACATGTTGGTTACATCGAATGATGCAAGGATGAAGTTGTCAGGGATATTAAAATTTTTAAGTTGATTACACAGTTCTATGGAATTTTTGATGCTGTATTTGGGTTCAAACTTAGTAATGGTTTTAAAAAAGTGTTAAGTTTTATGGCAAGTTGTCGTAAGGGACTGTTTGTATATGATACGACTGGTCCAATTGGTGAATTTTCTTTATGTATTTCTATGAGACCGTATAATTTGGGTGGAGACGGATTCATGTTTATTAAATTGAACTTTTCTTTTTCGGATAGAATACTATTGACCTCTTTAAGGGTAGATTTAAATATGTTTTGTATAAAATTGATAGGGTCCTTTTTTAATTTTATTGTTTTTTTTTTGTTGTAAAAATTGATTTATTTTTTCTTTATAATCTTCTTGTTTTAATATTACAATAGAGTTGCCTTTATCCGCTTTAGTCATTACTAGGTTATTTTTGATAGTTTGGATTGAATTGATTTTATTTCTTGTTTATGGTTTTGGGTGTGGTTGGTATTTTAGTTATGTTCTTCTTAATACAAATTCTATTATAAAACAAGAAATAATGATGTTGTTCGAGCTGTGCATAGAAGAAAATTCTTTTCAATTCAACAACCAATTTCTGAAACAAAAAGGGGGCCTTGCCATGGGATCCTCACTAAGCCCCTGGATGGCCGAAATTTTTATGTCAGATTTTGAAAACAATTTTCTAGAGTCACAGGAGGCAAAGGATACAGTTTTATGGCGTTTGCATTTTTTATCGCTTTCACAATTATCCAGTATTCGACTGTGTCAAAAGCTTTTCGGAAGTCAATAAGTGCCATCCAGGATGTGATATTGTATTCAGTTACCTTTTCTATAAGTTGTCTGACCGTGTTCGACTGTGCTAACCTGCTTGTTCTTTGGGTTGGTATTTTCAAACTTCTTGTCTAATCGATTTGTGATTGTTTTCATGAATAGTTTGTATATTTGCGATACAAGACTTATTGGTCTATAGTTCGCCAAATTGCTAGGATCTCCTTTTTTGTGTATCAATGTAACTATGGCAGTTTCCCAATCTTTTAGTATCACTCCTTTGGTTAGACATTTATTGAAGAGTTTTTTAAGCTCTTTGAATAATGGCGGTCGTCCCTCTTTTAGCATTTTCGGTAGGATGTCGTCTTCTCTCGCTGCTTTTCTATTTTTAATTTGATTAATGGCTTTTTCAGTTTGTTCAACTTCGATGTCTGGTAGATATTTGGAACCGATATTAAGTATCCTTCGATTGTCCTCTCTTGATCCACAGCGGCTTTCGACCCGTATAGATCGACATAGAATGTTTCTGTCGCTTTAAGTATTTGTGGGCTTTCTTCTATAGTGTTTCCATTTTTGTCTATTGTTAATCTCCCTTCTGTGTGAATTTTTCTTTCTGAATATGTTCAAACCGCTATTCTATTCTATCAGTTCTTCTATCCATTTCTTCTGGTATCCTCTAATATCATGTTTTGCCATTCTTCTTACAGTTCTACTGAGCAGACTACATCCATCGAACACTTTTCCTGAAAATACTTGTAGAATAAAGTCGCCATCCGTTCTTCGATGTTCCAAGGTATCAGAGTTACCGGTGAGTTCTGGGTGTCCAATCAGGCGAACAGCTCTCTTCTGAATAGAATCCAACAAATGCAGTGTATGTTTGGCAACAGGACCCCCAACATGGGAGCAGTATTCCATCGTTAGTCGAATTTGAGCTTTCTACAGAACCAACAGTTATCGTGTAAAGCTTTCTAGGGCTTTGAGTGACGATGTTAGAGGAATGGAGTATCCTCACATTACTATGCGTTAAATCCTACTTGGTTACTGTTACGTCAAGATCACATTTCTTCCAGGTCTTTGTTAAATTGAACGACCTCCTGCTCTCTGTGGATATTTCCATGAGTAACTGATGTTCAAATGAAGAAATAAGCATCCTATAGATGGGATATCTGGTCCTTTACAGCAGATCGTTATTGTAAAAGGGAAAGAGAGTAGGATACAGTATAGACTCTTGGGATTCCCCGGCTTTGTTCTGTATCATATTTGTAATTTAAAATTATATATCTATAACAATATGTCAAATGATGACAGCCATTAATATATCGATGACTATCGGTATATAAGGAATTATCAATACATAGACAACTATCAATATAACAATAACTATTTACCATATATATCTATAACTCCCGATATATTGATAATTATCAATATGTTAATAACTATCGATATACGATGGTAGGATATAACGAATTGTATTAAGTACGCATACCTATTACTCCTTCGAAAGCTGACACAGCCGCTTTCGAGCCAACAGAGTGGTTGACACAGTCAGCGCTTTTCGAGGGATCCTCCTCAGACATATATACGAGGCTGGTTTGAAAAGTCCGTGCAAAGTCCGAGAGATGGCACCACCGGCGCGTATCGAGGTCATGTTTAGTTAGTAGCATCTCTTGAATGAACGCACACCAAGTTTCAGCCATATTGGTCTATTTCTTTGTGTTTGGCATTCGTGTGAATCAAGGAAGTCGAGTGATTTTCAAGAAATGGACGAAAAAGAATTTCGTGTGGTGATTAAACATTACTTTATGAAAGGCAAAACGCCTCAGGAGACTAAAGAGAAGCTTGATAAACATTATGGTGACTCTGCACCTTCGATTAGAACAGTTTATAAGTGGTTTCAAAATTTTCGGACTGGCCATATGGGCACAAGTGACGCTGAACGTTCTGGACGGCCTGTGGAGGTTACGACTCCAGAAATCATTGATCAAATCCATGATATGGTGATGGATGACAGAAGAGTTAAGATGCGTGAGATTGCTAGTACTGTGGGCATCTCGACTGAATGGGTACATAATATTTTGCATAAACATTTGGACATGAGAAAGCTATCCGCAAGATGGGTGCCGCGATTGCTCACGCTTGACCAAAAACGGAATCGTGTGAAGTGTTGCAAGGATGGTTTGCAGCTGTTCCAGAAGAATCTGGAGGACTTTAAGCGTCGTTTCGTCACTGTGGATGAAACATGAATACATACTATACTCCTGAGACCAAACAACAATCTAAACAATGGGTTACCAAGGGGGAATCTGCACCAAAAAAAGGCGAAGACCGTTCCTTCAGCCGGAAAGGTTATGGCGACTGTCTTTTGGGATTCGCAAGGGATAATCCTCATCGACTATCTGGAAAAGGGTTTTTAAAACTATTACAGGTGAATATTATTCATCGTTATTGGACCGTTTGAAAACCGAGCTGCAAGAAAAACGCCCACGATTGGCCCACAAGAAAGTCCTTTTCCATGACGACAACGCACCAGCACACACCTCAGCAGTTGTGGTCGCAAAATTAATGGAAATAGGATTCCAACTCGTTTCACATCCCCCTATTCTCCAGACTTGGCTCCCTCGGACTACTATTTGTTCCCCAATTTGAAGAAATGGCTGGCGGGACAAAGATTTTATTCAAACGAGGAGGTGATTGCAGACACTAATGGATATTTTGCAGACTTGGACAAATCCTATTATTCGGAATGGATCAACAAACTAGAACATCGTTGGACGAAGTGTATAAGCTTAAAAGGAGACTATGTCGAAAAATAAAAAAGGTTTACCCCAAACACATAAGTAGTTTTTATTTTTGCACGGACTTTTCAAACCAGCCTCGTAGTTATTGTAAAGCAACTGAAAATAGACAGAAGTCCATACTTCAGCAGCTGTTCTCTTGTTCGTCAAATCCATCTTTAGACCCGTCTCGCCGTATCACGGCTCGTCAGTCAAGCTAGGATTGACAAACAAGAGAACGGAATCTAATAGTACTTATCCTAGAAATTACGGAGTACGATGGTAGGATACAACGAATTGTATTAAGTACACATACCTATTACTCCTTCGAAAGCTGACACAGCATCTTTCGAGCCAACAGAGTAGTTGACACACTCAACCCTTAAAAGCAAGTAGCGCTTTTCGAGGGATCCTCCGCAGGCATATATAGTTATTGTGAAGGAACTGAAATTTATCGAATGACAGATTACCATAGACTATCGATAGGTAAAATCTATTTTAACCCATTCCTACTTACATGTATATGTTTGAAGAATCTCGCGCTGTTGCACGTGATATAACCAAAGCATTCCATCTTGTTTGACATGACGGATTGTTGTCTAAACTATACTCTTATTGTATGTATAAAATGTTTTGTTTATGGCTCTTGTATTTCGTCCGAGAGCGTTCTTTCCGAGTGGTTGTTGGCGAGTATCTCAGTAATGCTTTCACCATCAACGCTGGTATACCTCAAATACTGTCATTGACTCTACTTCTTTGTTAAATGAATTATTTGCTGGAAAAGACTAGGAATCTACTCTAAAGCTTTGCAAATTGTAGTACGCTAGCTTCTTCGTTTACCTTCAATGCTCGAAAATCCAATACCCATGCAAATATGTGCAGACAGCACGAGGTTTTTCAACTTCATCAAAACCTGTAAGAAATTCTTTTGGAGGTGGCAATAACCAAATAGAATTTAATGCTTCAAAATTCCTGAAGCCAATTTTTCCAAAAGGGGTTCCGATGTAGAACCCGACATTGTTATATTGAGGCAATCCATTCCTCTAGAATCATCAATCAACTTGCTGGGCGTTAATTATAATAATAATAATAATAGGCATTTATTGTCTAACAGAACTACATCCATTTACAAGACAATTTGACAATAGGTGAAAAATGTATCAGACCTACTTAAGTTATAATAGTAATTTTTACAAAAATTCAACAACTACACACCACAAATACTGCTCAGCCCATTCATCGCACAACAAGAAAAGTATGCTAAATAAAAATTTTAGATCATCTCAATAACCTGTTCTTGAAGAGTCCAAGCAATTGAGGAAGTGTTAAATGAAAAACATCAATGTATTGGAATGTCTCATTATAAAACGCCATTGCTCGGTAAAGTGGTGATTTCAATAGAAAATTATTATGTGGGGTACACACATTAAAAGTCGAGGGGGATCTCATTGTACGAACAGGCACATGCAACATGATTTGGGACAGTAATTTAGGGCAATCAATAACAGACCTCACAAGTTTTGCCAGAAAACTCGTAAGTAGGTAGTTCCTGCGTCGCAGCAGTGATGGTATCTGAAATCTATCCAGCAAGCCCTCGTGGTCACAGCCTCTCGGAGGGAAAGAACCATCAACTCTAAATGCTAAAAATTTAAGGAATTTCCTCTGGATGCCTTCTAATTTCTGGATATAACAATTGTATATTGGGTTCCAGACCACAGATCCATACTCAAGTTTTGAGCGGACATAACAGAAGTAAAGTAGTATAAGTGTCTGAATATTTGTAGAGCTTTTAGCATTGCGCAAAACAAATCCCAACGCCTTAAACGCCTCTGAGCAAACGCTGTTGATCTGAGTGTCAAAAGCAAGCTTGGCATCATAAGTAATCCCCAAATCTCTAATATCAGAACACCGCTGAAGTTGCGAACCGTTTAATTCGTAATTGTAATGAATACTTGACTTATTGGAAAAGGTCATGGAGTAACATTTTTTGATATTCAGCGGTAAGTTGTTACGTTCACACCATAAATTGATTCTTTCTAGATCCGCCTGCAGGTCAAGGCAATCCGAGGTGGTGTTTATTATCCGGAAGAGTTTTAGATCATCCGCGAATAGGAGCACTTTACTGGAAATATCAGAGACTATGTCATTAATAAAGAGAGAGAAAATCAGAGGAACCAAGTTGCTTCCCTGTGGCGCACCACTCATTGCTGAGAAGCTTGCAGACTTGTGACCGCGAATTTCGACATACTGAGATCTACCAGTGAGATAGGAAGCAAAAAAAAACTGACCAAGTTGTTATCAAATCCCATAGTATCAATTTTTGCCAGGAATAACCCATGATCCACCCTGTCAAAGGCCTTCGAAAAGTCAGTATAGAGCGTATCAACCTGCTGGCGCCTATGCAAAGCCTCGCTTATGTATTGGGTGAAAAAATTATGAAACAAATATATGTTGGGATGATCGTATTGCACACATATCAAAAAGATCTTATCAAAAGTTGTGAATATTTTTTCATATTAGTAAGTTTTGAACTGCACGACCACTTTTAATCCTGTACAAAGTTTGATTTCGGCCAACGAGGAAATATTGCATCCATGTTTGGGACTGCTTTCAAACATACGCCACATTTGTTCAAATTTATTAAGAAAAGTGCGATACGCCTGATTGGATATTCACAACTCATTTCTTAGAACAGCGAAGAACGATTGGTGACTTGAGTATATTCTATTTGAACTTTCATAGAAGGTGCTCGATGGATTACGTAAATCGCTTTTTCTGCCCACGCGTCGCTTCTGCAAAGCTTTAGAGATTCCTCTGCACCACCTGAACGTACTTTTAAATCGTGTTATTTAGGCTTTTTTTTTATGGGTCTAGCACACGTGCTGCAGGGAAGTCCCTAAAGCGCTCCAGGAGCAGCATGTGTGCGGAAAAAAAGCGATTCACGTTGTTCTTGAATCGCTGTAAATTGTACTCTTTAGGAAACACAGCCCTGGGCAAATTATTCCAAAGGGATGATGTTCTCCATATAAAAGACTGCTTGAAAAGCGTGGTACGCGGAGTAACAAGCTGAACCTCATACGGATGTGAACCACCAGCGCGACGTGTATTTCTAACATGCACCGCTTTGGGAGGAATTAAGCGGGCTACATCCTTCGAGCACTTTCCATGAAAATACTTGTAGTACAGACTCAAGTCGCCAACCATTCTTCGATGTTCCAGCGAATCAAGGCCGCCGGTCAGTTTCGGGTCTTCAATCAGACGAACAGCTCTTCTCTGAACAGAATCCAACAAATGCAGTGTATGTTTGGAAGCGGAGCCCCAAACATGGGAGCAGTATTCCATAGTTGGTCGAATTTGAGCTTTGTAAAGAATTAACAGTTGTTGTGGAGTATAAAGCTTTCTGGTTCGAAATAATATTTCTAACTTTTCAGAAGCTCTCCTTGCTATGCCTGCAACGTGTTCATGCCAGGATATATTTGCTCCCAAACTAACGCCCAACAAATTGAGCGACGATGCTAGGGGAATGGAGTGCCCCGACATAACTATATCGGGTTCAGCAACGTTAACTTTTTTTAGAAAAAACTGCCGCCTGGGTTTTTGTGGCGTTAAATTCCACTTGGTTACTGTCACCCCAAGATAGAATTTATTCCAGGTCTTTGTTAAGTTGAACGACCTTCTTCTGCCTGCGGATATTCGCCTGAGCAGCCGATGTCCGAGCGTTCAAAGTAAATGAAGAGGTAAGCATACTGTCGTCTGCAAAGCTGTAGATTGGATTCCCGATCTTTTCCAGCAGATCGTTAGTGTAAATGAGGAAGAGAGTAGGAGACAGTATGGAGCCTTGGGGCACACCGGCGTTGATTGTGAAGGTGTTAGAGGAAACGAACGCTCTCTGAGGAAACGTGAGAGCCACAAACAGAACTTTTCAAACATACCACAAGAGCGTAGCTTAGCCAACAGTCCATCGTGCCAAACACGGTCGAATGCCTTGGATATATCATTTAGACAAGTGTATCAAAACGTATCAAAGCGTATTATATTAACTTGCACAACATTCTGCATATTATAAATTAAGCTTGTTTTTTTTTTTAAGATACTGTAACGCTAAACAGCCGTTTTTAAATGTTGAATAGATAAGTATCGCCTTAAGCCCAATTAGTCGTTTTTTGAACCGTTGCAGTAAGTCTTTCTGCAAACCGCGACCTACGATTCGCAACGGTATCTTTATGGACGAAAGTCCAGCTTTTCGTGACCCTAAGAGAACGTCTCTATTAAACTGGTTTAATTACTTTAATTAACCGTGCTTCCGTATACGCAGACGATGAGTTATTAACTTGACAAACTAATAATAAGAGATGTATCGGTATGACTTTCTATTTAATTTGTTTTTTTCGATTGCTCCTTTTAAAATAGATGTCTCATTTTCTTTGAGAGTTATAGCGTCACCAAAATGAGAGACACACAGACTGGCGGAAATGGAACACCGTTTGTTATCTAGGGACCCTAAAACGTGAAGAAAGGATAAAATTTTAGTGATTTTTTAAAATAATACTACAATTTAGCGCAGTAAGTAATTATTGGTGTCTAGCCTCATTCAGACCGCCTACACACTTCCTGCATTTGGGATAAGAAATTCTACAACTGTTATTCGAGAGGAGGAATCCCTAAAGCGTTACACCAGCAACCCTTGTGCGGAAAAAGCGATTCACCTTAATCTTGAGTCGCTGTAAATTTTACAAAGTCCTGGGAAAATCATTCCAAAGGGATGATGTTTTATTGTTAATATCACTTGGTGATCGATAGAGACAGCCGATAAACTTTGGAGTTTATTGAATCGTTATTTTTAACTACATGACATCAAAGGGGAATAGAAGGTTCCCTTGTTTTTATGGTAATTTTTATCGCGACATGAAGCTCTACAGTAGTCACTTTTACTTTACCCATCCAGATATGAAACTTAGACATTCAGAGAAGCAAATATTAGGCAAGTAGCCGCATACAGTTCACGGTGGGATCAAAGAATAACAAAAATGAGTTGAGTAAACAACTTCACGAATGGACAAGTCGAGATCAACAAGGAAAGGGCGTTTATAAAATATTACAGAAGAGAAAAAACAAACCACTTCTTTTATAACGGCTAAAATTTCTTCACACTTTGTTCCACTCTGTAGAACCGATACAGTAAAGTTAATATCTTCGAATAAGTATTTCTATAAAACGTGTTATAGCTGTAATTATGTGTAATCTGAAAAGCAATACGGTAATGCACGAGTGCATTAATTAGCAAATTTGAAATAATTAATTATATTTGTCCCACTTAATCATTAGTCAGCACAAAGTGTAACCTACTTATGCTGAATGTCAGTGACATGTTGATGTTGCTGAGTGTAAACACTGTATAGTTCACAAAAATAATTAATCTCTTTAATTTAATATGAAAATTGTAAATCGCATCCCTATACAGGGTATTTTGTAAGTTCAGGTTAATTCAGGTTACTTATACCCAACAAGTGAAGTCAACGAAATATTAACTGACCCTTGTTATTTACTCATCATTTTCTGCTTAATTTGAAAGGTAGATTGCCTAGTGTCACAAGTTAAAATTATTTTGTTAAAAAAAATCAGGCTCAGTAGTAATTCATAAGAAGAATGTACAAACTAACTTCAACTGAAAATGAAATAACCAAAAAAGAAAACGAAATGTCTTTTTGGCAGCTGAAAGCATTCAAAAAATAAATTTTCTCTACGATTAGTTGCATGAAAACGCGCGCATGCGCTAAGATCTCGTTAGTTTATTTATTCACATTATTGCTTAAAATACTGACCTGAATTTTTGATATGAGACTTACAAATATATGAAAAATAACCGGTCAAGTGGAAGTTGAACTTGCACAATTAGTGTTCCGTACGTTGGTTGCTTTTAAAATTAAAAATGTTGTTACGGTGTTATAAATTGATCAGTGACTTCACAAAACACACCCCCCAAATGAATTTTCAACAAAGTTTGTTTCCAATCTTTACTGAAAATTGATGACCTTGAAATTTTTGTTTTTTTTTATATACCAGATAAATTATTAAAGATAATACACTAGTGATAATTTTCGTTCAATCTACACCCCCTGGAGAATATTCCATAATTTTTTCAAAATTTTTGATCAGTACTTTTTGAGATGGGGAAGGTGGGGGGCAGCGATTTTTCGCGATTTTTTAAAAATAATGCAAAGAAAAATGTGCGCAAGTATTACATTATATATATATTTTTTACTCGTGTTTTCACAAGCTTTCATTTGACACCACACTCGTTGACCTACTAAAAAATTTTTTTTCACTTCCGATTTCACCCCCTAAAACTAACCCCTTAAGTCAAAATTTGACTTTCAAAACTACAAGCCTTCGATGAGGCCATCAATTCCTATATTATTACCAAATTTCAACTTTCTATGACAAATAGTTTCGGAGAAAATCGGGGGGTGTGACAGACAGACAGACAGATAGACACCCAAGTCATCTTATAAGTGTTCCGTACGAACAGTAATAAACCGACATTATTCATTTTGGCAATTATTTAAATAATATTGAAATCTTTCAGCGTAAAGCTTATTCATTGTTAATAACAAATTAAACAAACAATTTTATCAAACGACTATATCCATAAGAAGCGCACACGCCTAAATAGTGTTTCTACGCAAAAATAAACTTGATTCGTTAATTATTAACAGAAAAACGACGAGCTGATTATTACATTGTAAATTGATTTTGTCCGTTGATCGACACGTTTACAGACTTATCCTCTCTCCTGCCTACTAGGAAAACAGAAGTTACGCATAGAGGCAGTTCTGCAATACGGTGCCTCAATTCTGAAGTCAACACCTATTTAAATAGGTGACAATGCTGAGGAAACAGAATTTTTTAACTTGTAAAAATCCTGCTGTCTGCTAATCTTACTTGAGCAATTCGTTTTGGAAAGTTTAAATTAAAAGTAAGTTGTAGAATGGATTTTAAGTCTTTTTCAGCTAATCGTCAATGTAAAAAGGAATGAGAACAGGAAACAATATGAAGTATTGAGGTACACCTGCGTTCATAGTGAAGGTGTCGGAAAAAAAGTCCATCAAGTACCACTTGCAAAGAACGGCCGTTGAAGAAACTCAAGAGCTATAAACAAAAGTGTCATAAACTAATTCAAATCATCATTACTTACTAATATAAGTGGTTCCAAACGAGAAGAAAGTAACACCTAACTCATTAAACAACTGTTAATGGGGATACAAGACAATTTATACTAAAATTATATGTACCGATAAATAATAGCTTCAGGCCATATCCGTCGAACTCTCTTTAATTTCTGCGAACGCCAGCCGAGAGAGAGTAATAATATTTCAGGGAATCTATTCTATAACCATGAGTCAAGATTCTTACTATAATCTGTTATTCTCCGAGGTCAAACTAGGCCGATCGAATCGACAGACCCGAAATGGAAATAGGAAAAATACTCGCAAATCGGTCTTAAATCTCTCATCATCATCATCAGCTGTGCAGTCCATCGTCGGACATAAGCCTTCCCTAAGTATGTCCATCTTCTTCGGTTTTGTCTTTTGATGTCGTCAGACCATTGGGTTTGCCGGCGTCCTCTACTTCTTTTCTCATTCCAGGGCCTCCAGTTGATTACTTAATAGGTCCATCGATTATCAAAAAGTCTTACGATATAACCCGCCCAACTCCGCTTCAACCTGCTTATCCTCTCAGCTACATCAGTTACCTTGGACCTTCCTTGAATTTCTTCATTAGTCAGCCTATCCCTCAACGACATTCCCAACATCCTCCCTTCTATCGCTGGCTGAGCTACTTGTAGGTCATTTATAATTTCTTGATTCAAAGCCCACGTTTTCGTTCCGTATGTTAATACTGTCAACACGCATTGATCAAATGTGTCCGCTTTCAGTGTATTTGAGATATACGTATGAATCCATTCTTGTGATTTTCGCGTTTTCATTATTCAGTACTGCTTCTTTATCACATTCATCATTTGTCATGAACATGGTTTTTGGCGATGTTTATCTTCAGACTACTCTCTCTGGATTTGTTATTAAGTTCGTTCAGCATTTGTTCCAATTCTTCTTTGTTGTTAGATATACAGTCCCTGGCCAAATTATTAGACGCACTGCAAGATTTCATGTAAAATATTAATTACCGAGTGATATTGTACCGTTTTATTATTTTAAATTGATTTGTTTTTTATTTTTATATTATCCAATCAATTACCTATTTATTTGACATAAATAAAACAGCATTAATTTAGAAAAGCATAAGTTTATTAAGTTTTAAAGAAAAGTGAAATTAATGTTAGTAAAAGTCAATATTTAGTTGAGCCACTTTTAGCCGCTATCAAAGCTTTAATTCTGCGCGGCATGCTATCAATGCAAGATTGTACTGTCTCCTGCATTTGAGGATGATGATTCCACACATGAATAATCTTTTCTAGGAGCTGGGTTTTGTTGGTAATCACATCTTTAGGCACTTCTCTTTTCATCATCTCCCACACATTTTCAATGGGGTTCATATCAGGGCCAATCCAACAGAGGGATATTTTTTTCTGCCAAAAAAGCTTTAACAGACCGAGCAGTGTGGCAGGGAGCTCCATCTTGCATGAAAGTGAATGGTTCCCCATTTGGAAACCATTCATTCTCTGAGCTGCGGAATCAACCGATTTTGTAATACTTCTTTGTACTGATCTCGCCTCATTATTCCTTTGACGACGTACAGACGTCTAGTGCCCTTGCCGCTGATGACTGACCAAATCATCACTTTGGTGGGATGTTTAACCGTCGGGACGACACAATCAGGATGAAACTTTTCTCCATGACGACAACGCACATACTGAGCTTTATTCTGCAAAATTTCGAATGTGCTTTCGTCACTGAAGCAGACCTGTCAAAAATAGGAAAAATATATAAACTTCCATGTTTATTTGCTTTATTTAACTGAAAATGATAATAATGTATCAATTATTGATTAAGTTGCTGTATCTTACCGATCTCCAGAAGTCCACATCTTTGTCTTGCCATTGTTTGGCCCACTTCACGCGCTTTGCTTTCATTGCAGCTATTAACTTGGGCTTCCTGGCGGGGCGACAGGCCTTAAAATCTAATTCTTTCAATTTTCTTCGAACAGTGCGCTCAGAAGCATTTACGCTAGCATCCTGGAGTTGTGATTTTATTACCTTTGTGGTAGCAAATCTGTTTTCTACACAAATTTTCTTCAAACATCTCTCTGACCGTGGAGTGAAAATTGGTTTTCTACCGCATCTTTTCTTTCTTTTCGGGCCTAATTCCTTCCCTGACTCAATTTTCTTTTTTATGCGTCGTACACTAGCTTCAAAAACCTCCAATCTTCGTGATATTTCTCGGTTTGTAAATGTTTTCGCAATCACAAGGGCCTTCACTTCAGCTTTTTTACGTGGTGAAAGATCGCCTTTTCTACCCATAATGAAAATAGTCCAATTACTTTTTTAAAACACTGCATACAAAATAAACTAATAACTGAGTAGTATAAAACTGTTAAACAAACAATCACAGTTCATAAAGCCACAGAAACACGTCCGTACCTGACTCGATTCCGATAGAGACTGATACAGGTTTGTACTTATTTACGTTCATGTATCACTTTGTCAACACATTGTTGCCATATGTTAAAAATAAATACAAATATGTAGTCTACAACAATTCTTTTAAATAAAAATCAATAATATTGTAGTTTAAATATACCATTATTGCATAAAAACTCTTAAGAAACATAAAATTACTAAAAAAAATACAGTGCGTCTAATAATTTGGCCAGGGACTGTAAACACAATATCATACGCGAATCGCAAATGATTGAGTTTGCTCTCCTCCTATATTTATACCCTTACTTGTCCATGAGGGTTGTTTAAAAAGATCTTCTAGCTCCAACGTAAGCAATTTCGGCGAGATGGTGTCCCCTCGACATACCCCTCTTTTCATTTCTACCTTATTGTTGTTTTCTTTCAATACTATCTGAAATTAAAGAAGGTTCGTAAGTTTACTATTTTCGTTTTTTCTGCAGATCTAGCTTTAACTACTAAGTAAGCTAATTTTAAAAAGTAAGATGAAATTTAATAAAGTCAAAGCCGTAATTAATTTATACTTTTTTATTAAAATCTGGAGAAAAATTTGCTATCATACTTTTCTTACGAAATACATATGTTGATAATAAATCTGCGTTGCAAGCTATAGCTTTATATTAAACATTTTCTACATTACTCATCTTCACTCCTTCTTGTAATTAAAATATTGGTGTTTTATTCATTTCATCCCTTATATAAATCTATGGTGGAAGACTTTCAAGTATTCAGGTTTTAGAAAACATTTATTTTACATGATAGTAAATAACTTCCAAGGGTCATTTTTGTATTCGACTATATAAAATAATTTGTCAATATGGATTTTGTAAAAAAACGAGGTTTGGTGTGCTTACTCTTACATCCGAGGTGACGCGGCGGATGACCAGAAAAATAAAGATCGATCTAAAGTATTTTCGACCATGTACTATTCTTCATTGTATTGTTATTTTAAATTGCCCTCCCTGTATATATCATGTATGTATATTGAATAATATGTGAGTATCTGCTATCAATTCTGCAGTTACTTAGACTATTTAATGTTGCCCAGATTTCAAGGGAGTCAAACGCTTTCTCGTAATCCACAAAGGGCACCCAATTCTTAAAATTATACTTGTTTAACTTTTCTATTAAGGTTCTTAATACTTAAAGTCCAGTGTACTAAAGCTTTTTCTAAATCCTGCTTGTTCTCTGGGTTGGTAAGCTTCCAATTTTTTTGTGAATCCCGCAGATATTACTTTCATAAATAACTTGTACATTACGGTTAGTAGGCTGATTGGTCTATAGTTGGTTAATTTAGACTTATCTCCGTTTTGGAAGAACAGGACCACCACAGCATTATCCCAGTCTCGAGGTACATCGCACACAATATATCTAGCATTCATAATATGGGCCCTCCGCCCTGTTGCATCATTTCAACAAGTATGCCGTCTTCACCTGCTGCTATTTCGTATTTTGCGTCATTCATTATTGGTATTCGAACTGACTCGCTTTTGTATGGCGGTGGTCCTACTTTACCCTCATAAAGGTCCTTGTAGAATCTCTCTATATTCATTCGTAGTTCATTCGTTTGAGTTATTATTTGATTGTTCTCATCTACTAATTTTATAATATGTAGTTGTCCTTCATTTAATGATCTTTGTAAAAGTTTTATACCCTTGTTTTCCAGAGTTTCTTCAATTTTCTCATTTTTATAGTTTCTTACATCTCTTCCAATACATTTCCTATATCGTTATTCAAAGTTTTTAACTTATTTTCACATGCCACCATGTCTTGTTTCATGGATTTTCGTTTTTGTATTAGTTTGACCCTTTCTTTAGAGAGCTTTCCCTCTTTGATATTTCTCGTGAGAGCTACTTCTTTCGCAGATTCTACTATACAGTGAACGATTTTTCTATTAGTTTCGTTGCGGGATGAAGTGTCCTCTTTGATGTCATGTTCTTCGAGTTTATTTTTCTTGTGTTTAAGTTGGGTTCTATCTATTGAAACGTCTTAAACTTCTTTACTTTTAATAAATATTATATTTACTGAGTTATTTAGTTGTTATAATAAGATTAATTTACGTACAACTGTTGCGTCCTGAAAGAAAGAGCAGGAGTTTAGTGAGACACTACACATTTAAATAAAAAAGGGTATATTTATTAACAAAATAAAAATTCCTAACTTTATTACACTCATAAAATTACTTTTACTAAATAACAACCCTTAAGCTAGAAAAGTGTATACTATGGCATAGAGTCCTTAATTTATAATTATTAAGTTTTTAATAAAAGGTTTGATACAACTTGATTTTAAAAGTTTTTGAAATTAACTCCGCGAATTACACGCGTAAAGTAGTCGATGGAAACGCACTTGTAGACAGGAAGTAAGATTTTTAGACTGGTGTGCTTATGACTTACAGATTGGTTTCTCCTTTTGTGTTTTCCATAAGTTACTTGGCTTCTCGTGTTGAGATCCTCAAAAAAATATTGTCTCAGCCATTACTATCCTAGTTTCATTTGGACTGCTAAATACTTTTTGACCCGAAATGCCTGAGGCTGAGTAGGATATTTCAAGAAAAGAAAAAGGCCTCAAACTTAAGAGTTAGAAACCATTACTGCACTACTACATCACTGAGAAAAAAACACTCTCTGGCGTGCTGGAGAAGAAAGCCACTATGGCTTCATGGTCGAAAAAGCCACTACTGCTTCATGGTGGAAAAAAGCCTCTACTGCTTCATGATGGAAAAAGCCCCTTATAATTGCATCTGGCCGCTTAAATATCTTCATCCCTTCTCATTCAAAGTGACGTCTTTAAAATGGCTCACTTCCGGGCGAAAAATTCATACAAATTAAATAAATCAAGTGGGCAACACGCGTTACACACTGCTGGTTTAAATTAAACTGCTCAAAAATTTAAAACACTGTTTTAAGCTACACTGCTCAAAAATTAAAATCACTGCAATAAACATAAAAGTGTAATAAAATATAAATTATAGGGAGAAAAAACACTATCGTAACATGACCTTAAAATCTAGAAAAAAATAAATTTTACACTATCATTTTCATCTTTTGATTCATAATTTTTCTTCGGTCCATCCTTGTGGTAAAATTTATTTTCGCCCGAACCATTCGGTGATCACTTCCCATTTTGCCCCTATTGATAACCCGTGTATCTAATTATAATAATTATATTCCTCTTATTGGATATTTTATAATCGATCTCGTTAACTGTTATTTCGTTTGGGTTTTTCTATGTCTTAAATCCAACATGTTGTTCTTGTAATTTTGGAAATACTTTTAAGTAGACTCCGATACTTTTTCTAAAGCGCCGAAATCTTCTTGAGAAATTTCTTTCCACGCTAGTTTCTACTCTAGTGTAAGGAGTTTGGAGATCCATCGCACATTTTTTCATTCCTAAATCTTCGCTTACTTTCGCAGTTCAGATCGGACTCTAGCTCCGTTAGAAAGCATTGGGATCTTCATTCGTCGATTTGATAGAAGCAAATCCTCAACTAACCTTATGGTCTCAAAAGATCTTCTTAATTAAGAATCATTTGGAATTTAGTTTCAGCCTAATCGAAACTGTTTATGCCAAAATGTTACTTGCAAATAGGCATACCTTCATTGCCGCACACCTGTCACATTCTTTCTGAATAATTTTTTGTGTATTAAGAACCTGCAGGATGCTCTAAATTACTTTTACTCTAAAAACCTTAAAAACTGCAAAACGCAACGTCGTACCTAGAACAGCGACATTACAAGTATTTTTTTGTACTACGTAATCTTTATGGCAAACACACCCTCGTAGCATCCCTGCAAGACATCCCTGATCTCTCGTTATTTCTTTGCCAATGACCGTGCTCGTTGTATTCGAATATTTTTTTTAATCCGTAAATTATTTCGGAAAGTTAAAAACATACCAGCGAAAGAATTATAATATAATAAAATTTTGCTACAATTCTTGGCTGAAGAATAATCACCCAGTTCGAGCGACCTTCTCTTATCGAAGAAAGCACTGAAGAAATCCGTCCATTTCTGCAGCGTGAAGAAACCACATATGCTTTGGTCTTAGTTAGGCCGAAAGCTACATCGTACGGTTTCTTCGCGATTGGTTAGCTTAGTTTTGATTGTTTTTCACCGGTTAATTTTCTTCGTTTATTCATAATTTTTTGGTTGTTTCTCGAAAAATTTTCGTTTTAGTTGAAGAACTATTTTTCTTCCTAGTACATTCGCTTGCCTTTTTTTAAGTTAATGTTTATGAAGATACTTCGACTAATGAATCTATTATGGTGGTTAATTGACTGTGAACTGTGATTGAATATTGACATTGTTTTGTTTTTGTTTAACTTGTTTACCTATTCTTTTTTGTTGATCTTCATAATTGGATTTTTTTTCATAGCGGAGAAACAAGGTAAGCAGTTTTAATTTATCGATGTTTTTAGAAAATATTAAGTGATATGAATAAAATATTACAGGCATTATATACCGCTTGTAATTTTGGCAATATAAAAGAGGTCAAGTTTCGCATGGCCCAATTATATATACAGCTTGCCCTACTTTACGTCTCACGCTCTCAGCCTCTAAAGAGGTAAAAAGTTCAAATTTTTAGGAACACTTTGAAAATTTGTTGCTGCAAAAAGTTTTTATAGGCGCTAATAATTATTGGACTCTAAGTAAGTTGACACATTTTTCGTACAAATAAGTATGAAATTTTCGTTGACGTGAGTCACCGTGAAACTCCATAGTACATTTCAGCTTATTAAGTCTGGAAATATATTCTTTTAATCGTTTGAAAATTCACCTGTTTTTTCCAAGCTTATTTTTTAATAACTGTAATGAGTATTCTAAAATCCTTTTTATAAAAATGAGCGTCTGCTTAAAATTATCCTCAGAAATTTCTGCATTGTTTATGTTTCAAGATACCCAGATGACGAAAAACAGGGCTTCCAAATTCTGCTGGTATATTTATCGATTTGTCGATCTACCTGTATGTCTTTTGCCTCGATAACTCAAATTTGGTAATATTTGAGACGAAAAGCAAACTGGTTTTTGAACGACATCGCTCTAGAAATCGGAGGTGAAAAGGCTTAGAGATTGATAAATGTTTAAGGGTTTCAGTAGTATTATAAACATAATTCAAAATTTGATTGAGTGGTAAGTGGGGTTAATTAACTATTTTCGTAGCGGTCTTATTCAAGGCTTTTCCGACTCGTCCGTCCAGTCTCTATTTCTTAGTCATGTTCATCACTTACCTTGAGTAAGAAATTCTGAAGTTAACTGAAGTAAACGGGCACATCGTATTTTCTGTCAAATATAGTATTAGCGGTATTTGTGATTTCTATCTAAATTGGTAATTTTAAAACTGATTCTCTGTATCTTGATGCCAAAAATTCTTATTTTTATTTACCTTAAAATTGTTTCTAAAAATGAGACATGATGGCTCCATTTAACATACTAATGATAATATACTAAAATATAAGAGAGCTGTGTTCCTTCCAGAGGTTTTATATTTTTAAAATATAATAAATTAGTCTTTAGTCTTTGCATTTCGGCCAACGCTTTACTGTCATGTGGACTATTTAATAACTTTCTCGATTCCAAGTCACTTAATGTGATACCTTCTAATTAATCGACTTCAAAAAGGAAGAGGTTCTCAATTCGACACGTATGTATTTTTTTTTAATGTATGTTCCCGCATAACTCTGGCAAATATGTACCTATTTGGATGATTTTTTTTAGTGTTCCGTACGGAACACTTATGGGATTACTTCGGTGTACATATGTCCGTCTGTATGTCCGTCTGTGCGTCCGTCTGTCACATCCGATTTTTTCCGAAAATATTTGACATAGAAAGAAAAATTTGGCACTAATATAGGAACTGATGGCCTCATCAAAGCCGTGTAGTTTTGAAAGTTAAATTTTGACTTAAGGGGTTAGTTTTGGGGGTGAAATCGAAAGCGGAAAAAAGATTTTACCAGGTCGTCGAGTGAACGAAAATTTGTGAAAACACGAATTCAAAAATATATATGATGTAATACTCGCGCAAATTTTTCTTCATAATATTTTAAAAAAAAACCGCCAAAAATTGATGTCTGCCCCCTTATCTCAAAAAGTACTAATCAAAAAATTTTGAAAAAATTCTGGAATATTCTCAATAAAGTGTAGATTAAACGAAAATTATCGCGAGTGCGTTACCTTTGATAATTTATCTGATATATAAAAAAGAACTCAAGGCCATCAGTTTTCAACAAAGATTGGAAACAAACTTTGTTGAGAACTCATTTAAGGTGTGTTTTGTGATCATTATGATGACTGATCATTTTATACCTCAATAACAAAATTTTTTAATTCAAAAGTAATCAACGTACAGAACACTAATTGCGCAAGTCCGACTTGCACTTGGTAGGTTTTTTTTTATTCGAGAGGCTACACATTCCAGATGGTCCTATATATATTTTATTAAAATTGGCAATGTAGTTACTGAAAAAAATCCTGAAAAACTTAAATTTTTCTAATAATAAAACACCGATAACTCTGGCAAATATTTATCCATTTTGGATGATTCTTCTTTTATTATTCGAAGGTATACATTTTTTTAGGGTTTTTTTTGAATGGGTTGATTAGGTTAGGTTAGATTAGAACGAGGTGTCATTTACAGTGCCTGCGTAACCGAGATTGTTTAGAGTAGTCTCAGTCTTTGCATTTCGGCCACGCCTTACTGTCATGTGGACTATTTATTAACTTTCTCGATTTCAACTCACTTAATGCGATACCTTCTAATTAATCGACTTTAAAAAGGAGGAGGTTGTCAATTCAGCGCGTATGTATTTTTTTTAATGTATGTTCCCGCACAACTCTGGCAAATATGTACCGATTGGATTTGGATGATTCTTTCTTTTTTGCGAGAGAGTATACATTTCAGATGGCCACATATAAACTTTTATTAAAAGTAGTAACGGAATAGAGAGCCTAGTTCAGTTTTTTATGCTGAATTCAAATATGTTATCAAATTTCTTCTATCAGGCATAATTTTCTTGTGACAGTCTTTTTTGTGTATATTAGGATTTCGTTGTTATAATTCTTGTAAGTGGGAATTTGTATTCAGAATAATTTGACACCAGGCAGACTTATTCATGTTGAAACATGTTTTAACTCTGTCCAGGCTTAATGATGTTCAAATCTGTCCTATCTTGTACAAATATTGCACTTTTTTAACAAGTAACACGTGTACTTACTTATTTTTGTACTGTTTATTGTTTTTATTTGTAATTTCTGCGCTTGTGAAAAAATGTTATGAGCTTTATTTTGGGTGTAAAACTGGTGATTTTGACAAAGACTGGCCCCAAATTTATGCTGTGTATCATGTGTTAAGCTTCTCACTGGACACAGAAGGACGTCCAAAAAAAAATATACAGTTAAGTACCCCAATTTGGCATCTGCAATTAGATCTGTGCCACATAGTGAAGAGTATCCCGTACCAAAGTTTCCAGATTTCATGACCTTAAGTGACTCCGACCCAGTTCATACTGAAGACGGAAAAAAGGAGAGAAGTGACACTACATTTGAAGCAAGTAGTTAATCAGAACTTCACTTTTTATCTCAAGAAGATATTATTATATTAAATTATACGGGATTTAAATGTGTCTAAACAGCTGAGCTTTTAAGTTCCAGGCTCAAAGATTGAAATCTACTCCAAAAATATACAAGGGTATGCGTTTATCGTCGACGCCATCGTAATTTCACTGACTACTTCTCTAAAGAAGGCCATGTAGTTTTTTGTAATGATGTTTGTGCAGTAATGGAGGCTATTGGACATCAACACCAGCCAGGTGAGTGGCTATTGTTCGTAGATTCATCGAAAGTCAGTTTGAAGGCTGTACTACTCCATAATGGGAATAAATTACCATCAATACATGTCGCATATGCCAGTGATATGAAGAAGACATATGAAAATATGAAATTGCTGTTAGAAAAATATAACTGGAATATCTGTGGTGATTTGAAGGTTATAGCTTTATTGTTAGGTTTGCAACTTGGATACACGAAATTCTGCTGTTTCTTATGTGATAAGGAGTCTTACTTCATAAGGAAACAATGGCCTAAACGTGAATCTCTTATTCCTGGGCATAAAAATGTATCAAATACCACATTAGTGGATCCCGAAAAGGTGTATTTACCTGCCCTGTACATAAAACTGGAGCTTATAAAAAATTTTGTAAAAAAAAAAATGGATGCATTTATGTATTTGAAATCAAAATTTCCTAAATAGCGTCCGTTTTACTCAAAGCAATTACATCAGGAACACAAATAATAGAATACTAGACTTGGTGATGCATAATAATGAAAAGTGCGAAGTTGAAAGGGCAGTCGATGTGTTTATTGAAGAGGACGCTCATCATCCGGCACTAGTAGTTACATTTAAATACTGCCAATCGATGAATGCTAAAAGCGATTTTCAAATAAATTTTCAAGGCAGCTATAATTTCAAAAAAGCAGATTATACTATATTGTATAACTCCCTTATGAAAATCGATTGGTCAATTCTAAACAATATTACATGTATTGATGAAGCCTGTGACAGTTTCTATAAAAAATTATATGAAATAATAGATGAGCATGTACCGAAGTATTTAAAAGGTCATAGCAAGAAATACCCTCCGTGGTTCTCGCGTGACGTAATACTCAAGATAAAGCAGAAAGCCTTATGTCATAAAAAATATAAAAAGTATGGAGACATGGATCAGTTTGAAAAGTTCAAAACGTTGAGATCGGAAATAAAACGAGATACTACAGAATCTTATAGATGCTTTATTCAGAGAACAGAAGAGAATATAAAGGTTAATCCGCAGCAGTTTTGGTCATTTGTCAAAAACAAAAGAAAACAGAAGGGTATACCTAGTAGTATGACTTATGACAGGAGTAATTTGAACTCGGCATCAGATATTCTAAACGCTTTTGCAACTTATTTCGAACAATCATTTTCCCGTCCAACCTTGGATAGATTAATCAGTGAGGATGTCGTGGCTTCTTGGCCTATTGTCGCAGTCAGTACCTTTTGTGAATCAGACGTTATTAATGCCATTAGAAGACTAAAACCAAAATTTACTGCGGGCCCGGATTTACTCCCAGCATTTTTTATTCGTGATTGCAGATTTGTTTTAGCCAAACCACTGTTAACTCTGTTCAACTTAAGCTTGAAGACGAGTACTTTCCCGGAATTATGGAAAACCTCTAAAGTCAGTCCTGTTTTTAAAAAAGGAGATAGATCAGATATCAATAATTATAGGCCAGTGTCAATAATATGTAATTTTAGTAAAATCTTTGAATTTTTATTACACGATCATATATTTTATGCTACGAAAAACTTGATAACCCCTCATCAGCATGGTTTCTACAAGGGTAGGTATCTACAAACTTAATTACTATAACTCAAGAAATAGCAGAGGCAATTGACGAGGGTTGCCAAATGGATATCATTTATTTAGATTTCACCAAAGCCTTTGATCGGCTGGATTTTTCTCTCCTACTTAATAAACTACTAACTAACTTTGGTTTTTCAGGCTCATTAATACCTTTGATTCATTCTTACCTTACTAATCGTAAGCAATATGTGGAAATTTATGGCTCCAAATCAAGATCTTATGATGCTACTTCTGGGGTTCCCCAAGGATCTGTACTGGGACCATTGTTTTTTAATCTCTTTATAAATGATATTGGGAGGGGTTTAGGTGCTGGTTATTTACTCTATGCCGATGATGTAAAATTATACAGCAGGGTGAGAGGTATTCGGGATTGCATAAATCTTCAGAAGGACTTACAGATAATTGGCCAATGGTGCGTAACAAACAATTTAGAGCTTAACATTAAGAAATGTAACATCATGTCTTTCTCAAATAAAATCTCACCGATTATTCATAACTATTTGCTGGATAACAGTAGTATCTCCCGTGTGAATGTCTTCAGGGACTTGGGCGTAACATTTGATCCAAAACTTTCTTTCACAGATCATATAAACACCATAATCTCCGAAGCTTTTAAAACATATGGCTTTATTGCACGCTGCACCGGTGACTTTCATAATCCTGACGTAATTAAAACTTTATATATTTGTTATGTTCGTTCTAAATTGGAATACGCTGCTACGGTCTGGTCTCCAGGCTATGACACCCATACTGATAATCTGGAGAGGGTCCAGCGCAAATTCTTAAAATATATTAGCTTTAAACGAGATGGTATCTATCCACAACAGGGGTTTCCGCATGAGGTACTACTTGCCGATAACGGCTGCTCGTTATTAAAGGTTCGTCGTGGTTACTTGCTCCTGACGACTCTGTTCAAAATTATGAATAATGATATAGATTCTCCCGCTATTCTGTCAAGAATAAATTTTAGTGTGCCGCGTATAACTAGCAGACAATATAACACTTTTTATCTACCTGTTCCAAGAACAAATATATTAAAATTTTCCCCACTTTTTTCAATGTGTAGTATGTATAATCAAGAAATAAGCATCGACTTTTTCAACACATCTATGTTAACGATAGGTAAAATATTGCAACACTGAGGGGCTGTGGCATCTTTCTTTTCTTATTGTTTTAATATTTAATTGTTTTTATTATTATTATTATTGTGATTGGAATTTGTATCTGCTTAATACTCTATTATTGTATTACATTTCTATGTATAGTGGCTCTTATCTGTATCTCCGGCCTTGTAGTTGGGTCTTGTAACCTGTAAGGCATGTATGATAAATAAATAAATAAATAAATAAATAAATAAATAAATAAATAAATAAATAAATAAATAAATAAATAAGTGATGCAAAATTGAAGGAAGGAATTTTTATAGGGCCCGAAATAAGATTATTAATATAGGATGATGAACATTTTGAGGAACTGTTACATCCACCGGAAAAAGCAGCGAGAAAATCATTCATAAATATCTGTTGTGGATTCCTTGGCAATAATAAAGAAGAAAACTATAGTGAAATAGTGAGTGATCTTCTGACTTCATACAAAGGAATAGGCTGCAACATGTCCTAAAAAATTCACTTCTTGGAGTCCCACTTAGACTTTTTCCCTGAAAATCTAGGGGCTATCTCTGATGATCATGGTGAGCGTTTTTATCAGCAGATTTCTACAATGGAAAAGAGGTACCAAGGCAAATAGAGTCCCAGTATGCTGGCCGACTACTGCTGGACCATGAAAAAAGACATTCCGAAGGCAAAATATGACCGAAAATCATCGTATAAAACTTTTTAGCTTAGACAAAATTAGCCGCGTATTTATTATTCAGTGTTTTGTAAGTACTAATTATTTTAAAACGTGCCACAAAAAATACCTGCCCGATGGATAAAATCTGAGAACATATTTAAACTCAGCATGGAAAAGATAAATATATGCCGTTAATTTAGCCCTTGTGAAAGAAAAAATTTTTTTTTGTAGACCAGTGTAATAGCATGGAGATTTTCTTTATCCTCACTAGCCATATCCTCCAAATTTAATATCTATATTATTAAATGTCATCAATGATAAAACCTCATTATACCGTACTAATATAAAAGGAACTACATTTCCACTAACGACTTAAGTAGTAAGAAATATCACTTGAAATTAGCTCTGTTATTTCAACATTTTCAAATTAATATTCCTGCAAATTACTATTGGCATTCCTGACTGAGTCAATAGTAAGAAAAGTTTCTAACGGAATATTGTACGTTACTCGAAAAATCTGCTCTTGGCAGTAAAGAAGCTTGCAATACTGACTTCTTCTTCATAAGATAATCAAATTATTTTAATTGTTTGTAAACGTAATCATCTTGTATTGTTAAATAGGAACTTACTCTTGCCGTTACATTTCTTTTCTTCAATTAATACAAATTTAACAACAGTAAATTACCTTCAAACCACGTCCATATGTAGCAATATATTATGAAAATATCTTGTAGAACTTAACTATGTTGTAATAGGGGCACACTTAGAAAACATCTATGTATTAACCTCCGAATACAATATGAGGAAGGTTCTAACTTGAAGTTAAAAAGGAAATTTACTCTGAATCTACACACTGATGCTTGGAATTTACATATAGGAAAAAATCTGGTAATATTGCCCATTTTAAATAAAATCGGAAAAGTAATTTGCCCTTGCAAACACATATTTTTTTTTTATAGGTCTAGCACACGTGCTACAGGGAAGTCCTTAAAGCGCTCCAGGAGCGGCATGTGTGCGGAAAAAGCGATTCACGCTGTTCTAGAATCGCTGTAAATTGTACTCTTTAGGAAACACAGCCCTGGGCAAATTATTCCAAAGGGATGATGTTCTCCATATAAAAGACTGCTTGAAAAGCGTTGTACGCGGAGTAACAAGCTGAACCTCATACGGATGTGAAGTATTAGCGGGCTACATCCTTCGAACACTTTCCATGAAAATACTTGTAGAACAGAATCAAGTCGCCAACCGTTCTTCGATGTTCCAGCGAATCAAGGCCGCCGGTCAGTTCCGGGTCTCTAATCAGACGAACAGCTCTTCTCTGAACAGAATCCAACAAATACAGGGTGTGTTTGGGAGCGGAGCCCCAAACATGGGAGCAATATTCCATAGTTGGTCGAATTTGAGCTTTGTAAAGAATTAACAGTTGTTGAGTGTAAAGCTTTCTGGTTCGAAATAATATTCCCAACCTTTGAGAAGCCCGCCTTGCTATGCCCGCAACAAGTTCATGCCAGGACATATTCGCTCCGAAATTAACGTCCAACAAATTGAGTGACGATGCTAGGGGAATGACTATGTCGGCTTCAGCAACGTTAACTTTCTTAGAAAAAACTGCCGCCTGGGTTTTTGCAGAGTTAAATTCCACTTGGTTACTGTCACCCCAAGATAGAATTTCTTCCAGATCTTTGTTAAGTTGAACGACCTCCTGCTGTCTGCGAACATTCGCCTGAGTAGCCGATGTCCGAGCGTTTAAAGTAAATGAAGAGATAAGCGTACTGTCATCTGCAAAGCTGTAGATTAGATTCCCAGTCTTTTCCTAAATAAGTAATAAATGTGGCTTGCTCACACTAAAGAATAACGTAATTTAAGCTCTACTAAGTCGATATTTTACCACTGAAACCTCTCATTTAGCTGAAGATTTGTTAAAATTGAATATAAGAAAACGAATATTACAATTTTCATGTAACCCAGCTCGAAGAAGATCAAAAATGACGTATAATACAGCACATACTAAGCAACCTCTCTAATTTCCTCCCCCGCTTCATTAACCCATGGTATGTTTCGGAGATGATAATTAATTGACAATAGTGAAAATGTTGCACAATTTCAGATACCTCGACTTCAAGAATCCTTCTAGCATCAAAATTTTTTTTGAAGTCATTTTAACCATTTAATGGTATCAGAAAGCTGGCATCGAGACCTAAATTTTGAAAAAAACAAGATCCATTTGGGACCAAATAGCATAAAATGGCGGGCAATTCAAATTTTAAATAACAAATTCAATTGTACCCACTGGGTTCAATATTTTTGTACCAAAATTTCAGGGTAGTTTTGCTGTAACAAACGGTATATTTTTCAAAAGTTTCAAGCCGATCGGTTCACTTAGTCGACCTGTACCATAAAATGAAAAAAACAGTTTTTTGCCTGTTTTTTTCAATTTTGTAGATTAGGTACGCCCTTGAGCGACTTAAAACCAACAAGGATTTGCTGTAAATTTCATTACGGAGTTTTTTTTTTGTCTCGATCCAACTTATATAACCGGAGTTACTCACATTTTAGGCTCAAAAAACGCGTTTTGAAAACTTAAATTGTTTATAAACAAAAGATCATAAGTTTTTCGAGGTCCAAAATTAAGGAGAATACTCCTAGTGATACCTGAGAGAGGATAAAATCATAACATTGCTGTATCTCATCGTAATTTTAGCTTTTCTTTGCTGCACTATTAATCCTAAATAGTTGGCAATAAATAATTATGAGTAAAACTTGTTCGTTATCGGAACCAAAAACCAAGAAAGTTCTCATAATTTATAGATCCTTATCCCTTTCAGCCCCTTCCCATGAAGCGATATTGTCCAAAAAAGTATACTGCACTGACTTAGCCGTTACTTGATGGAGATCCATATTAACTAGGAATAAAAATTTAAACAACTGTTTAAGATCACCACTTATGTTTATTATATTATTGCTGATAATTGTTTCGACACACTGTGTCTTCTTCTAGAGCAAGATGTAAATTAACTACAAGGTATGTTACAGAATATATAATTTACCTAGTTACAAGTACTAATTCATTAACAATATTTACCTTAATACCTAGAACAAGTTCAATAAAGGAGACCCCCCCCCCATCTAATTGATCGTTGAGTAATAAATCTGAGGATTTTTTCTGGTTAATTTCTACTTGTTCTAAACAATTCAATAGTTTCCCTTTCTTTCCATTATGCAAAATTCTGAAATCTTCATTAAACGTATGTTTTTCTTCTGTTAAATGTTTAGCGTAATGAAATCTGTTATTTTTCATTCTATAGCTTTTTATGTTCCTTTATTCTTTTATAAAAAGATCTGCCTGTTTGTCCTATATAGGTTTTGTTGCAAGTGCCACAGCATAATTCGTAAACCCCCGTTTTATTTTCTTTTTTTGTTTTACTTTCATTATTTTTTAATATGTCGAGCTAATGTGTTATTTGTTCGGAAAGCATGATTTTTGAGGAAAAAAATTTGAATTTTCCGGTATAAGTGAGTGTATGAAACTTATCTTTGTTTAGTTGTTTATACGGGTACACCAGTCCTATTGCTTTTTTAAACTGTTTTTTCATTAAAATATTATCTACAAAATCACTCCTGTGCCTATTGTTTATACCAATTTCTTTTTATAATATTTAATTCTTTCCGAAAATTTTCTTCCATTAATGGTGTATTTATTAGTCTGTGGATGAAACTATTATAAGCCGAGATTTTATGTGTGAACGGATGGTTAGAATTAGCGTGTATAGTTATATCTGAGCATGTTGGTTTATGGAAAATTTCAGAATCATATTTATTCATTTGGTTTGATATTTTTAAATCTAGGAAATTAATCGATTTATTTGTTTCTATTTCTGTTGTAAAAGTAATATTATTATGAAGTTGGTTAATATAATCTAGAAATAGTTTTAATTGTCGATCTGTGCTGGTAAAGCATGTCAAAATCTCATCTACATACCGGCACCAATAAAAGAAATTTTAAAAATATGAGAATTACTAATTTGTTCTTCTAAATGGTCCATGAAAATTTCAGAAAAAATTGGACTAAGAGGGTTTCCCATTATTAAATATTTCTTACTTATATATGTAAATCTTATCGTTAAATTCGAAATAATTCTGATCTAAACACAATGTTAAAATCAAATCGATATTCCGAAATAAAATTTCGTAATATGGTTTGTTACTTGATTGCTCGCTACAACAGAATGTCGAGAATTTGCAAATGCAAAATGACCAAGAAATAAAGACAACATGAATGCTATATTCCATGCCTTTCCTCCTACGACTATAGTTTCTGAGCCTATACTCTTCATCAGGTAGGCTTTAGGCAACGGCATCGATCGTTAAGACCAGAGTACCGTGGAGAGTCAAGTTGAAATGACTCTCGCTGGCTTATAGCAATCATGGCACTTTATGTAAACAAGGTACTACTCTTTGGGCAAGATACAGACTCTTACGCCATCTGTTGAGATTTTCGAACATCGAAAACTGCTCAACTATATAAACCTAACATTGTTAGGAAGGATAAATCAAATCGATATTCCGAAATAAAATTTCGAAATATGGTTTGTTACTTGATTGGTCACTACAACAGAATGTCGAGAAATTGCAAATGCAAAATGACTCAACAGATGGCGTAAGAGTCTGTATCTTGCCCAACGAGTAGCACCTCGTTTACATAAAGTGCCATGATTGCTATAATCCAGCGAGAGTCATTCCAACTTGACTCGCCACGGTACTCTGGTCTTAACGATCGATACCGTTGCCTAAAGCCTACCTGATGAAGAATATAGGCTCAGAAACTATAATCGTAGGAGGAAAGGCATGGAATATAGCATTCATGGGATCTTTATTTGTTGGTCATTTGCATTTGCAAATTCTCGACACAATGTTAAGATGTCTAATATCTATCTCTTGTTTAATTATTGGGTTCATACTATTTTTATTAAGTCATCTTTGAACCAAAATTATAGCGTCTGATGGTGGTGGTATACTAGGAAAAAAGCAATAGGACTGGTGTACCCGTATAAACAACTAAACAAAGATAAGTTTCATACACTAACTTATATCGGTAAATTGACATTATTTGTATGAATAGCCGATGTACGAGTAAATGATGAAATAGACGTATTGTGATCTGCAATGCCGTATATTGGATTCCTGGTCATTTCCAGGAGATTGTTAATGCAAATAAAGAATAGAGCGGCAAACAGTATGGTTACACCGGGGTTGATTATTAGGGAGGAATCCGTCGACTGCCACTCGTAAAGAACGTCCTCTGCGGAAATACCCGAGTCATAAATAAAACTTTTCAGATATGCCATAAGAGCGTAGCTTAGCTAATAATTCGACATGTCAAACACGGTTGAATGCCTTAGATATATCAGATGCAACCGCTCACAATTCTTCAAGGTATTTAATTGCGTTGTTCGTTAGTTAGAAGATCTCCTGTTGATTTTTGCTTACGAAAGCCATATTGATGGTCTCTAATAATATCACAGAATTACAATTTTTTTTTACTCAGACAAGACAAGGTGTATTATACGTATTTTGGGTCGTTGAATCCGTTGTCCATTTCCACCCAGCACGTCTAGTTCTTGCGTAAATCAAAGAAATATAATCTCAAAACCATATAAATGAAATCACCAAAATAAATATTAAGATTCAAATCCAAGATTACTTAATTGATAAAAAAAATGCAATTATAAATTAAATTCCGTATGTAAACTATAAACTGGCCTAATTTCTAATAAAACCTAACTTAATACAGGCCTCCAAAATTTTTTTTTGCCATTGTTTGTTTCGCTCTATCAGTTCATAACCTAATCCTAAGATCTTTACATCAAGAACTCGAAACCTAACATAACCTAATAGAAGAACTCAATACCAAGAACTCCGAACCTAACATAACCTGATGGACCACCATCTTTTTTTCTAACTGTGAATACCTTTATTCTTCTTCTAACCTAAAAAATTGCTTATATTAATGAAAAAATTTTTTTTGAGAATTTGGTAAAAAAATGAAACAATCTATTTTTATTTATCTTGGATTGCTAAATCTTTATTTCGCTTGTGCTTGTTTCAGTAAGTGCCCTTACCTCTCACAATGGTGGTGCTTGATTTCGGTGAGTCCTTCCGCCTCTCACCATCGGGGTCTTTTATTTCCGTGAATTTGAAGTTCCTGGTGTAAAGTTCTTTCATTAGGTTATGTTAGGTTTGGAGTTCTTGATGTAAAGCTTTTAGGATTAGGATTGGATATATTCCCGCCATAAGAATGAATATATTCATTGATTTTTAAGCTTTTTTTTGAGGTTAGAAAAAATGGTGACCTATAAGAGGAATTTCGAGATCAGATTCAGATTCAGCATTAAAAATACATATATTGTTTCAGATATCTTTTCCGAGTTTCGCAGTATTCTCGTTATAAGAATGAAGATATTTTCTAATTTTGTGCTATTTTTCGAGGTTAGGGAAAAATGGTATCGTAGTAGACGAATTCCGACGTCAGATTTAGTTTCAGCATATCAAAATACATAGACATATTTTTGAAGATATACTAATTTTGAGCTATTTTTTGAATCCTGACGTGTTGGAGGAAAATAAACAAGAACATATTTTTAGTGACTGAAATTAAATATACAGAATACAGATTCGTAGCATAATACTTATGTATTTAACAAAAAAAAATATGTGCCTGTGATTAGGTTAGGTCAGGTTTTGTTAGAAGTTAGGCCGGCGGAATTAAATTTATAAGCTCTAGGCTTACATATTTTTTATCACTTAAGTTATCTTAGGTTTGAATCTTGATATTTATTTTGATGATTTTACTTATATAGTTTTGAGATTATATGTCTTTGATTTACGCAAAAACTAGACGTGCTGGGTCGAAACAGGCAACAGATTCGTTTTCGCCGACCTAAAATACGTATGGGACACCTTGTCTTGTTTGAGTAAAAAAAAAGAAAATTTGTAGTCTTGTGTATTGAATCCTTTTAGATATATTTTTTTCAATATTGTTGAAAGCAATACCACTAGTCGGTAGTTGCTTGGCAAGGTCTTCGTGCCTTTTTGAGTATCGGCTGATCTGTAGCGCATTTCCAATAGGAAGGAAACTTTCCCTTTGTACAGGATAGGGTAAAAAGAAATGTGATTACTAGCCACAAATTTCTATATTTTCTTTTATTATTTGGATTATTTATTTATATTTTAATTGTTATTCGTTTATATATTAAATATTGTATTGTTTTTATTTATTCCCATTTTATGGTTGTATATATATATATATATATATATATATATATATATATATATATATATATATATATATATATATATATATATACCAGGTGTACAAGTATGAAATGCTGATTTTTTTTCTAAAAAAACATGTTAATTCGGAAGAGTGATAAAAAGTGCTTTATTCAAAGTTTGCTCCATCGCTTGTTATACATTTTTCCCATCTTTCGGATAATTTGAGAATACCACGCCAGTAAAAATCTTCCCCTTTTGCTGCGAACCATTCATCGAGCCATTTTTTCACATCTTCGTATGAACCAAAGCGATACTCAGCAAGTGCGTGATCCATCGATGCAAACAAGTAGTAATCGGAAGGAGCCAAGTCTGGTGAGTAAACCGCATGGGGTAGAACTTCGCAGCTGAGTGCTTCCAACGTGTCGCGAACTGGTTTTGCCGTATGTGATGGAGCATTGTCATGAAGAAAAATGACTTTGTGTTACCTCTTTCGGTATTCTGACTTTTTTTTCAAGCAGCGAACGGTTCAAATCGGTCAATTGTTGTTGGTAACGTTTAGTATTAACCGTTTCCCCAGGTTTTAACAGCTCATAATATACCACGCCCCTCTGGTCCCACCAAACACAGAGCATCGTCTTTCTGCCAAAGCGATTCTGTCTTGCGGTCGATATAGATGGTGCGCCTGGGTCTACATGATTTTTTGCGCTTGGGATTCTCAAAATAAATCCACTTTTCATCCCCTGTAACTATACGATGCAAAACGACTTCCATTTGTACCGAGCGAGTAAAATGTCACACGTGTTTTTGCGCTTTTCCATTTGCCTGTCGTTCAAGTCATGTGGTACCCATCTACCGGTCTTCTGAATCTTTCCCATCTCTCGTAGCCGATTGGAAACAGCTTGTTGACCAACGCCCAATTGCTTGGCGAGTTTTTTTTGTACTTGCGAATCAGCTTCGCCCAATAATGCTTGCAATTCCACATCTTCGTATTTTTTTGGTGGTTTTCCACGTTCCTTGTCTGCAACATTGAAGTCACCACATTTGAAACGCCGAAACCATCGTTCACACGTATCTTGCGATGGAGCATGTTCACCATAAGCTTCTCGAAGTAATCGGTATGATTCAACATCAGTTTTCTTCAAATGGAAACAAACAATTAATGCTGTCCGGGAATGCTCTTTGTTCGGTATAAATTTCGACATATTGAACACAACAACACAACAATATGCACGCACTTTTCCAATTTATCACTCGTGCGCGTCTGACACCTGTTGATGACACAACAAAATGGGCGCAGTGTCAAATCTTTATAGCACAAACTGCTTTGGTGCACCATCTGTTGTCTGAAATCCGCATTTCAACTTGTACACCTGGTATATATATATATATATATATATATATATATATATATATATATATATATATATATATATATATATACTGTTTTATTTTATTGTATGTAAACGCTGTGTAGAAAACCGAAATATATCATCCCATCTACCTATAGATCAATCTATTTATTATTTACAATTTTTTATCATTCTAGACAAAAACAAGGAAGAATTCTTATAATATTTCAATCAAATTTATCTTGTTATCTCGTTCGCGATCATACTAACACAGACAGACAGACCGACAGGCTGACGGTACGCAGATAGATAGGCAGACAAATAGACAAAAAGAAAGGCAAACAGACCGACGAAAATTGGATACTATGTTTTTCGTAATCTAAAATGTGAAAAAATGTCTTATTTATCTTGGAATGTGATTTTTTACGTCTGTTAGTAAAGTAAGTTATAATAAGTAAATAAATTAATAAGGAAAAATGAAGAATCAAAAATTCATTCTCTAACCACAACGATTATAGCAAAAATTGCTTTTACTTTTTTTGACGATTCATTTACTTTATTTAGTAACACTTCTTTTGCAAGTATCTCACAATGAAAAGAATTTTCGTTACAGTAAATATTAATTAACCACATCGAACCCATCGAGAGTGATTATAAATTACGACTTTACAATAAAAATGAAATTTGGAGCATTTTTTTAATATCGATTATGACGCTCTTATTTTCTAAATAATAAGTCATACCGCAGAGATCTATCAGAAGTAAAAGAACTCGTCCACAATTATTAAATAACAATTTTTTTTATTCTTTATACGATTCCTCCTCTTTCACACATTATTGAACCAAAACCACGCCGAATTCAGGAAATTGGGTCACCAGTACAAAGTAGATAAGAAGCTGGCCAACATCAATTATATTAATTTATTGTAAAACGGATATTTTGTTTATTAAAATTACTTGCTGGGTCATTAAGGACCGTGTGTCATATGTTGTGTTTATTTTATATTAATATATTCGGAATATCATTAGAATATTAAAGCGCCATTTTTGAGAAACTAAGGATAGCACTTTTGTTTTCTTTTTTATTAATTTTATTTGGTAAAACGGATGCCACTATGAATTGTTCCAGTTGCGGTTGATACTCTTTTATTAAAAAAATCTGTAGAATGTCTGCAATTAGACCATCAGACAGCGTATCAAAAAACGTATTTTAATGAAGTTAGATACCAAAAAAGGTTCTAGTGCTAAACCAACACTAATTTTCTCTGCACTTGTTAACCTATCCTACAAAAAACTGAATATTTCCTTCTTGCTGAAACTGCGGTACAGTTCTGCCGATGCCCACAAAAGGCATGAAACGCTGGCCAAACAACTACCGACCAATCGCACTGCTTTCATCATCTAAAATATCTAGTAGGATTTAACATTATCAACGACCAGCAATCTAGCTTTCGTAAGCAAGGATCAACAGGAGATCTTCCAACTTATGTAACACATTTTAGAACAATGCACTTAAATATTTTGGAGATCACGTACTTGATATATCTAAGGCATTTTATCGTGTTTGTCTTGACAGATTGTTGGCTAAGCTTCGCTCTTATGCTATTTTGTTTATGGCTCTCGTGTTTCATGAGAGGGTCTTCTTTACGAGTAGCCGTCAACGGATTTTTGTCTAATACCTATCACAAACTCGTGTATCCCAAAGCTTCATACGATCTCCTACTTCCTTTTTCATTTACTGCACGAATTCAATTCAGGAAGTCAATCTATAGCTTTGCAGATGATAGTACGCTTATTTCTTCATTTACTTTGAACGGTAGTACATCGGCTATCATGAAAATATCTGCAGACAACAGGAAAGTATTCAAGTTAACAAATATCTGAAAGAAATTGTATCTTAGGGTGACCGCAATCAAATAGAATTTTAAGCTACAAAAACCCAAGCGGCAGTTTTTTCTAAATCCGACATAGTTATATCAGGAAACTCCATTCCTCTAGTATTATCACTCAATTTGCTGGGCGTTAACTTGGAAGCGCACATGCATACATAGCAAAGAGAGCGTCTCAATAGCTTGGAATATTATTTCGAAGTCCTTGATTCCTTGAAACATCGAAAAACGGTTGGCATCGTGGGTCTATTCTACAAGTATTTTCATGGAAAGTGTGCGATGTGTCTAGCCCGATTAATTCCTCCCTAAGCGGTGCATGCTTAAAATATACGTCACGCTAATACTTCCCATCCGTATGGGGCTCAGCTTGTCTCTCTTCGTATTAATAGACAGTATAGCCGGTCCCAAAATATAAGATCCTAGTTTTGCCGTTTTAAGTGGACAATATAAAAATTCTGACTGTTTATGATAGGTTGCAGAGATGGACTTAAGAATTTTATTCATTGATGCAAATAAATAAAATTATAAGTGTTTTTGGAGATGTTTATTTATAGATGCATGTAAAGACAAGTGGATAAGAAGTACAAATACACAGTTTGAATGAATGGGGTTTACAAGAGGGGACATATTGTATAAATAAAAATATATTTTAACTTAAGCCTAATTTGGTTTCACTATGACTGTCATCAGCTGAGGTAATTATCATTGGTTTTATATTATTTACATAAATATATGAACAACGTGCTGAATGGAATTCTTCTAGCTTTCACAAGGCATATCATTTATAACTTTTTTTCTAATTCAACTCTTATTTTTTATTTAACTTGATGCCAAATATGTTCAATTGGATTAAACACACAATAATACGGAGGAAGCCGCAAAACAGTGTGTCCCATTTTCTCAGCCATACTATCACAAACATATTTCTTTTTCAATTTATAGTCTTTCAAAACTTCCAACAGAACACTTTTTTTATAACTAAAGTCAAAATAAATGCCATTTTCTAACATATATTACTTATTTAGTAGGCGACTATGGTAACTTGCATTGTCCGTAACTATAACACTTTATTCGGGAACATTTGGCGGAAGGGAATTTTGAAGCCAATTTTCAAAAAGTTCTGCGATCGTGTCTTTGTGATAGTCCAAACTAGAATATTTTATGTTTTTTGCAGATAATAGTAGACAATTTGAAACCCAGGCGTTTTCAGATCCAGCATGCAAAATGGTTATTCTTTTACCTTTATTTGAAGGTGCGTGAGTCTGGCATTTTGTACTGCTGTCAACGCATCCTTTTTGCACAGTGTCATGGGTATCGAACCATGTTTCGTCAAAGTAAATTATTAGCCAATTCTCTGATCGATACTTTTTAATTTCTTGTAAATAAGTATATCGCAAGGTTCGTAATCTTTGTGACTTCATCACTACTTGCCTTTTGTTGATTTTTCGGAACGTGAACCCCGTTCATAAGAGAATTCTGTGAAGGGTTGATCGGCCATAATGTATATTGGTCCAGTCCTGCACCAGTCTTAATTTTATTTTGTCTAGTATCGGCACCAATTGCTTTTCATACATAGAATATGTTTTTATCCTAATGACGTCTTTTTCACAATCGTCTACATGATGCATTTGAATATCTTTCCGTTTTTTTCTGTTCCTGAGTGATAGTTTTCCTACAATACCCTTAATCGTAGAAATTGGAGTTTTTGTTAGTTCAGGTTTCTTGCAAAGCACTTTGTTTATTCAAATTTCTTTTTGTCGTAAATATTATTCACTATTTGTTTAGCGTCAAGTCATAAATGTTTTCTCTTGCGATAGCCACTATTGCACTTTTCCCACGGACGCCACATAATTAAAATAGAACCGACGTTGTAAGTTGTAAGTAAAACTAAAAATAAAAATAAAAAAAAAGTATATTTCGAATCTTAATGGGGACCTGTGGTCATTAGGCCTATATTATCAAATACTTAAAGGGCTCCAAACCGGGTTGCCAGGGAGTAAATATATAGGTAAAAATAGATCCAATATGATTGCAGGTGCAAGTGAGGGCGGTATACAAAGCAGGTAAAATAAAAATACGTTTATCGTAATACCTGGCAACTATGCATAAAACCTTAATAGAGTCGTTTATTGCCCCATTGAAAAAGCAAAAAAGGCAGCATCTTATATCTTGGGATTTACTATACCGCTTTTTCCGCACAGGTGTCACTCCCTTAGCGTTTAAGGGATTGCCTTCCAATACGTATGCTATATCAATAGAAAGAGGCAAAAAAAAATTTGATTGTATATACTTTAAATAAGTTAAAGTTAAAATATCAAATTAAAATTAAATATAAACACTTACGTATGGTATAATAGCCCAGTCGTCAGAGGCAAATTTTAACGAAAGCTCTCATTAAATGTTAACAGGCTACATTTTGGCATAAAGGTAATTTTTTTGGACGCAGAATACAATAAAAAAAAGTTTGCTGCTCTAAAGTGTACGCTAAGCCTACAAAATCGAAATAAAATGAAAAATTCGGTTTTTCGCAAATATCTCTAAAAATAAAAAGGATATCTAAAAAACTAATAGCACCACGTGAAAGAACGGGAAATTTTGCAAAAAAAATGTTATAGAGGTTTTTTTAGTTTTACTGTAATTTAAGAAAAATATTTAAAATAAAATGGCTGGTTTAACCAATTCAGTTGTATGGGAATCATGCTTCCAATTTCTTTTATGATTAAATTAAAGTTTCTGTATACCGTTAAGTATTTTGAAATTGACTATTAAGGGGTTTTTCGAAGTGCTAATTAAGAATCCGCTGATAAATTTGAAAAATTCAAATTTAATTTCTTCGAGTAATTTAGAACTTTTGTGTTTTCAATAACTGTTCTCTTTGTACCTCAATGGTTAAATGAAATATATATGCTTTGTAGTTAAAGCTTAGACTTTTATCTGTCATTTCCCACCTTTAAATATTTTTTTTTATTCTAAGTTTAACTTATATAATTAATAATAAGCAAGAATCAACTGATAAACTGTATGATCACATAACTCTAGCCATGCGAGAGGAAGCTCTTGAGGCGCTGGGGGAAAGACCAAAACCACCAAAAAAAAATACAGGCATAAGCTGGAATCCAGAACTAGAACATCAAAAAACCACAAAAAAAAGAAGCCTACACACGCTGGCTGACAACAAAAAACATTAATGACAAGATCGTCTATAAACACGAACAAGCCAGGTTTAAACGGATGGGGAGAATAAAAATGTAACCTGGGAGAAGAAATGTAGCGAAGTTAATACATACATTGGAGAAGCAAAACCAAGGGCGGCATGGAAATTTATTAAGACACTAAGGTCAAATACATCAGATCGAACTAATATTCATCCCATACAATTGGAAAGGTTTAAGGAGCATGTTAAGAATGAGCTCACTGAAACCAGAACACACTATATAGAACAACCCTCAGCGGCCCTAGAGACTACAGAACAATACAGTGAAGTAACAGAAGACAAGGTATGGAAAGCCGTAAAGACAATGAAGTCTGGAAAGGCAAGCGGACCAGAAGGCCTCCCTGCAGAACTGTTTAAACATGGCACTACTAAGCTAATATCATTTCTAATTGAGTTGATTGCTAGATTGGTGTACGGAGAAGACATCCCACAAGCATGGAGAGAGACCTGGATAACGCCCATATACAAAAAAGTCCTTAAACAACTAATACAGAAGGAATATGCGCCATATGAACTAGAACAGCAAGCAGGTTTTAGGAGGGGCAGATCGTGTGTAGACCATATTTTCACAATTACTCAGCTGCACGAAAAAAGGGTAGCAACAAATAGGGAATCACACCTTCTCTTTGTTGATCTATCCAAAGCATATGATACAATCCCTCTAAATAGACTATGGCAAGTACTAGAAGGTACTAGAATAAATATTACAATAATAAAAGCCATCCAGCAGCTATACAGAGATCAAAGAGCAAAAATAAAACTAAAAGACCAGTTGTCAGAAAGCTTTCCAGTTAACAAAGTACTACGACAAGGATGTTGCCTCTCGCTTACATTATTTAATATCTACATAGACAAAGCGTTGAAAGAATGGAGGAGATCATGCGAAAGAATGGGTATCGAGCTTAATGACGACATCACGCTGTATACGCTACACATCGCAGACGATCAAGTGGTGCTCGCACAAGATAAAGAGGACCTGGAATTAATGACAAGGAAACTGCTAAAAGAATACGAAACATGGGGCCTGATAGTAAACCAGGAAAAGACAAAGTACCTGTGTGTAGGAAAGGAGGAAACATCGGTTCTCCAGATAGAAGACCACATTCAAATCAGACCATGCACAGAATATACATATCTGGGTACAAAAATTACAAGCAACGGCCGGACTGAACCAGAAATTGAACACCGTATTGTACAGGGGAAGAAGGCCATTGGGTGTCTAAACTCGATTCTGTGGGGAAAAACATATATCAAAACAAAACAAAAAACTCTTGTATTGTACTATTCTAAGGAGTATAGTACTTTAAGGCAGTGAAGCATGGCAAATGAGTCAAACTACACAGCGAAACTACGAGTATTGGAAGTGGACTACTGGCGCAGATCGGCAGGAAAATCACGCCGTGACAAAGTCCCAAACAAAACGATCCTAGAAATATTGGAAGTGGAGGAGGATATAACACAAGGAATTGAAAGGAAACAACTAGAATCAAAAACTGGTCACCACGGAAAAAGAGAAAAAGAGGGCGACCAAAAACAACATGGATAGAAGGAATAGAAAGAAGTATGTCAGCGAGGAATCTAAGCCACGAAGACTGGGAAAATAGAGAGGACTGGAGAAAAGGGACCAAAAGGCGTACAACGCTATAAAGAATGGATGATGATGGTGATAAGCAAGAAGTACATTTATCATGAACACTTTTTAAGAGCAAAATTACAAAAAAAAGGAGAAAGTTTCTTTAAGTTTTTAATGATTTTCGAATATCAAGTATACTTCCAGCTGTAACCAGAAAAAAAAATTATCCGACTTTTTTTGATTATTTCGTACTGCGTAAAATTGCCGGCCATGCACTACAGCAGGCAAATGTTCATATTTTAATACTAAATTTTTAAATAACACAGACAATGTGAATATTTTTAATTATCCTTATATTGAAACTTAATGTATAATAATGATGTGCAAAGATTGCTTTTTTTTCAATACTCTATTTTATTAAATATTTGCAATTTACCGCTCGTCAAAACAATGCAATCAAAAAGTTTCGCTTTTAGTTTTACAAATTATAAAGCAACAAAAATAAAAACTATTAGTATCATCGGAAAGCTGAAAGTTTCCTCTTATATATCGGTTAACCTTTGAGCGGTGCGCAAAGACTTTCAAATTAACCTGTTTGGCGCGCTACACTTGCTGAATCACCTATCCGAATTTTTAATAAATTCTAACGCTAATAAAAAAATCCGAAAAAAAAATCTATATACGATTTTTTTGTAAAATTTCCCGCTCTTTCACGTGGTAATGTTAGTTTTTTGATGTCTTTTTTATTTTTCGAGATATTACCGAAAAAACGAATTTTTGATTTTATTTTAGATTTTGTGGGCTTAGCGCACATCAAACTTTAGCAAACTTTCTTTTATCGTATTCTACGTCCAAAAAACTACCTGTGTGCCAAAACACAGCCTGTTAACATTTAATGGAAGCTCAAAACCCTTGGCGACAAGGCTATAAATGAAGAAACAAAATGATAACTTATTCATCATTTTCTCTTTCTCCCAAATAAAAAGTTGTACGCTATAACAAATGGTGTTATAATTCAACTTTACAGGTTTAATTTCGTTATTTATTTAGTTCCAATCTTTATTTCTATTTTTAGCATTCTATTAGTTGATTTTTATGAATCTGTTCTATCTGTATAACGGCAACTTGCATTCATCCGTTCTCACGAAATGGATAGCGTCCTAATTGGTATGGTAGTAATTTTTAAGAATCGGCACGTAATTTAACGCCAATTTTAGTGTGGATACATTGATTGATTACTAATTTTTAAATTCAATTTATTAATAATGTAGCTAAACATATACACACTGACTAATTTAGATACAATAATTAATCAAAACTGAATATCACCTACATCTTTCATATAGAAGAAAGTTGCCAGGATTGGTCCACTTAATCTATTTTTTTTTTCTCATTTAGTCGGTTTAAGTTTTGTTATGCTATTCTGGCATGTTTATTGTTATCAATTTTTTAATATTTTGGCTAAATGCTTCACACTAGATTATCTACTTGCGGAGAAAAATACCACTCATTATTGTTATTGTGCAGTCAAAAATGTCAAATATCGATTACAGATAGTATAAGATGCTTGTCATGATATTTTAAAGTTGACAAAGTGATTTACACAGGACTTCTCTTGTAAACATGCAATCAGTTTGTTTTTTTATTTCTATCCTCTCGCAGCCCAGCCGCCAGGGGTTTTGGGCTCTCGTTAAATATTAACAGGCTGTATTTTGGCACACAGTTATTTTTTTTGGAAGTAGAATACGATAAAAAAAAAAAGATAACTAATATTTGATGTACACTAAGCCCACAAAATCCAAAACAAAATTGAAAACTCGATTTCTCGGTAATATCTTGAAAAATAAAAAAGATCAAAAAATTAATAGCACCACATAAAAGAAAGGGAAATTTTACAAAAAAATGGTACATTGAATTTCTTTCCAGATTTTTTTTATTAGCGTGAGAATTTATTAAAAATTCGGTTAGGTGAGTCGCGCCAAACAGGGTAATTTAAAAATCTAGACGCACCGCTCGAAGGTTAATCGATATTACTTGTTTTCACACTATAAAAAAAAATTAAGATATGTTTTGAAGAGGAGAGGCCCGATAATACTAATAATTTTTATTTCTGTTGTTTTGTAACTGGTAAAACTTTCAATATAAGAATAATTAGAAATACTCACGTTGTCTGTATTATTTAAAAATTGAGTTTTAAAATATGAAAATTTGCCTGCTATAGTGCACCGCCGCACAGTGAGACGAAGCCGCACTGTGCCACTCAAATTACCCTACAGGTCTTAATTTTGAAGTAATCTTAAATATAGATTTTTTTAATTATTCGCTTTTTTGATGACCAATGGATCTGTCGAACTAGATTTTTTTTTTTGCCACAGTTTTCCGGAAGAAGTATTAATTAATTTTTATGAAAAACGGCGTTTTTCGCGGGAAAATCCTTCTATAGATCATAATTTTCAATTAATCATGATACATTTTTTTTAAATGTTCGTTTTTTTATTACCAATCGATCAGTCTAGTCGGATTTTTGATTTTCCCCCGTGTTTTTCAAAATTTGAGAAAAAATTTGTATTTCCATGGAAGTACGGTTTTTCCGCAATTTATTCATAGATGGTTTTCCTTCCATATTCAGGACAGATTTTTCTCAAAAATCAATTCTTTTGATGGACAATCAATCTACAAACCTCAGATTATCATTTTTGCCCCAGGTGTGCAAAAAATTGCAAACATCTTTGGCGTTACCCAGATTACACACATGGAGGTAGTGCCTGCTACTATCCTTTTGTGTGTGTGTGTGTGTGTGTGTATGTGGTATGTGGTATGTGTATGTGCTATGTGTATGTTCGTCTGTTTGTCCGTCTGTGTGTATGTGTCTGAGTGAATGTGTGTCCTTTTGAATCACGGAATTCTCACTCCATTTCAATTCCATCCCATTTACTCGTTTTAAGTAAAACTAGCTCTTACTCCCTTTCCCCTTTATATTAACAGTCTGCTAGAAAAGAACAGAAATCTAATTTTCAACTTTGCAGGTGAAAGTACGTTTGTTCCTTCATTCACAGACAACAGGAAGTTTTACTTACAACTTTGCAAAAACTTGGAAGAAATCGTATCTTGAGGGTGACAGTAACCAAGTAGAATTTACCGTTAAAAAATTCCAGGCGGCAATTTTAAATAAAAAAAAGTAATATTGCAAAACCCTAAATAATTATGTCGTTGCTTTGTTTCTCGCATTGTGAATTGTTGGGCGTTAATTTGGGTGGAAATTTTTTTGCACAAAAAAAAAGTGGGAATAGTAGTAGTAGAAACGATGAAATCCTGCTCCCATGTTGGGGACTCTGCTCTCAAGCATACCCTATATTTATTAAATTAATTAGAAAAGCCTGATTGTAGGCCCAGAACTCAGCAGCATCCTTAATTCCCTAGAATATCGAAGAATAAAAGCACTAATACCTCACATCCTGATGAGGTTCACCTTTTCAAGAATTTTTAGTGTTCCGTACGGAACACTTATAAGATCACTTCGGTGTCTGTCTGTCCGTCTGTCTGTCTGTCACACCCGTTTTTCTCCGTAACTATTTGTCATAGAAAGTTGAAATTTGGTAGTAATATAGGAATTGATGGCCTCATCAGAGCCATGTAGTTTTGAAAGTTAAATTTTGACTTAAGGGGTTAGTTTTGGAAATCGGAAGTGAAAAAAAAAATTTTTGCTAGGTAATCGAGTGTGGTGTCAAATGAAAGCTTGTGAAAACACGAGTAAAAAATATATATATAATGTAATACTTGCGCTCACTTTTCTTTGTATTATTTGCGAAAAATCGCTGCCTTATCTCGGAAAGTAGTTATCAAAAAATTTTGAAAAAAATTCTGGAATATTCTCCACGGGGTGTAGATTGAACGAAAATTATCACGAGTGCATTACCTGTAATAATTTATCTGGTATATAAAAAAAACAGAAATTTCAAGGTCATCAATTTTCAGTAAAGATTGGAAATAAACTTTGTTGAAAACTTATTTGGGGTGTGTTTTGTGAAGTCACTGATCATTTTATATCACCGTAACATAAATTTTGACTTAAGGGATTCGTTTTGAGGGGTGAAATCGGAAGTTAAAAAAAAATTTTTTTACTAGGTCATCGAATGTGGTGTCAAATGAAAGCTTGTGAAAACACGAGTAAAAAATATAATGTAATACTTGCGCACACTTTTCTTCGTATTACTTTTAAAAAATCGTGAAAAATCGCTGTCCCCTACCTTATCTCGAAAAGTACTGATCAAAAAATTTTGAAAAAATCCTGGAATATTCTCCACGGGGTATAGATTATTAAAATTATCATTACCTTTAATAATCTATCTGGTATATAAAAAAACCAAAATTTCAAGGTCACCAGTTTTCAGTAAAGATTGGAAACAAACTTTGTTGAAAACTCTTTTGGGGTGTGTTTTGTGAAGTCACTGATCATTTTATACCACCCTAACAAAATTTTTTATTTTAAAAACAATCAACGTACGGAACACTAATTGTGCAAGTTCAACTTGCACTTGACCGGTTATTTTATCTAAAGAATCTCATCCCTATGGAGTGAATTTTCCGAAAACTGTGTTTCTCACATTTTCAGCGATTTAAGAACAATATGAGTTCCTCTTTCTGCACATGTTTCCTTTAGAGATTGCCGAACGGGCAGTACCTTTAGAAAATATAATTATTATTTCGTCTGGGAGTCTATGTACTTCGCCATTCACTTCGACTGCAAAATATAAACTTCTAGTTTAATCGAAGTACCTCATTTACCATTTCTAAAACTTTTTTGATCCCAGTAGCTTAAGAAGGACTATCTTGTCTTGAATATCACAAAATGTCAATAACATTTCCAACATTTTTCAATTACCTTCAGTCTATTAATATTCTCGGGCAATATCACTGGTAATTAATCGACTATTATTGTGAATAATATTAAATACATAAAACCTCTATAATGAAAATATTAATGAGTAGTACCGAACAAATGTAGCAGTAATGGTACGAAAAGTAACTTTACTTTTGCGGTTAACATAAACTAAGTTAGTTTTTAATTTGGTATCTTGTTGACCTAGTAAGTTATGGATTTTTTTCTAGTCTGTATTCTGAAAGAGCAGCACAGAAATAGAATTTGCTTGAAGAGGTACTCAGGTGTAACTAGGTCATGTTTTTGATACCTTGTTAAATTAAATGTGCTTAATAGTTTGTTATTTTATTGTGCGGTTTTATATGTTCATTATGTTCAAGTTTTAATGAATAAAGTGAAATTTAGATATTTGTGTTGAGTTAAATAAAATTAAAAGTATTCCGATACATTTCTTTTAAGACGAAATAGGCTGATGGATTAAAGTATAGCTTGTAATAAAATATTTAAAAAAATCAGCAAATATGTAAAGATGAGACGGTATGGAGCCCTGAGGTAATCAGGCGTTGACAGTGAAAGCGTCGAAAATAAATCATTCCGTTATCCTTAGAACGAATGATCCACGATTACACTCGAGAGTCGTAAACAAAGCATTTTAAATACACCATGAGAGCGTAGCTGAGCTAACAATTTCCCATTCACCACCCATACGTTCTTCTAGTCTTATAAATCATAATTTCTTGTGGGCGACGCTGGACTCATTGAACAGCCGTGGTTTCAGAAAGTCTATCAAGCACAAGACATTACCTACCCGTTTTAATTTACCTCAGTATTGCGAAATATTTTAATTTCTTCACGTATCAGGGACCCTAGATTAGAAAACAATAATTGTCAGTTTTATTATTTTTAAATACTTTATTAAATCTCTATTAGCATTATCGCTGCTTGCTGACCTGTAATGAAGTACAAGAATCAAAAGGCTGATCAACACTAGCTATTGACGACAGAAATCTATTTCACAGTTTATTGTAGAGGTTCATCTTGTGGCGTAGCTAATTGGAGCCAGAGGGGCATATGCACCCTGCCTATACAAATATAAAAAATACGCCCACCAAAGTAATGATTGTTAGTCGTAATGAAGATCTGCCACACATAAATGAAATAGCTGGTTTCACTGTTGTAGATTATTTCAACTATTTAGGATCCCTCATAACTAACAGTGGTGGTTGTGAAGCGGAAGTAAGTAGACGTTTGGCTATGACTAGATACTCGATGACCAAACTCACTAAAGTCTGGAAAGGTCCAGCTGTCACAAAAAATACAAAGTTAAGATTCCTATCTAGCCTTATATTCCCCATAGCAACTTACGCATCGGAAACATGGACCATTAAACAAGTTGAAAAAAGACGAATCGATGCGTTTGAGGTGTGGGCATATCGAAGAATCCTCCGTACACCGTACACCGTACTAATATATTCTTGTATTCTAGTATAAATGACCGACTTTCAAATAGAATTAATCGATAATATAGCCTTTCCCAAAATATAAGACCCTGATTTTTGCCGTTTTAAGTGGGCAGTATAAAAATTCTGACCTTTTGTTTATGATAGGTTGCAGAGATGGACTTAAGAATTTTATTCGTTAATGCAAATAAATAAAATTATAAGTGTTTTTGGAGATGTTTATTTATAGATGCATGTAAAAACAAATCGTTAATAAGTACAAATATACAGTTTGAATGTATGGGGTTTACAAGAGGGGACATATTGTATAAATAAGAATCTTCAACTTTAACAATGTGCCGAATGGAATTCTTCCAGCTTTCACAAGGTATATCATTTATAACTTTTATTACTAATTCAACCACTGACACGCTTAAAGTAGGAGAAACATTTTGTCCCTTTATTTTTGGTTTAACTTGATGCCAAATATGTTCAATTGGATAAAACACACAATAATACGGAGGAAGCCGCAAAACAGTGTGTCCCATTTTCTCAGCCATACTATCACAAACATATTTCTTTCAATTTATAGTCTTCCAAAACTTCCAGAAGATCACTTTTTTATAACTAAAGTCAAAATAAATGTCATTTTCTAACATATATTCCTGTATTTCTGATTTGTTGTTGGCTGCATTAGGAACCTTATTTAGTAGGCGACTATGGTAACTTACAGTGTCCATAACTATAACACTCTGTTCGGGAACATTTGGCAAAAGGGAATTTTAAAACCAATTTTCAAAAAGTTCGGCTGCCGTGTCTTCGTGATAGACCAAACTAGAATCTTTTATGTTTTTTTTCCAGATAATAGTAAACAATTTGAAACCCAGCCCTTTTCAGATCCAGCATGCAAAATAGTTATTCGTTTACCTTTATTTGAAGGTGCGTTAGTCTGACATTTTGTACTGCTGTCAACCCACCCTTTTTGCACAGTGTCATGGGTATCGAACCATGTTTCGTCAACGTAAATTATTGGCCAATTCTCTGACCGATACTTTTTAATTTCTTGTAAATAAGTATGTCCGAAGATTCGTAATCTTTGTGACTCCATCACTGCTTGCCTTTTGTTGATTTTTCGGAACGTAAATCCCATTCTTAAGATAATTCTGGGAAAGGTTGATCGGCCACAATGTATATTGGTCCCGTCCTGCACCAGTCTTAATTTTATTTTGTCTAGTGTCGGCACCAACTGTTCTTCATACATAGAATATATTTTTGTCCTGATGACTTTTTCACAATCATGGTCTACATGATGCATTTGAAAATCTTTCCGTTTTTTCCTGTTCCTGAGTGATGATTTTCCTACAATATCCTTAATCGTAGAAATTGGGGTTTTTATTAGTTCATTGGTTTCTTGCAAAGCCTATTGTTTATTCAAATTTCTTTTTACCAAACTGTCCTAAACATTTTTCATTATTTGTTTAGCGTCAAGTGATAAATATTTTCTCTTGCGATAGCCACTATTGCAATTTTCCCACGGACGCCACATAATTCAAATAGAACCGTTACGTTGTAAGTTGTGAGTAAAACTAAAAATAAAAATAATAAATAGTATCTTTCGAATCTTAATGGGGACCTGTGTCATTAGGCCTATATTATCAAATACTTAAAGGACTCCAAACCGGGTTGCCAGGTAGTAAATATATAGGTAAAAATAGATCCAATATGATTGCAGGTGCAAGTGTACAAAGCAGGTAAAATAAAAATATGTTTATCGTAATACCTGGCAACTATGCACAAAACCTTAGTAGGGTCGTTTATTATTTACTTTACCTGAAATATTTGGTCACATTATAAGGAAAGTGAATGCAATGGAAAAAATTGTAGTAACGGGGAAGGTAGAAGATCAAGGGGACGGTCTCCGACAAGATGGTCCGACCAAGTAAGATATCTCCTTGGTATGGGTATGCACGAGTCAAGTCAGGTCGCGCAGGATCGAGATGTCTAGAGATTGACTACTGAGGCAGCAACTGCGTAGTTTCACCGATACTCCCATTGGGGTGAAAGGATCGAGAGAGATAGAAACGAAGTTCTTTTTTGATTGGGATTTGTTTTTTCCAAAAAATCTCCACACGCCGGTCATCGATTTATACTTTAGTATATTTAGGGTGGTCTACGCTTTTTAGAGTTCCAGTGTAAGAAAGTCTTCTTTCTCACCATCTCCCTAATTGGCGCTTGACGCGCCCCTGTGTGCCGATTGATGACACATATATAAGTAGTATGGTTCACTTTTTACTTTCCTTGCCAAAAAAAGTACTAAATTCGTGAAAAAAACTCAACTTTTAGGTTTCTAATCACTCATATTCGTCGGTCTGTCTGTCGGTCTACGATCTGTTGGCACAATAACTCTCGAACGAAATGAGATATTAGTTTCAAATTTGGTGCATAAATATTATCTAATAAGGAGATGGAGCTTATAGTTTTTGAACGATATCTCTTCAGGTCAGTCAGTCAGTATAATTTAAACAGCATTTTGACAAACTTTGAGCATATTATTATATTACTAAATAAAGAGATAATCTAAGAGAGATCTAAATAAGAGATCGAAGAGCTGGGGTAGACATAGGGTAAAAAAGGGTTGCTTCTTATATATGGTGTTATAGGTCTTTTTCAGGGTTTTTGAAGTTGAGGACTCTGAAAAGTAAGTTATTTTAATATTACTTTCAATTTTAATGGGAGAAGGGTGTGAAAGTGGTGGACTGGTTAAATATGGGATAGTTTTAGTAATATTATGGTAATTTTTTCAGGTTTTTAAATGCGATAATGTGCAAATTTTTTATTAAAACGAAAAACGACCTTTGTACTCATATGGCTTCCCATTAACCTCGCTACACCATGGGGTTCATCCCCAGGTGTTCCTGGAAAAAAAAAACTCTTGGTGAATTTATTTTAATAGATTCTTGCAGGTTTTTTATATTTCTTAAACAACCTATTATTAAATATTGTGGTGTAATTAATACCACCACTCACACGGCCAGATAATTCTATTGCAACGACACTTGTTGAGAAAGCGAACTTGTTGGCTGAACTCTTGTCTGTCGATTTCCAAGGAAAAACACCACCTACTATTCCCATAGTGCAGTCAAAGATGCCCGATGTTGTCTTCAGACAGCGTATCACAAAGCGTATTCTGATGAAGCTAGACACCAAAAAGGCTTCTGGCGCTGACGGAATACCTGCCATAGTTCTTAAAAACTGTGCGAGGGAACTAACACCAGTTTTTTTTGTAGACTTTTCAACCTATCCTACAGAAAGGGAATATTTCCTTCCTGCTGGAAATGTACTACAGTTCAGCCGATACCTAAAAAAGGCAAGAAGACCTTGCCTAATAACTACCGACCAATCGCACTGCTTTCAATAATATCGAAAGTCATGGAAAAGGCTAGCAATCAGCATCTTCTAAAATATCTTGAAGGATTCAACATTATTAGCGATCACCAATATGGCGCTTTCGTAAAAAAATAGATCAACAGGAGATCTTCTGCCTTATGTAACACATATTTTGGAACAATGCAATTGAACACTTTGGAGAATCTCGAGCGGTTGCACTTGACATATCCAAGGCATTCGACCGTGTTTGGTACGATGGGCTGTTGGCTAAGCTACGTTCTTATGGTATGTCGGAAAAGTTCTGTTTATGGCTTTCATGTTTCTTCAGAGAGCGTTCTTTACGAGTGGCAGTCGACGGATTTCTTTCTAACACCTTCACTATCAACGCCGGTGTACCCCAAGGCTCCATACTGTCTGCTACTCTCTTTCTCATTTAAATTAACGATCTGCTGGAAAAGACCGAGAATCCAATCTACAGCTTTGCAGATGACAGTACACTTATCTCTTCATTCACTTTGAACGCTCGGACATCGGCTACTCAGACGAATATCCGCAGACAGCAGGAAGTCATTCAACTTAACAAAGACCTGGAAGAAATTCTATCTTGGGGTGACAGTAACCAAGTGAAATTTAATGCTAGAAAAACCCAGGCGGCAGTTTTTTTATAAAAAAGTTAACGTTGCTGAACCCGAGATAGTTATGTAGGGGCACTCCATTCCTCTAACATCGTCACTCAATTTGTTGGGCGTTAATTTGGGAGCAAATATGTCCTGGCATGAACATGTTGCAGGCATAGCAAGGAGAGCTTCTCAAAAGTTGGGAATATTATTTCGAACCAGAAAGCTTTACACTCCACAACTGTTAATTCTTTATAAAGCTCAAATTCGACCAACTATGGAATACTGCTCTCATGTTTGGAGTTTCGCTCCCAAACAAACACTGCATTTATTGGATTCTATTCAGAGAAGAGCTGTTCGTCTGATTGGAGACCCGGAACTGACCGTCGGCCTTGATTCGCTGGAACATCGAAGAACGGTTGGCGACTTGAGCTTATTCTACAAGTACTTTCATGGAAAGTGTTAGAAGGATGTGGCCCGCTTAATTCCTCCCAGAGTGTTGCATGTTAGAAGTACACGTCGCGCTAATTCTTCACATCCGTATGAGGTTCAGCTTGTTACTCCTCGTACAACGCTTTTCAAGCAGTCTTTTATATGGAGAATATCATCCCTTTGGAATAATTTGCCCAGGACTGTTTCCCCCCGAGTACAATCTACAGCGATTCAAAAACAACGTGAATCGCTTTCTCCGCGCACGTATCGCTCCTGTAGTGCTTTAGGGAGTTCCCTGTAGCACGTGTGCTAGACCCATAAAAAAAAAAATTGCAGCAAAAACGTAAATACCTGCCGGCTTATTAACGTAAAATTTCCCTAGGAGTTAATTTCAAATTTGGTATACATGTAATAGTACTTGATATAAAAAGAAAACTTCCAGTTTTGAGCGACGTGGTGGTTAATAAATTTCGTAGAGTTTAAATAGTATTTTAGGCGTAATATCTGGTTTGGATGAACAAATTTTAGGCATAAATATAAGAGTAAGGTAAGGGTTACAGAGGGTTGCATCGAATATATCATGTTATATGTCCTTTTCAGTAATCTTAGGTATAAGAGATCCAAAAATGATGTTATTTTTATTTCATTTCCAGTGTAAACAGAAATAGTATCGTTGCAGTAAGTTACAACAAATTGCATGTCTGGCTGAAATTTTGTTTTCTTGTATGTCGATCTTAGCTCGACTGATGAGCTGTGATACGGCGAAACGCGCCCCGAGACGGATTGACAAATAAGCGAACACTACACTAAACAAATCATCGGCATCTTGTTTCTCTATTAATCTCACAGGATGATTTCCTCGCGATTGTAATACTTTCTTCAGCAGGGGAAGTATAAAGGCTTAAAATACTGTGGGGTTGGCTCAAATCATTGAAAGAAAGATGCTAATTATTTCATGTAATCTTTCTTGCTAGAGTTTTTTTTATTTGGTCATCATAATTTGCAAAAATATAGAGGAGTATAATTTTTCAGCTGCATTTTAAAAATATCTTTACAAAAACGGATCTAAAGAAAATTTACTGTGATTTTCTTTTGGTCTGATGCTGTAACTTACAAAATTGTTTGACTTCTTCTTTGCTCCCTAAATATACCGTTCATTTTTGTTCCATATTTATTTGCTGCATCGTTTTTTCTTATGGATTTCTATTCATTCAGGTTAGGTCATTCCACAATTTTTTTTTTATTTTTCTCCAAAATAACTATTTATTTTATCTGAAACTCAAAAATTATCACCTGCTCACTCTCTTGCATTATGGGGTTACATACACCTGGGCGCTGCAAAAATTATGTATATTTTAAAAAAATATATTTTAAAGATTATTAAGTGAATAATACAAAAGAATGGCGATTATATGTTTTTATTGTACTTCAAATTATAAGATTTTTTTTTCAATATGTTTTAAATGTTAACATTATTTCTTATCTGGTTAAATGGACTACTGATAAAAACTATGGCGCCTCCTTGTCTGCAGGATAACTTCACAAAAAATAATCCAATCTGCAAAAATAAAAATAATTTTGTAACAAAAATAATTGCGATAACTATAGGGGAATAACGGTTACAGGATCTATTAGCAGAAATATACGGAAAAATACTTAAAAATAGAATAGAAACGGAATACGCGGACGTAGAAGCTGAAAACAGGCAGGCTTTAGAGCAGGAAGATCCACAATAGACCATCTCTTCTCACTGACACAAATCCTAGAAAAGAAAACCGCATTTGATCAGGAAGTCCATGTCTTGTTTGTTGATCTAAAAAAGGCCTACGACAGCGTGCCCCTAATGAGATTGTGGGAAACACTACAACAGAGTAATGTAAGCACCGAAATAATTAAAAGCCGTAAAATCCTTATACCAAGACGCAAGAAGTAGTGTGAAAACCAAATATGGCATAAACAACAGGGTTCCCGGTCACAAAGGGTCTCAAACAGGGCTGCTGTATATCCCCAACGCTATTTAAAACCTATTTGGAGAGTGCACTCAAGAACTGGAAAAAGAAATGCAGCAGTATGGGATTACCATTGGATGACGATACTACATTGTACACGCTATCATTCGCAGATGACCAGGTAGTATTCGCTCAGGACATCGATAATATGGAATACATGACACGAAAAACTTATGGATGAATATGAAAAATGAGGCCTAGAAGTCAATATTAAAAAGACCGAGTATATGTGCGTCGGAGGACAACAGCAGGACTTGAAACTGGCCACAGGACACACCATCAAACACTGTGCCAGTTATAAGTATTTGGGAACGAGAATATCTAGGGACGGAACACTGGAAGAAGCAATATTCGAGAGGAATATCCAAGGAAGAAAAGCGATTGCAATGCTTAATAGTATACTATGGGACAAAAACATAACCATTGAAAATAAGAAGAGAATTTACAACTCAATAGTGAAAAGTATAATAACTTACAGCTCCCAGGTGTGGCCATTAAAGGAAAGAACAGAAAAAAAATACTAAAAGCTACAGAAATGGATTTCTGGAGACGAGCAGCCAGAAAATCCAGAAAAGACCGCATACCAAATGATACGATAAGGCGAGCTTTAGAAATAAAGCACATATAGTGGACGAAATCAGAACCCAACAGTTAGTATGGTACGGACATGTACAGAGAATGTCACAAGACCGACTGCCTAAAAAGATTTTAAATTGGAACCCTCACGGAAAAAGAAACCGAGGAAGACCACGCCAAAGCTGGAGAGCAGGAATCAACAAGGAAGTACTAGAGAGAGATCTGGAGGAGGAGGGATGGAGAAACCGGGAGGAGTGGAAATTAGGCATCGGAAGACGGAAGACGTTATAAAACCGATTGATATATATATAATTTTGTAAAATAATGTAGTAGTTAAAAATTGTCGAAGGGATTTTCTTTCAAAAATAAAAAATTTACGGTGTTTCAACCTTTAGTATGCAATTTTCGACCAAAAAATTTATGTTTAATTATTTATAAAAAATTGTTTATTAGAAAAATTAAAAAGACCTCTCGACATTTTGTAGAAAAAGTAATTATTAAGATTTAAAAAAAGTTGAAAAATATTAAAAATTGGGCTGAGTAATATTGCAGACAGGTAACGGACCCAATCCGATGCCAGGTGACTATAACTTTATAATGGAATAGAACTTTCTTAAAAAAAATTTTTGAATCATTCTTAGGAGGAGAGAAAATAAAAATCCCTCAAAAAATTGAATTTTTTTAAAATTCTAGGTGTATGTAACCCCTTATATAAAATATAATAAAATTAAAATATTGGCGGCAATTGGAATAATAATTGAATATTTTTATGGTTATATAAATTACCAACTAAGCACATTCCTGTAAAAATCTCAATTAAAATGTATTAATTTCAATGTCAAATCAATTAATTTTATTTAATAATAGCTGAGTTAAGAAAATTGTGATAACAATTTAAATGAATGTGCAAGTACGTGGTAGAGCGATTAATCATTCACTTTGTCATGTTTAGTAAAAGAAAGCATAAGTTCAATTAAATTCAATGAGAATTATTTTTGTTATATAACGACAAAAAATAAATAAAGTTCCCAGTACTTCCCGGCACAATAAATAAATTTTTAAGTTGGCTTTTATATACTAAAAAAAAATAATAAAATAATTTGCCCAGTACTTTCCTTGCACACATGTGGTTCTAAAATAAACACTTTATTTGACTATCTCAGACTAACTTAGTACAATCCACTTTATAGTTCAATATCAATAAAAAAAAAAAATAGAAATGAACCAGTATTCAATGATTAAAAACATTACAATTCTCTCCTTTAAAATCGTATCGGATCAAATATATACACTCTTAAAATCCTAAAACTTGTAAAAATTTCAAAGGGTAATTTTTTCACGAGTATAATACTTCTCGTTAGCAGGGAACATAAATCCAAGAATTTGCCTGCTGCTCCACAAATACGTTTCCGCTAACGCTGGTGTTTCTAAAACTTGTTCTATATTCAACTCCACATTTTTCTTAGGGGACTCTGTAATCAGATCTCTTCTTCTTCTTCTTCTTCTTCCTATAAGACAAGGTCTTGGTTCGTCTGTTTTTAAGCCTCTCGTGCGTAGATGTCCAGCTTTCGTGCCATCTTTTTAATGATCGACCGGTAGGTCTTCTTGTTTCTGGTTTTTCATCTTTTGCCCATCTTGGCCAGTTATTAGCTGGCATCCTACTTACGTGATACCTCCAATATCGACGTCTTGATCTGGCGAAACGGACGATGCCTTGAATCTTGAATTCTTCTCGTATAGTTGTGCTTCGTACCTGGTCAAGGTTATTCCTTTGATAGTGCGCATTTTCATTTCTGTAGCTCCCATGAGGCTTCTTACGTTAGAACCGGTTTCTGTTCTGGAATTCAGTTCAGAGAAGAGCTGTTTGTCTGATTGGAGACCCGGAAATGACCGGCGGCCTTGATTTGCTGGAACATCGAAGAACGGTTGGCGACTTGAGTCTGTTCTACAAGTATTTTCGTGGAAAGTGTTCGAAGGATGTAGCCTGCTTACTTCCTCCCAGAGCAGTACATATCGCGCTAATATTTCACATCCGTATGAGGTTCAGCTTGTTACTCCTCATACATCTTTTATATGGAAAACATCATCCCTTTGGAATAATTTGCCCAAGACTGTGTTTCCCACCGAGTACAATTTACAGCGATTCAAGAACAACGTGAATCGCTTTTTAGGAGCTTCACTGCAGCACGTGTGCTAGACCTATAAAAAAAATGCCTATATAGAATCGTAGTATTCTATATAGGCATTTTTCCATATTAAGTCCCTCAAACGACCAGATATTCTCGATACTTGATTTGCTTGATTAAGTACTTATTGTTATAGATTTTTTGAGCTTGATAGCTGTATTCCTAAGTATGTGCAGTGCATGTTCTGTGCTAGTGTTTTTTGTTGTAGACAGGTAATTTACATCTAATAGAATCTTTAGCTATACCCATTAATTCTGTTTTTACCACTGATATTTTCATGTTGTAAGTTTATGCTGTGGTTTGGAAACCATGTATTAGTCGCTGTAAGCCATCTTCATTTTCTGCTATTCATATTGCATCATCAGCAAGGCACAATATTTTTAGAGTTTTTCATCTCATTTTGCATCCACTATTGACCTCATTGACACTATTTATTATTTCGCCCATTATTAAATTAAAAAGTGTTGGACTCATACTATAGCCTTGTCGCATTTCAGATGATATTGGTACTTCTTCAGTTAGTCCTTGCTGTGTCTTTATACGTGCCCTATTGTTTTTAGTGAGCTGTTCTATCACTTTAATGAAATTGTTGCAGTCGTGATCTCGTAAAATTTGTAACACTTCTCAACCGTACCCTGCTTTTTTTAAATCAACTAAGCACAGAAACAGAGGTTTATTGAATTTTAATGATTTTTCAATCAATTGTCCGATTGTAAATATAGCATCCACTGTAGATCTATTCTCTCTAAATCTTTGCTGTTCCTCGCTTATTTTGATATTTTTTGTTATCTTTGAAGTCATGATCTTGGTTAGTAATTTACTAGTGCTATATAGCAGGGTAATGGTTCTATAATTGTCGAGGTCGTTGTTTTTTTATTTCCTTTTTTGAATATTGAGATCATAATACTCTTCCTTCAGTCTTCAGGAATTTTCTGGCTTAAGATTACACAGGCCAACGATCAAAAAACTTTTTTAATAATTTTGACTGATTCCCATGTTTTTTTGGTGTGCTGAGTCCGAAAATAATAATAAAAAAGTCGTATCACCCACCAATTTTTCACATTTTAATATTCAAAATGTGAAAAGTTTATTTTTTATCGTTCGAATGTTATTAGGTTGGGAATAAAATGAGAATTTTATAAGGTTGGCAGTAAAATCAAATGTTATTAGGTTGGCAGTTGCGATAAATGTCACAGCTGTTTGTTTTCTTCCAGTTAATATAACCTCGCATTGCAGTGTTTAACCCATGTGCTTTCATTCACACTCAAGGGATGGCTAATCGTGGTTGTAAAAACTCTCCCAGCACTTTTTGTTATATATGAGGCGAGTTTGTAGTTAAAAAACATCAAAGAAACATTACTGACTTTGTAAAAAAAGTATACTTCGCATATTTTGGTACAGAAATCGGTAATCAAGAAAAATGTTGGACTCCTCACAAAGTATGTTATGTTTTTGTCGAGGATCTTAGGAAATGGTATAAGAAAGAAAAGAAAGCTTTTAGATTTGCAGTACCCATGGTATGGAGAGAGCAAGAAAATCATTCAAATGATTGTTATTTTTGCAGCGTTGATGTTTCTGGATATAACTCCAAAAATAAGAAAGTAATTGTCTATCCTAACTTTACTTCAGCTAATCGACCGGTAGGACATGGACCGGGACTTCCTGTCACTGAGCCACCTCACTCTATTGATGACGTTTTACAGTCCAGTCCCGAATTTAATGAAAGTCGACCGGATGATGATGAGTTTCAATGTTCTCTAGAAAATTTAAAACCACAATTGTTTACACAAGCTGCGTTAAATGATTTAGTAAGAGATTTGGGTTTGACTAAGGAAAAAGCAGAATTGCTTGGTTCTAGGCTAAAAGAAAAACATTTATTGGCATCTGGAACATCTATTTACCATTATAGAACAAGAGATTAACAGTTTGCTCAGTTTTTCAAGCAGGAAGAGGATTTGGTTTACTGCCATGATATTGGTACTCTAATGAACGAATTTGGCATTGAGTACAAGAAGGAAGATTGGAGGCTTTTTATAGACTCATCAAAAACTAGTTTAAAAGGTGTTCTGTTACACAACGGAAATACTTATGCTTCACTGCCTGTTGCTCATTCAGTCCATATGAAGGAAACTGACAAAAATCTTAACATGATTTTACAGAAAATGAACTATCCAGCTCACGATTGGATGCTATGTGGAGATTTAAAAGTTGTCTTAATGATCCTTGGTCAACAAAAGGGATTTACAAAGTTTCCATGTTTTATATGTGAGTGAGAAAGCAGAGCAAGGATCAAGATTTGTCCAAAAAACAATGGCCCGTAAGAAAAACTTTAACACCTGGCGAGAAGAACATTTTGCATAAAACTTTAGTAGACCCAAAAAAGATTCTTCTACCACCACTACACATCAACTTAGGCTTAATGAAACAATTTGTGTAAACCTTGCCTAAAGATGGTGAATGTTTTAAGTATTTATGTAAAAGATTTCCTCATTTATCAGAAGCCAAACTGAAAGACGGGGTTTTCGTTGGGCCTGATATTCGTAAAATGATGTTCGATTCCAACTTTGAAGCAAGGATGATTACGAAGGAAAAGGAGGCTTGGATATCGTTTAAAGAAGTTGTAACTAAGTTTTTGGGCAAGGGTGAAAGACCCTAACTATGAACTTATCGTAGCTAATATGATAGACAAGTTCAAAAATCTGGGTTGTCTGATCAGCCTTAAAGTCCACTTCTTGCACAACCATCTTTTTTCCTAAAGACTGTGAGTGAAGAGCAAGGGGAACGGTTCCATCAGGACATAAAGGAGATGGAGAAACGGTACCAGGGACGGTGGAATATCAACATGATGGGTGATTACTGTTGGTCACTTCATAGAGAACAATAAAATGCATCGGAGAAAAAGCTATACAAGAAACTTCACAGAGAAAAAGGAAAGGAAATAATAACCACCTAAAATATTCGCATTGAAGTAAAATATGTTATCGTGAGTAAAAAATTGTAGCCTAATCAAATAAAAGTACGGTTTAAGTTTTTATTTATGTATCGAATTTTCCCTATTTTGAAATTTAAACGATGTAATATTGTGAGAGAACTGTGGGTGATACAAAAAAAAATTGATACCCGATACGGTTTCAGCACCCAAAAATACATAACACTTAGATGTATTGGTTTAAAAAGTTTTTACAAATATTTTTTTGTTGGCCTGTATTATCTTTTGAAGTAATCAGAACTCAATCCTTTTTATATACTGTTTCTGTTTAAATTGTAAAAACAATAAAGTAGAAGTATATTACGGTATTACTCTTTTAGCCCCCTACCTTATCTTTTTCACCTCGTATATATTCTACTATTAAAAAATTATTTTATAATAAATATTCCCAAAAACCAAGAAAAATTCTCATAACACTATTGAAACGATACAATAACCTCCACCCGATGTTAATGGTGAACAGGAAAAGGCAAAAATCTCAAATTTTTTAGCAAGGAAAGTAAAAAAAACGACTAGGTAATATAACACACTAGCCGTGCCCGCGGCTCCGCTCGCGTGGACTTGATTTACTACTGTCGTCACTGCTTATTCCTTATGTTACCTAACGTAATAAAATATCGGTGGTTCTCAAGTGATAACCGCACTAACGGACAGACAGACAGAGAGACGTTACATTTTATATATATTATATTCTTTGCAACATGATATTGTTCCATATTTAATGGTTTAGGAAGTGTATTGCAAGGAGGACGCGCTACCTTTTTCCGACTTGATTCACTATTATCGTCACTGCTTATTCTTTATGGGTTACCTAACGCAATAAAATATATCCTATAACTTGGCCAGAGAACATATGTATGTTTTTAAAAAAAAAAGCACGTAACGCACTAACGGACAGACAGACAGATAGACAGACAGAGAGACGTTGCATTTTATATATATTATAGATAGATAACCTGGCCAGAGAACATATGTATATTTAAAAAAAAAAGTACGTAAATCGGATAAGTGGTTCTCGAGGGATAGATATAGATTATTATTATTATTATTATTATATAATATGTATGAATTTAAAAGACACGTAAATCGGATAAATGGTTCTCGCGTGATAAACGTACTAATGGACAGACAGAGAGACATTGCATTTTATATATATTATAGATTATAGATATTCTCTGCTACATAATATTCTTCCATATTTAATGGGTTAGGCTGTGTATTGCAAGGGAACGCGCTAGCGGCAAACTTTTTTCCGACTTCATTCACTATTATTGTCAGTGCTCATTCCTTATCGTAATAAAATATAGCCTATAACCTAACCAGAGAACATATGTATGTTTAAAAAAAAAGTACGTAAATCGGATAAGTGGTTCTCCAGTGATAAGCGCACTAACGGACAGACAGAGAGACGTTGCATTTTATATATATTATAGATGATTGACTTATCTTTTTGTGAACTTTGATTCCATTATGTCGAAAATGTCAATCCCCTTAATTATGTCAGGTCATATGTTTTCCACACTCTGTTTTCAGATCAAATACGCGAACCTTGTATGTTGTCATAAAATGAAAAAATAAAAAGAACTTCTTGCATTATTTAACTTTAAGACAGTAATAAAAGTGAAATTGTCTGCTTTATTGTAAAATAAAAACGCTAATAAAATAAATAATACACATTAACTAACAAATAACAGTGGACAAGTTATAAAAGCATTACATTCACATTAAAATATTATAATTTATGCGAGAAGAGAAACACTAAAAATTGTCGACACTTTCGTTTATTCTTACGGTCCATTAATAATCACATTTTCACTTGTAATTTGAGTCCTGAGGATAATAAACTTCGTCTCAATGAGAATTTAAAGAAAACCATCTAGTATGTTATACTATCTTAATAAGTACTGCATTGGAAATAAAACCACTCTCCGAGATTTCTGCGTTTTCACCTAGTTTCCGCTTTCGATCGTTCATTGGCACAAAAATCCTCGAATAAAATGAAATATTTGGTACACACGGGACACTTGAAGGAGGAAGGAAACCTAGAGCTTTTAAGCGATTCACTTCAGGAGATGGGAAGTATTGTATCAGTAAGATAATCACATTCCAACATCTTTTCAGGTGTCCTGTTTTTCCAATTTCAATCGGATTTTTTCTGTTTTGTAGTTTTCTATCTTATCTATCTGTTTGCAACTATTCAAATCTAATCTGTCTGAAGTTGGTATTGGAAAAGGGTAGATGTTGTTTGTTCATTTTTGATGACTAATTTATGCTCTTCTAGTCTAGCCAATATTCTTCTGTTAGTTTACCCAACGAATACTTTGTTGCACGTTTTAGTCTTTACGGCTTTTCATAAATACTAAAACTTTCCATTGTCAGAAACAAATGCGGTTGCTATGGATAGTAGTTTGATATTAAGCAAATACGTATACAAAGTTTGGGGGTCCAGATTGTATGGTGCTATTTATAGTGAATTATTGAAGAAGGAAAAGGTGGACTTATTGCAGTTTTGGAATAGTCAGAGACATATTTAATGCATTAGCTAGGCGGGTTGGATTTAGCGTTTACAATAAAATTTAACGAACGGCCTTCATATTTTCGAAATAATTGTTTTTAAATAATGTTTGCGAATATTTAACGTAATAGATCGTAATTAAAAGAGATCTCCGCGTCTTCGAACTTAAATAGTATATTATTAGTAAGACAATTTGTGTCGATTCTAGTATTATCAATGTAATCATTTGCAAATAATTTTCTTTTTACAGACTTTGGAACAAGTTTGCTTACAACGTTGTCATTCTCTTAGTAAAGAAGGGCCTATATACCGTTGAAATTATGAAGAGTTGTTATATAGCTTAGATATAAGACTTGTTCAGTGTTTGTGTACTTTTTCAGTTAAAATTAACTGCTGTTTAAAAAAGGATTCATGGCATATTTTTAACAACAATTTACTAGGTACTCGAGGATGTCAGAATGGTTTCTTGCTTTCAAATAAAGTATTATTTTATTTGAGCCCAGAAGTTAAAAAAAACTTTACAACGTGACGGTCGCCTCTCTCAGAAATGCAGGGGCAAATCACCGGTAGTATCATGCCTAGTAAAGCCTTTGGCCGGTCGAAACTGGCATTAAACTGTAAGTCACCTTTGTCTGTGGAATACTTAAAAAGGCAGGAATCACAAGCAAAGGCAAGAGGATCGCGTACGTCCGTATTGGATATGACACTTCAAGAAGAAGATGAAACTGTGGTGTTTATTTTCAAAGTAGAAGAGTTGTGATTAGGTTTCTCGTGGTATCTTGACTTTTGCGGATAAGCTTGACATTTTTCAAAACTCTACAAAAAATACATAATCATGTTGGCTAACTGATGTTAGCCGTTCCGGAAATCAGACGGCCAGGCAATTTTTGATGCACGAAATCAATTGTTTCTTGCGTAGAGTGACATGTTGAGCAATCATTGCTTGGATATCATACTACGGCATCGCCTGTGCTTGTTAGTGAAATTCCGTTATCACTTTCAAAAAAGTAATCTTTAATTAGTCTTTCTCCCGAAAAAAAACACTCCTAACAGCATGGCCGGGATGATGCGTCGTCGATCACTTGAGACATGTCTGTGCCTCAAATTCGGTAATTTTATTTACGACAAAATCATTGAACACCGCGGTAGTGCTGTCACGGGCATTATTACATTTCTGCAATAACTATTAGCTATGTATGTGGCCAAGTCAAATATATTTAAATAAATTAATAAATAGGTACACTGATCTGCCCGGAATTGGCACCCGGGACCCTTGATACCGTATACCGGCACAATAACCACGGAACTAGGACCGCCACACAGTGGAACTCAAAATTCCAGCTGCCTTTCAATTTTTGTGATATTGCATTAAATTTTTTTTTAAATACTTGTCAGACATAGCTCTACAACTTGTAGCTACAACTTTTTTACTATCTTTTTTTTTGTAAATTTGGCTAAAAGATGAAAAAGGTCTCCTTTTTAAAAAAATAATACTCTTTTGGGTGATAAAGTTTTTTACTGTGCACATTGAAATCACGATAATTTGCTTAGGGTAATATATATTTCTGAGATCGCTGATTCCTGTAAAAATAGTCATTTTAGCAAAAATTTTGAGGATTTTAAGTTATTGGCCAATTTTGGTTATTTTCTGCTGTTTTTTATAGTTTTTTCAATCGACAAAGAAAGAACGGGGTATTTCTGGTTCAACAATATTATTTTAAGGTACGTAACAATGGATACTATAATAATTTTGGCAAAAATTAATCTAGTTTTCAATAAATGCCCACCAAAATTGTGAATTTAGTAAAATCGAATATCTATCTGTGATTAAGTCCCAGTTTTTGAAAGCTAAAGAAATTTACGGCAACTTACTTAGTCCATTGAAAGATCTATGTTCCTCCTACATCACTATCAAAAGTTGGGTAAGATTTGGAGAGAGGAAGAATCGACTTCAATATTTGCCAATCTGGTTAATCGTCAAATGATCTCACATAGAGATTCTGAAATTTGCATTAAATATTTATTTAATGACAAAATTATTGGAATTACTTGTGCTATTTTCTACAGGGAACTACTAAAATGTTGATAGCTTGTCCAAATGTTTGTAAAAGCTCCAGTGGAGGTCTCACTGATTTGGTGTCAAAGAAAAACTATATAATAAAAGACTGTTTTTAGTCAATTTTCACTGGTTTATATTGCAATGAGGCGTTTTGCTGTCGATGCAACTTCTTTAGATCTACATTTTACACTGTCAAGTTAGGTTTAATGTTCACAATTTTATATAATTTCTTAATTATAATATTACACCTAATTAAATTACATTGATAGTATTGGAAAACCCACACAGATTTGGAATTAGGAGAATAAATTCAATAATGGTGAATTGTTTAAATGTTCCTGGTCGTTGAGTAAAGTACCTGTAGTCCTTAATCGATTTATTTGCATCGTCTCTAAAAGGTTTAGGTTTTAAACCTTTTTGTTGGGTCGGTTACTTTAATCGACAACATCCCCAGGAAAAAACTTAGAAACGAGGCAATCTCAGAAATATACCCACGTTTTAAGGACAGAAAAACCACATTTAAATGCTTAAGCTATTTCGGCAAACCAACAGAAAAACTGGGAAATTTTTTTAAATCAAAAAAATATCAACATAGCCTACAAAACTAACAATACTATAGGGAAATATCTCAAAAACTGCAAACCACAAACCAATAAAGACAATAAATCAGGGGTTTATCAATTAAAATGTGAGTCATGTCCTAAAACATACATGGGACAAACTGGACGTACATTTATACAAAGAATTACAGAACACGAAAAAAGTTTCATCCATAGAAAGTCTAATTCAACATATGCTAATCATCTTTTAACAGAAAATCACACGTTTAACAAGAATTTCAAAATTTTACATATCCAACAAAAAGGTTTAAAACTCAACCTTTTAGAGACAATGCAAATAAATCGATTAAGGACTACAGGTACTTTACTCAACGACCAGGTAGATTTAAACAATTCACCATTATTGAATTTATTCTCCTAATTCCAAGTCTGTGTGGGTTTTCCAATACTATCAATGTAATTTAATTAGATGTAATATTATAATTAAGAAATTATATAAAATTGTGAACATTAAACCTAACTTGACAGTGTAAAATGTAGCTATGAAGAAGCTGCGTCGACGGCGAAACGCGTTATCGCAATTTAAATAAACCAGTGGAAATTGACTAAAAACAGTCTCTTATTATATATTTTAAATGAATCTCCATCAAGTAGAAGCTACAACCATCCAGAATTTTCAAAGAAAAAAGTAAATCATATTCAGCAGCAAGCAAGCTAATAGCCCTTTCTTGTTCAGAAAGCCTTTCCAATAGGCAATATGTGGAATTCCAGCGTGTAGATACATTCTATACCATTTTCTTTACTCCAATGTTAAAATCTCTCCGGAATTGTTCTAATTGCATTATGGAAGCGAAGGAAGTAGTTTAAATGAGTTACAGTCCTTCTTTTGGACACTTACTATATAACGTCCAACACAGATCTTTGCAGTTTTAGAGAGTCGATTACTACCAGTTAATAAATATGTGTTGTTTATAGGTCAAAATAAACGGACCACCTAAAAATTTTTTTCTCTGATTTCAAAAATAACTTTGTTTTCAATAGAGGTACAAGTACCTTTTTACCCCTTAATTTTTTTTACAATACTTCAGTTATTTTGCAAATAATCGCTACTTGAATATTTATGTATAGAACTTTTTATCTATTCATATTTCGGAAACGAATATAGATAAATCAGTAATTTTAAAAAAAAAAATGAAGCTAAATGTTTATTCTTTTCAGCTGAATTCATGCGGTTGTTGTAAAGATTTAATTTGTTAAAGTTATAAACAATTTTTTTAAACAATTGCGAATTAAACCATGCTCTCGGTTTCACTCGAAAATCAGATCGCACTCTTTTAATGCGTAAAACGCCACTGAGTAAATTAAAAAAAATAAAAGTTAGTAACTTCTTATATTAAAGAAGTTATTAATTTTTTTTGATGACGCGCGGCCTTCAGCGTGCCTGTGGACTCTAACGCGCAAGCCGCTAACGCTGACGCTCTCGAAAAACTCATAAATTTTTAACGAAGGAATCATAATAGTAATATATATATATATATATATATATATATATATATATATTATATATATATATATATATATATATATATACCTATATATATATATATATATATATATATATATATATATATATATATATATATATATATATATATATATATATATAATATACAGTCCCTGGCCACTGCAAGATTTCATGTAAAATATTAATTACCGAGTGATATTGTACCGTTTTATTATTTTAAATTGATTTGTTTTTTATTTTTATATTATCCAATCAATTACCTATTTATTTGACATAAATAAAACAGCATTAATTTAGAAAAGCATAAGTTTATTAAGTTTTAAAGAAAAGTGAAATTAATGTTAGTAAAAGTCAATATTTAGTTGAGCCACCTTTAGCCGCTATCAAAGCTTTAATTCTGCGCGGCATGCTATCAATGCAAGATTGTACTGTCTCCTGCATTTTAGGATGATAATTCCACACATGAATAATCTTTTCTAGGAGCTGGGTTTTGTTGGTAATCACATCTTTAGCCACTTCTCTTTTCATCAGCTCCCACGGGGTTCATATCAGGGCTATTACCCGGCCAATCCAACAGAGGGATATTTTTTTCTGCCAAAAAAGCTTTAACAGACCGAGCAGTGTGGCAGGGGAGCTCCATCTTGCATGAAAGTGAATGGTTCCTCATTTGGAAACCATTCTCTGAGCTGCGGAATCAACCGATTTTGTAATACTTCCTTGTACTGATCTTGCCTCATTATTCCTTTGACGACGTACAGACGTCCAGTGCCCTTGCCGCTGATGACTGACCAAATCATCACTTTGGTGGGATGTTTAACGGTCGGGACGACACAATCAGGATGAAACTTTTCTCCATGACGACGACGCACATACTGAGCTTTATTCTGCAAAATTTCGAATGTGCTTTCGTCACTGAAGCAGACCTGTCAAAAATAGGAAAAATATATAAACTTCCATGTTTATTTGCTTTATTTAACTGAAAATGATAATCTCCAGAAGTCCACATCTTTGTCTTGCCATTGTTTGGCCCACTTCAGGCGCTTCGCTTTCATTGCAGCTGTTAACTTGGGCTTCCTGGCGGGGCGACAGGCCATAAAATCTAATTCTTTCAATATTCTTCGAACAGTGCGCTCAGAAGCATTTACGCTAGCATCCTGGAGTTGTGATTTTATTACCTTTGTGGTAGCAAATCTGTTTTCTACACAAATTTTCTTCAAACATCTCTCTGACCGTGGAGTGAAAATTGGTTTTCTACCGCATCTTTTCTTTCTTTTCGGGCTTAATTCCTTCCCTGACTCAATTTTCTTTTTTATGCGTCGTACACTAGCTTCAGAAACCTCCAATCTTCGTGATATTTCTCGGTTTGTAAATGTTTTCGCAATCACAAGGGCCTTCACTTCAGCTTTTTTACGTGGTGAAAGATCGCCTTTTCTACCCATAATGAAAATAGTCCAATTACTTTTTTAAAACACTGCATACAAAATAAACTAATAACTGAGTAGTATAAAACTGTTAAACAAACAATCACAGTCCATAAAGCCACAGAAACTCGTCCGTACCTGACTCGATTCCGATCGCGACTGATACAGGTTTGTACTTATTTACGTTCATGTATCACTTTGTCAACACAGTGTTTCCATATGTTAAAAATAAATACAAATATGTAGTCTACAACAATTCTTTTAAATAAAAATCAATAATATTGTAGTTTAAATATACCATTATTGCATAAAAACTCTTAAGAAACATAAAATTACTAAAAAAATACAGTGCGTCTAATAATTTGGCCAGGGACTGTATATATATATATATATATATATATATATATATATATATATATATATATATATATATATATATATATATAATATATAACCTTTTGCATTTAGTATTTAATAAACAATTAAGCAAAAATTATAAAATACGTATTAAATTATGTGAAATATTAACTGTTACTGCTTCTTCAGAACTAGAAAATATTTTGCACATCAATTGGTTATTTTCTTTCAGTATAAACGCATGGAATTGGCGAGTCTTAGATATAGTTTTACAAGTTCGATGCTTCGATTGAAAAACGTTTTCCTGAGTCTGACATTCTTCATTCGTACAAAAGTCGAAGCTTACATTTTTAAAATAAATAACTGCCCAATCAAACAAGCATTTGGGAGATGTTATTTAATTTTCACGATTTTTCTGAAGACATTTCTCGCCGCATTTTTAACGCATTCACCAATCCCATTGCAAGCCCAACTCCGTCAGAAAAAATAATAAATTTTTCGAATGGCAGAGTCTTCTTATTATAATAAGAAATTGATTCAACATTTGAAAGCTACATGCGGCGACTCTTTAGCTAAAGAATGGTAGGCTTGGAATATTATATTTCACATTGAGTAGAGAAGCAGCCTCTTCGGCTCTAGAAAAATAAGTATTTAGAATGTTTGTTTTTATTTTTTAACTAGAAGAATATTCTGCGGGCTTACCCTTTGATAAAGAAAGGGGAAGAAAATTATTTCCAAAAGAATTTATTTTTATCTTTATCCTTTAAGTGCATTTTACTATACAAAAGTAAATAAGAATAACATTAATAAAATAACATTTCATTTTTACGCTTACCTAAGGCTGGTTGTCCAAGTCTTTCATGTGTGTACAAGTTTTGCTTTAAGATAATTTATATTTCATTGTTCGGTTGTCCCAAAATATTCTATAATATCAACTTGTTGTGTATTTCCAGAGGCGGTTGATGGTTCTGCTTGGTAAATTCCCATTTTGTCGATTGATCGTTTCGTCGACTGGGTATTCTTACCCGTTTTGTTACCCTTTGGTCGACTGAGACCGTTTGACCGTTGATCATTTGAAAACGTTCCCTTTTTATCGACTCGCCGAATTAAAGCTACCAAGTAAAGCTTTAGGTAGCCTTCAACCTTCTACAGGTAGTTTTACCTAGGTATTTATCTTCATACAATAGAAGGGTGCGGCCGGTTAAATGGTTATAGGCGTTCAGGTTAGTCCAGGTTCAGGTTTGACAGTCCTAAATCTGTAGAAAGTGTGAAGGAAAGAAAGAATTTTGCAATATGGATTTTTTTTAAGAACTAATTAATATTTACTCTTAATATAGATTTCCATAACAGATAAAGAGATTTAGAGAATCGACGAAAGGGGAATTGTTTAATGATACCGATGTGTAGGTTAAAAGGCCAGTCGACAAAACGATAATTTTCTCTTAAAGTCGACAAAACGGGAATCGACGGAACGGTACTAAATCTTCTGCTTCGTCTTTATCTTCATTGACCTAACTAATGGGATTTTTAAATTTTAAAAGTTTCCATAAAGAAGAAGCACTAACTTTCTTTCCTTAACCTCGCGTGATTTTTACGATACTCAACCTATATACTGCTTTTAATATTCATCGTCTTCATCAAGTAGTTCCAGACTCTGCTCATTTTTTAAAACCCTATAATCGTTAAAGGGACCTTCTACCGTAGAAAATATCGGAATAATTACCGCTAAATACGGGGTTTCACACAAAGCAATCAGACTTGTAGTTGCCTAAATGCTAATTTATCGCATTTTAACAATATTGTTAATGTTTTTTTTAAGTTTTTATGATAAATGTAGATTCAGAACATTTAAAGATGTCCGAAATAATAGTTTTATTCCATAATTTTATTGATTATACAGTTTTACATTATTTATTAAAATACATATATATTTTTTCAATTTAATAGTTTTCTGGCAACTTTAAGTGTCCGCACGGTCGATGTCTTTTTTTATGATTTTTTTGGATTCAGCATAAAAAAACACTATCTTCTATAATATATAAAATGCAACGTCTCTCTGTCTGTCTGTCTGTCTGTCCGTTAGTGCGCTTATCACTGGAGAACTACTTATCCGATTTACGTACTTTTTTTTTTTAAAAGATACATATGTTCTCTGGCCAGGTTATAGGCTATATTTTATTACGATAGGTAACATAAGAAATGAGCAGTGACGATAATAGTGAATGAAGTCGGAAAAAAGTTTGCCGCTAGCGCGTTCCCTTGCAATATACAGCCTAAACTATTAAATATGGAACAATATTATGTAGCAAAGAATATCCATAATCTATAATATATATAAAATGCAATGTCTCTCTGTCTGTCTGTCTGTCCATTAGTGCGTTTATCACGCGAGAATCACTTATCCGATTTACGTGTATTTTTTTTAAATTCATACATATATTCTTTGGCCAGGCTATATAATAATAATAATAATAATCTATATCTATAATATATATAAAATGTAACGTCTCTGTCTGTCTGTCTGTCCGTTAGTGCGCTTATCCCTCGAGAACCATTTATCCGATTTACGTGATTTTTTAACTTCATACATATGTTCTCTGACCAGGTTATAGATAAATATTTTATTACATCTATAATATATATAAAATGCAACTTATCTCTGTCTGTCCGTTAGTGCGCTTATCACTGGAGAACCACTTATCCAAATTACGTACTTTTTTTTTTTAAAACATACATATGTTCTCTGGCCAGGTTACAAGCTATATATTTTATTACGATAGGTAGCATAAGGAATGAGCAGTGACGATAATAGTGAATGAAGTCGGAAAAAAGTTTGTCGCTAGCGCGTTCTCTTGCAATACACAGCCTAAACCATTAAATATGGAACAATATTATGTAGCAGAGAATATCTATAATATATATAAAATGCAACGTTTCTCTGTCTGTCTGTCCGTTAGTGCGCTTATCACTGGAGAACCACTTATCCGATTTACGTGCTTTTTTTTTTAAATATACATATGTTCTCTGGCCAGGTTATAAGATATATTTTATTATGTTAGGTGACATAAGGAATAAGCAGTGACGATAATAGTGAATCAAGTCGAAAACTTTGCCGCTAGCGCGTTCTCTTGCAATAAACTGCCTAAAGCATTAAATATGGAACAATATCATGTAGCAAAGAATATAATATATATAAAATGCAACGTTTTCTCTGTCTGTCTGTCTGTCCGTTAGTGCGCTTATCACTCGAGAACCGATTTACGTGTTTTTATAAATTTATACATATGTTCTATATAATTCGATATAAGCCTAGATAATGGGAGATAAAGTGAGATAATGGGAGATAAGTGTAAATAATGGGAGATAAGCAGTCTAGATAATGAGAGTTATGGTGAGATAATGGGAGATAAGGAGAAATAATGGGAGATAAGGAGAAATATTGCGAGATAAGCCTAAATAATGGGAGATAAGGTGAGATAATGGAAGATAAGGAGAAATAATGGGAGATAAGGAGAAATAATGGGAGATGAGCAGAGATAAGCTCAGATAATGGAAATTATGTAAAGATAATGGGAGATAAGGGGAAATAATGGGAGATAAGGGGAAATAATGGCAGATATTTTATTACGTTAGGTAACATAAGGAATAAGCAGTGACGATAGTAGTGAATCAAGTCCACGCGAGTGGAGCCGCGGGCACTGCTAGTATTATATATATTAGTATCAGGGAATTTTTTTATATGTATCTGTATTATTTAAAATATCGAGTTGTCATGTTTAGATTATTATTTTCTTTTACGAGACGTTGTCAAATTTATATATTTAGTAGGAACTTTGAACAATGTTCATGAAAGAAAAGAAAAGGAACGTGTCACTGCAAAAACAATCTGTTTACATAACAAGAAAAAAATAAGAAAACGAAGCCTAGATACAAGTTACTGGTAAAAGGTATAATTATTACATACTGCAAATAATCATAAAAATACCACCACATTATCATATTTCAGACCATTGTCCATATAATTAAAGAATTGTTTGTGACGTAACATTATATATTCCGGAAAATTGCATTAATTTAAATTTTTTAATATTCATAAATTACACAGAATTTAAAAAAAAATAGAATTATTTAATAAAATTCCAGAGCAAATGCATATTTTCCTAGAAAGCGTAGTAACAAAAATAATAGTTTTAATTTAATGATGATTATAACAACTGTTTGAATATTTAAAAACTTTGTTACGCTGTGTAAGACTACTTTAACAAGCTAATAAGAAAACGAAATAATTGCTACACTATTAAAAATTATTTAAAATTGAATGGTCTTTCAAGATACGTTCGCCTTGTTAATTACTATTACACTTTACTATAAATTCAGAGTTTCAAAAATTTTTAACTTGTATAATGTAAAGGAAAAATCAGTAAAGTGATTTACCTGGTACTTTACTTGCAAACTGTTAATTCTAAAGTAAATACTGAATGCGACATTAGAGAGAGATTTTATAAGGCTTATTTTGGTAGGCCACTGTCTCTATTTTTATTTGAAGCATGCGTCCACCATTTGGAGCTTGCGCAGTAGTAAAGGAAGAAATTAAATATAAGGTCTCAGCTGTTATCGTTGTATGAAGCATACGCCCACCATTTGGAGCTTGCGTAGTATTGAAACAAAATAAGAGAAACCTTTATTAATTAAGGATAATGATTTCCCTTATTTAGGAACTAAGAGGGGCTATTTGAAGTTCGTTATTCTTATCGCTATTATGGTAGGGCCTGTTTTCTTTTTCCTACTTAGGTATACAAACCACTAAGAAATTGAATAAAATTGAAATGATAATCTTTTATTGCAAATAACACTGACAACAGTTAATTAGTGTTCAGATTATGTTGAGATTTTGCAATCTTTATTACAAACTTATGTTGACCCATCTAATATTAATAACCGGTGTGCTTAACCATGAAATGTATTCAAAAAAATGCCCTAAGTGTATAGAAGATGAATACTAACCTAACCTTGAAATTCCTTCGCGTTAATACTGCACAAGCTTGAGATAACGATAAGGGCAAAGGCATGTGAAAAATAAGCGCTGCAAAATCTCTATTAGAGAGATTTTACAACGTTTATTTCGGCACGTCTTTGTAGTTGCCCTTATTTTAAGCATATCCAAAATTAAAGAGAAAAAATTAAAATTCCGATTGGAGTTTCTAAAGGAAAAGTTCGCACGTTTTGGGTCTTCGGAGTGTGGAACGGTGGTCCACAAACTGCTTGGTAGTGGCTCTAATCGTAGTGGGTCCGCACACATGCCGCTCCTGGAGTGCTTTAAGGACTTCCTTTCAGCACATGTGCTAGACCCATAAAAAAAAGCGCTGTACGGAATGATTCCTAAAACGTCGGTTTGAAGTTATGTGATTTGAGCAGGTGGTCGAGCACGTATGGCTGTACTGACGGGCTGACAGAAAACGGTTGTATCCAAAATCAGTAGCAGTTTTTTAAGGAGAACCTTTATTAGAGCCCATGAAGTATATGAAAAGCTTGAGTTAAATTTTTAAAATATAAAATCTCTACAAGGTTATGGACATAGTAGCCAGATTCATTTTGTTGTGGACCTTGTTGGGAATCATTTAATATAACAGAAAAATAAGGGTTTTGAAATATAAACCGACCAGCTGTGGCTGTAAAACGTATAGAGAGAGAGAGAGAGGTAAGAACTATATTATTATCGTTACTTGAAGCATGCACAGTCGTAAAATGTTGGAAGTGTTCCTCTATTTATTGCAATGAATTCTCTAATTTAAGAGATAACAATGACATACAATTAGAACCCACCGTTTGGAGCTTGCGCAATATTAGAACCAAATAAGAATTCCCTTATTAAGGATAACAATCACCCTTATTAACGAAGTTATAAGAAACTTCTATCTGAAAGGTTCGTTATTCTTAACGCTACTAGTGTAGGGCCTGTTTTTTTTATTATTTATGTGTATAAGATACTAAAAAAATGCACTAAAATTGAAATTATAATCTTTTATTAACACGTATGCTGAAAAGTTTTTGGTCTGACACATAGATGTCGCCCTTTTCAAAAAATTCATATGATTTTTAAGAAGTACCAACCTTCAAAGGATACGTGTCAAAATTTCATTACATTTCGACGATTAGTTTACAAGTCACAGTGGTTTTAGTGACGCTACTTTTGATATTTTTAAAACGTTCGAAAAAATCTAATTTGAATGTTGATTAAACACTGTGTTCTGATTGAAAAAAATACTCTTCAAGCAAATCAATGGCTAGATAAGTGTTACGGGGACTCTGCCCGTGGAAAAATAATTCATCATTTACTGGTATCCTGAATTTATACGCGGTCGTACAGATACAAATGATGCTAAACGCTCTGAATGCCGAAATGAGGTGGTTACACCGGAAAATATCAAAAAAATCCTCAAAATTGTTTTGGATGACCGTAAAGTGAAATTGCGTGAGATAGCTGACTCCCTAACGATAACAAAAGAACGTGTTGGTCATATTTTGCATGAACATTTGACCATGAGAAAGCTCTGTTCGAAATGGATACCGCGTTTGCTCACAGTGGACCAAAAACAACAACGTGTTGATGCTTCTGAGCGCTATTTAGACCTGTTTAAGCGCAATAATAAGGATTTTTTCATACGATATGTGACAATGGATGAAACATGGATCCACCACTACACACCGGAATCAAATCGGCAATCAGCTACGTGGACAGCAGCCGATGAAAGCCGCCCGAAGGGATCAAAGACACAACAGTCGGCTGGGAAGGTTTTGGCCTCTGTATTTTGGGATGCATATGAAATAATTTTCATCGACTATGCTGAGAAGGGAAAAACCATCAATAGCGAATATTATATAAAGTTATTGGTGTATTTGAAGGTAGAAATCGCAAAGAAACGTCCCCAAATGAACAAGAAAAAAAGTGCTCTTTTATCAAGACAATGCACCGTGTCACAAGTCAATAGTTACAATGGCAAAATTGCATGAAGTTCGAATTGCTTTCTCATCCACCATATTATCCAGATTTGGCCCCCAGCAACTATTGACAGACCTCAAAAAAATGCTCGCAGGAGAGAAATTTAGCTCTAATGAAGAAGTTGTCGTCGAAACTGAAGCCTATTTTGAAGGCAAAGACAAATCCTTCTACAAGAAAGGTATAGAAATGTTAGAAAAGCGTTGGACTGATTATATCGCTTTTGAGGGAGACTATATTGATGAATAAAGTCGAATTTTGCAAAAAAAAAAATGTGTTTTAAGTAGCTAAACCGAAAATTTTTCAGTCTACGTGTTACAAACACTAACAACAATCATTTAGTGTTAGAACTATGTTGAAATTTTAGAACCTGTGGGATAACACTTTATCTTTGTACTTAACACCCATTTCCTAACCTCACTAATCGCTGTTGATGATGCTAACATGATTAGCATAATTGTGTCGAGTGCAAAAATGAAGTGTTTGGTGTAACTGTTGTGTAATGTTACGATAATAATATTTTCATCTCCATAATGTTTTTGGAAGTGTGTGAAAATTATTCCATGAGGGTGATAGAGTAGCGTTGACTTTAAACACAAATGTAATAAAATACTGTTATGTAAAATTAGACATAAGTTTATAAATGTTAATTTAAATTTATGTTTTACCGTCGCACATTCATAATAACGTGAAGGAAGTGATAGAAACGTGAGAGATACAACTTTAATTTTGAAAACTTTTTGGGCTGCCCCATAAAATATTCATAATTGGAGTGCCCAGTTTACCTGTTTCAGGTACATCGGACATTTGTGTGGTGATTTAAAAAAAAATATCCCTTAAATTTATAGAAGATGTACGCAAATATATCCTAATTTTCTTTTGTTTTTTTTTAATGCAACGCTGTCACATACTATGAAAGTTTGTCGCCCTTTCCCAAATCCATATGATTTCTAAGTCATATCAACCCTTAAACGATACATGTCAAAATTTTATGGCATTTAGACGATTAGTTTACAAGTTATAGTGGTTTTAGTCACGCTACTTTTGATATTTTCGAAACAATGAAAAAATCGAATTTCGTGTATTGATTAAACACCGTTTTTTGATTGGAAAAAAATATCGTTTAAGCAAGGCTATGGCTTGATAAATGTTACTGGGACTCTGTCCCTGGAAAATCACTCGTCATTTACTGATATGCTGAATGAAAACGCGCCCAAATGAGGTGATTACACCGGAAAACATCAAAAAAATCCACAAAATTGTTTTGGATGACCGTAAAGTGAAATTGCGTGAGATAGCTGACACCTTAAAGACATGGATCCACCACTACACACCGGAATCAAATCGGCAGTCAGCTGTGTTTACAGAAGTCGGTGAAAGCCGCCCAAAACAACCAAGACACAACAGTCGGTTGGAAAGGTTTTGGCCTCTGCACTTTGGGATGTGCATGGAATAATTTTCACCGACTATACTGAGAAGGGAAAAACCATCAATAGTGAATATTATAATAAAGTTATTGGTGCGTTTGAAGGCAGAAATCGCAAAGAAACGGTCCCAAATGAGCAAAAAAAAAGTGCTCTTTCATCCAGAGAATGCGCCGTGTCACAAGTCAATTGTTACGATGATAAAATTGCACGAATTGAAGTTCGAATTGCTTCCTCATCCACCGTATTCTCCAGATTTGGCCCCCAGCGACTATTATCTTTTTGTAGACCTCAAAAAAAAAATGCTGGTGGGAAAGAGATTTGACTCCAATGAAGAAGTTATCGCGGAAACTGAGGACTATTTTGAAGGCAAAGACAAATCCTTCTACAAGAAAGATATAGAATTGTTAGAAAAGCATTGGACTGATTGTATCGCTCTTGATGAATAAAGTCGAATTTTGCAAAAAAAATATGTTTTAAGTAGCTAGGCCAAAAATTGTTTAGCCTACGTCTTACACCTGGGCGCTGCAAAAAGAATGTATATTTTAAAAAAAAAGTATTTTTAAGGTTATAAAGTGAATAATACAAAAGAATGGCGATTATATATTTTTATAATACTTTAAATTATAAGAAAACAATTTTTTTAAATAAATTTTAAATGTTAACATGTATATCCAAGTTGCAAACCTAACAATAAAGCTATAACCTTCAAATCACCACAGATATTCCAGTTATATTTAGTATACTGTCATATTTTCATATCACTGGCATGCGCGACAGGTATTGATGGTAATTCATTCCCATGGAGTAGTACAACCTTCAAACTGACTTTCGATGAGTCTATGAACAATCACCACTCATCTAGCTGGTGTTGATATCCAAGAGCCTCCATTACTGCACAAATATCATTGCAAAAAACTAAACGGACTTCTTTAGAGAAGTAGTCACTAAAATCACTATGGCGTCTAAGATAAACGCATATCCTTGTATCTTTTTGGAGTATATTCCAACCTTTGGGCCTGGAACTTAAAAGAAGCTGACTGTTCAGACAAATTTAAATCCTGTATAAGATCATTACTATCTTCTTGCTTCAAATGTAGGGTCACTTCGATCGCTTTTTCCGTCTTCAGTATGAACTGGATCGGAGTCGGAGTTATCACTTAAGGTCATGAAATCTGGAAACTTTGGTACAGGATACTCTTCACTATGTGGCACAGGTCTAAGTGCAGATGCCAAATTGGGGTAGTTAACTGTATATTTTGTTTTGGACGTAATTCCTTTAATATTAGCTAAGCAGAAATAACAATCAGTTAAATGATTCTTCTGCCCCCTACAAATCATAGGGACTGAAAACGGCATATAATGAGTAACATTTTTCCAACCAGTGAGAAGCCTAACACATGATACACAGCATAAATTTGAGGCCCAGTCTTTATCAAAATCACCAGCTTTACACTCAAAATAAAGCACATAACATTTTTTCACAAGCGGTGTAAAATTTCGCCTCTAAAGGTCAGTTCACCACACACGTAGCAGAAATTGTTTGATTGATTTACACACTTTCTTTTTTTTTGAAACGTTTATAAAAAAAACTTACAAATAAAAACAATAAATGGCACAAAAATAAATAGGTACACGTGTTACCAGACTCACTACAATTACAATACTGGCTACAGGCCCTCTGCTTACTAAAAAAGTGCAATATTTGTACAAGATAGGACAGGTTTGAACATCATTATGCCTGGACAGAGTTAAAACATGTTTCAACATGAATAAGCCTACTCAGTATATATCACCACTACACCAAACACTTTATTTTTGCACTCGACGCACGTTTCGCTAACCATGTTAGCTTCATCAGGAGCGATGATTGACTAAAGCTAAACTACAAATCTACCCTATTTTATACTTAGCCTAACCCTTGAATTACTCAAGCGGAACTAATGACATAGGCAAGGTCATCAGTTCCGGTCAAGTAACCAGTAGAGGGGACTATAAGGAATAGGCCCTCTGCCTTTATTTAAACTACTTTTACATTTTATGATTTCCATACTTTCGTATGCGTTCAACAATCTCCTATCAGATACATTTTTTATCACTCTTAGATTATCTAATGTTACAGTATGATCAGCTTCAAGGGCATGTTCGGCAATGCTAGACTTTTCTGTTCTATTGTATTTTAAGTATGCTAAGTGTTCTTTAAATCCTGTTTTAATTGACCTTTTAGTTTGCCCAACATACTTTTTGTCACAATCATTACAACTAATTTCATAAATTCCACTTTTGATGACTTAGTAAATAAGCTAATAAATAGACATAAGTTTAGGTTTAATATTCAGAATTCCACCTTTTTTTTACACGCGAAGAAAATAACACCAAGTGTGTCTCCATACCATATAATCCGAAATATAGCAAGGGACTCGATAAGGTATTTAATAAGGTAGGCCTCACCTTAGTCTATAAGTCATCAGACAATCTGAGGAATATCTTAGGAAATCCCAAAGATAAGATTCCTAATTGTGAGAAAAGTGGAATTTATGAAATTAGTTGTAATGATTGTGACAAAAAGTATGTTGGGCAAACTAAAAGGTCAATTAAAACAAGATTTAACTTAGCACACTTAAAATACAATAGAACCGAAAAGTCTAGCATTGTCGAACATGCCCTTGAAGCTGATCATACTGTAACATTAGATAATCTAAAATTGATAAAAAATGTATCTGATAGAAGATTGTTGAACGCATACGAAAGTATGGAAATCATAAAATGTAACGGAACTGATGGCCTTGCCTATGTCATTAGTTCCGCTTGAGTAATTCAAGGGTTAGATAGGGTAGATTTGTAGTTTAGCTTTAGTCAATCATCGCTCCTGATGAAGCTAACATGGTTAGCGAAACGCGCGTCGAGTGCAAAAATAAAATGTTTGGTGTAGTGGTGATATATACTGAGTAGTATCATTGTGCCAAAGATTCCACATTCCCAACTTAGATGAATAAGTCTGCCTGGTGCCAAATTATTCTGAATATAAATACCCACGTCTATATTTATACGAATTATAACAATGAAAGTCTAATATAGAGAAGTATATTACACAAAAATGACTGTCACAAGAAAACTATGCCTGATAGAAGAAATCACAGTTTCCTTGTGAAAAAAAATCATGTTGTCCAGTGTTATTAGAAGTAAAAGAATCAAAATCCGTAAAAAAACAGGAAATCGAATTTTTGAAAATTCAAGATATATGTAACCCCTGAATACGACTGAACATAACGTATGCCAATTTCTACAAATTCACTATGACAACAGAACACCCCGCAACAATAACAACAAAACAACGATTAATAAATAACATAATAGAACTACACAAACATTCCCACAGGTTCATCTTTATAATGGTGGTACTGATACGACTGTCTCACTATTATGCATAACAACCTAGGTGAGAAAGATGATGAAAAGGTCAAAGAAAATTAATCTTGCGTTAAGTGAAAGCATTTCTCACGCCGCATGGACTTGTCCCATGTATGTAACATTAGTATTTTACGCGTGCTTGTAGTTTATTTGATCGTGATATGTTTACTAATGTGGTTCAACTTGACTTCTTTCTTCATTCTTAAACAAAAAATGAAGTTACATGTCGTGACTTACAATGATTCATTGTTTTCTACTTCATGTACAGGGTGATTAATTATAAACGAATCATTCCTCCGGTTCGCTTATTTGAAGAGTTAGACCAAAATGTTAAACACAGAAGTTGTAGCGTTTTTCAAGAATTTATTTCGGAGTTAAAACAGGAACAATTACGCATCACTTTTTAGTGTTCCATACGGAACACTTATAAGATGACTTCGGTGTCTGACTGTCTGTCTGTCTGTCTGTATGCCTGTCTGTCTGTCTGTCTGTCTGTCTGTCACACCCGATTTTCTCCGAAACTGTTTGTCACAGAAAGTTGAAATTTGGTAATAATATAGGAATTGATGGCCTCATCAGAGCCGTGTAGTTTTGAAAGTTAAATTTTGACTTAAGCGGTTAGTTTTGGGGGATGAAATCGGAAGTGAAAAAAAAAATTTTTTACTAGGTCATCGAGTGTGGTGTCAAATGAAAGCTTGTGAAAACACGAGTAAAAAATATATATAATGTAATACTTGGGTTCACTTTTCTTTGTTTTATTTTTAAAAAATCAAGAAAAATCGCTGTCCCCCCAACTTATCTTCAAAAGTACTGATCAAAAAATTTTGAAAAAATTCTAGAATATTCTCCACGGGGTGTAGATTGAACGAAAATTATCACGAGTACATTACCTTTAATATAATTTATTTGGTATATAAAAAAAACAAAAATTTCAAGCTCATCAGTATTCAGTAAAAATTGGAAACAAACTTTGTTGAACACTCCTTTGGGGTGTGTTTTGTAAAGTCACTGATCCTTTTATACCACCGTAACAATTGTTCTTATTTTAAAAGCAATCAACGTACGGAACACTAATTGTGCAAGTTCAACTTGCACTTGACCGGTTTTTTTGATATGTGACACAAACTTGTATTTCTTGAATGGAACACTCTATATAGTTTTTCATTTTTATATGCCTTTTAATACTGAAAAGATTATATTCGTGAAAAAATTACGCTCTGAGAATTTTGTATTTTATCACTTTCCAGGGTCCTTAGATCATGAAAATTTAGTCCCCCATCTCCGTTAGCCAGTCTATCCATTGACACAATAACTCCCAACCAAAATGATATGGCGATGTCAAATTTGGTATACATACAAAAGATACCGCTGTAGAGGAAGACTGTTAATGGGCTCCTTCTCTTAATCCTTTCTTCTTCAAGAGGATATGGTGACTTTGTGCTCAATAAATGAATTGGACTATCATCTGCCACTGCTCTCGGTTCTGTGCATGCTCTGATGGTTCATGCAATAACTTCCCGGTTATCTGTTTCATCTGACCCATCCAACAGGAAGGTGATCTACTCCTGCAGCGCTTCCCTTCAGCCTTTCCCTGTATGACCAGTGATTCCAGTTCATGCCTTCTGCTGAGGTGGCCGAGATACCGAAACAAGTGTGCCTGGTTTATAAGTGAGTTCAGTGTTTTGAACAATTTTTAATTCTTGTAAAATAAACTGGTTAGTTCGATGTTTCACCCACGATATGCTGAGAATTCGACAATACAACCATATCTCAGATGCAGCAATTTTATTTCTATCAGCTTTGTTTATCGTCCACGTTTCCGATGCATATGTTGCAGTCGGAAATATAAGCGCTCTTGCAAACCTTAACTTAGTCGATCGCAAGATACTCGAGTCTTCCCATATTTTGACTAATTTTGTGGTTGCAGAGCGAGCAATTGAGAGTTTCTTACGTATTTCTGAGTAACACTGGCTGGTATTGGTAATTAGAGACCGCAGATATTGACAGGAGTCTACGATTTCATATCCTAGTAGATGTTGAGGTTGATTATCATTCGTTCTACTAATGATCATTATTTTTGTTTTGTTGTATCTGTTAATCCGTAGCTGTTACTGATTCTTGTCAGTCTTTGCATAATAACCTCTAATTCACTTTCATTTGCGGCTTTAATCAAGGTGTCATCTGCATAACACAAATTCTGTATGCGTTTTCCTCTAACAACGATGCCACTATTCCAGTTATTGAAAACTTTGCTCTTTCTGTACTCCGTATAAATGTTGAACAATAGTGGCAAAAGAATGCATCCTTGCCGGACACCAGTTTTCGTGGTGTGCACATGTTATTAACACGCATTTTGGCTGTTACATTCATAAAGCATTTGTATTAGCCTCAAGCCTGGCGGAGTTCCCATTGTCACCTTGTCAAAGGCTTTCTGATAGTCGATGAAGCAGCGATAAATATTGATTTTAATTTCTCTTCCATTCTCTATCCCTTGACGCACATTCAAAATTTGCTCCCGTGTTCCCTATCCTGGTATAAATTCACTTTGTTCTTCTGATATTTCTGGCAATAGATAAGACTTGAGATGCTCATCCGGTATGGTTAGAAAAACCTTGCTAGCGTGAGATATCAAGGAGACAGTTCTATAGTTGGTACATTTTGTGGGGGAACCCTTTTTGTATATCGGAATGAATATTGACTCTCTCCAGTCCTCAGGCCATTCGCCGGTATTCCGGTTAATGGGACAGGGATCGATACAGGTTGTATATTTTCTATATCATTATGAGAATTTTTCTTGGTTTTTAGTGGGGATATTGAACAAATTTTAATCTTCCTTATGTATAGTCAAACCTATAACTAGTTGATACGATGGATGAGGGTATTGGAAGGGTTATTTCGTATTTTGATGAAGCTAGACACTAAAAAGGCTTCTGGCACTGACGGAATACCTGCCGTAGTTCTCAAAAACTGTGCGAGGGAACTAACACCAGTTTTCTGTAGACTTTTCAACCTATCCTACAGAAAGGGAATATTTCCTTCCTGCTGGAAATGTGCCACAGTTCAGCCGATACCTAAAAAATTCAAGAAGACCTTGCCAAATAACTACCGACCAATCACACTGCTATCAATCAGCATCTTCTAAAATATCTTGAAGGATTCAACATTATTAGCGATCACCAATATGGCTTTCGTAAAAATAGATCAACAGGAGATCTTCTGACTTATGTAACACATGTTTGGAACAACGCGATTGAACGCTTTGAAGAATCTCGAGCGGTTTCTCTTGACATATCTAAGGCATTCGACCGTGTTTGGCACGATGGGCTGTTGGCTAAGCTACGTTTTTATGGTATGCCTGAAAAGTTCCGTTTGTGGCTCTCATGTTTCCTCAGAGAGCGTTCTTTACGAGTGGCAGTCGACGGATTTCTTTTTAACACCTTCACTATCAACGCCCGTGTAGCCCAAGGCTTCATACTGTCTCCTACTCTATTTCTCATTTATATTAACTATCTGCTGGAAAAGACCGAAAATCTAATCTACAGCTTTGCAGATGACAGTACACTTACCTCTTCATTCACTTTGAACGCTGGACATCGGCTACTCAGACGAATATCCGCAGACAGCAGGACTTAACAAAGACCTGGAAGAAACTCTATCTTGGGGTGACAGTAACCAAGTGAAATTTAACGCTACAAAAATCCAGGCGGCAGTTTTTTCTAAAACAGTTAACGTTGCTGAACCCGACATAGTTATGTGGGGGCACTCCATTCCTCTTACATCGTCACTCAATTTGTTGGGCGTTAATTTGGGAGCAAATATGTCCTGGCATGCCCATGTTGCAGGCATAACAAGGAGAGCTTTCCAAAAGTTGGGAATATTATTTCGAACCAGAAAATTTTACACTCCACAAAAACTGTTAATTTTTTACAAAGCTCAAATTCGACCAACTATGGAATACTGCTTCCATGTTTGGAGCTGCGCTCCCAAATATACACTGTATTTGTTGGATTCTATTCAGAGAAGAGCTGTTCGTCTGATTGGAGACCCGGAACTGACCGGTGGCCTTGATTCGCTGGAACATCGAAGAACGGTTGGCGACTTGAGCCGACTCTACAAGTATTTTCATGAAAAGTGTTCGAAGGATGTGGCCCGCTTAATTCCTCCCAGAGCGGTGCATGTTAGAAATACACGTCGCGCTAATACTTCACATCCGTACAACGCTTTTCAAGCAGTCTTTTATATGGAGAACATCATCCCTTTGGAATAATTTGCCCAGGACTGTGTTTCCCACCGAGTACAATTTACAGCGATTCAAGAACAACGTGAATCGCTTTCTCCGCACACGTGTCGCTCCTGTAGCGCTTTAGGGACTTCCCTGTAGCACGTGTGCTAGACCCATAAAAAAAATATGTTGTGTTATTTTTCATTTTTTCTAATTTTAACAGAAGCCTCTTTTTATTAATATCTCACGATAAAGGACCCATTACTTAAAACATCGACTTGTGTGAATTAAGTTATTCTTTAGTGTGAGAAAGTCAAATTTCGTACTGATTTTAAAACTAAGTGTGCGCAAGGGACGTTTATAATATATCTTCTTTTTATTCCAACTTCACAAGCGGTGTGTAGTGATCCCATATACAAAGTGTCATATTCATCACCTTTCATCGTCTCTTTGTCCCTTTAAGATTCTGGGAACCTTTTCGCGCTAACGAGGCCGATTTTTAGCAATTCTGACGGCACTTCCCATTGATGTGTTAGTGAGTTTTAAGACTCAATCTGTCCATCTGGACGGGGTACACCCACGCCTGCTTTTTTACCCATAGGCTTGCCCTGTACAATTAATTTCTCCATGTTGTTGTGCCTCGAGATGTGTCCGAAAAATTTATATAGGATTCGAGCTGATGTTGCTTAAACGATTGGCTGGCTTGATTATTTCTAAAATTGAAATGTTTGTTCGGTGAGCTGTACAGGGTGAGTCACAGACAGAGTAAAGTTCATTATCTCATTTGTTTCGGACAATAACGCCCTTTATGCTAAAGAAAGTTAAGGAAAATATAATAAAACGACTAAACATGTGTATTCAAGTAGACGGGCATATTTTTGAACATTTATTACGTTATAATAATTAACCATCAGATAAGTTCAACTATATTAAAATTAGTATTAACTATTTATTTATGTTTTCACAATAGCGTAAGTGTATTAAAAACAAGGGTAAAAATTGAAAAAATTCAAAATAAATTGAAAACTATTAGAAATAGGTATATGACATACTTAATAAGAGTTGGAGGGTTTTTATAAAATCTATCAAAAAAAAAAATAATATACAAGGTATGCTATTTAAAAAATTTGAAATTTTTTCATCTCTATAGAACGCTCGTACTAATTATGATTTCTACCTGCAGAAACAATGGCGCTACTGGCAATTTTTTTACAAAACTGAAAACTGGTATTTTTTAAAAGAAAATTGAAATATTAAAAAAACTACTAGGTTTAGGTATATAACATTATTAATAAAAAAGTTATAAAATTTTACGCAGAATTTAAAAATAAATTAGAAAATAGGATATTCCATTAAAAAAAAAACGGTCAAGTGCAAGTTGAACTTGCACAATTAGTGTTCCGTACGTTGATTGTTTTTAAAATATAAATTTTTTGTTAGGGCGGTATAAAATGATCAGTGACTTCACAAAACACATCCCAAATGAGTTTTCAACAAAGTTTCTTTCCAATCTTTACTGAAAACTGGTGACCTTGAAATTTTGTTTTTTTTTATATACCAAATAAATTATTAAAGGTAATGCACTCGTGATAATTTTCGTTCAATCTATACCCCGTGGAGAATATTCCAGAATTTTTTTTTCAAAATTTTTTGATCACTACTTTTCAAGATAAGGTAGGGGACAGCGATTTTTCGCGATTTTTTAAAAGTAATACGAAGAAAAGTGTGCGCAAGTATTACATTATATATATATTTTTTACTCGTGTTTTCACAAGCTTTCATTTGACACCACACTCGATGACCTAGTAAAAAAAATTTTTTTTTCACTTCCGATTTCACCTCTCAAAACGAACCCCTTAGTCAAAATTTATGTTACGGTGGTATAAAAATGATCAGTGACTTCACAAAAACACACCCCAAATGAGTTTTCAACAAAGTTTGTTTCCAATCTTTACTGAAATCTGTGACCTTGAAATTTTTGTTTTTTTTTAAATACCAGATAAATTATTAAAGGTAATGCACTCGTGATAATCTTCGTTCAATCTACCCCCCGTGGAGAATATTCCAGGATTTTTTTTCAAAATTTTTTGATAAGTACTTTTCGAGATAAGGCGCGGGACAGCGATTTTTTTCGCGATTTTTTGAAAATAATACAAAGAAAAGTGCGCGCAAGTATTACATTATATATATTTTTTACCCGTGTTTTCACAACCTTTCATTTGACATTCCTATATTATTACCAAATTTCAAGTTTCTATGACAAATAGTTTCGGAGAAAATCGGGTGTGACAGACAGACAGACAGACAGACAGACACCGAAGTGATCTTATAAGTGTTCCGTACGGAACATTAAAAACATGTTATATCGGCCGCACTTTTTTGAAGTACCCTGTATACTCAAAAATATTTTAAACTGTGCACCTTAACATTCCCTAAAACTGTTGCATTCAACATTTTTTCGTCATTCCCGAAATAAATGAGATAATGAACTTTACTCTATCGTTGGCTCACCATGTACATACAAGGGATCCGTAACATTCTTCACCAACACTACATTTCAAATGCGTGAATACGACGTCTATCGGCGGCTTTTATAGTCCAGGTCTCAGAAGCGTACCAGAAAACCGAGAACACTAGAGAATTTACCAATGCTGTTTTGGTTTTCAACAATATTTGTCCGTACTTCCATATCGTCGTAAATTGGATCAACGCCGAGCGGCCCAACTGTATTCGCCGTCGAATCTCCATCTCGCAGCTTCCAGAACAATAGATAACATCACCCAGATAAAAAAATTATTCTACGACTTCACAATCAGCAATATATCGAGGCATTTATATTTGCTATATTAATAATCATCACTTTTGACTTAGAGTGATTCACTTTCAACCGAACCAAATCTGTTAGTTCTTTAGGAGAGTCTGCAATCAACAGAGTTTCGTTGGTATATCGAAGGTTTATTATTCGAGTACCTCCTACAGTAATTCCACTAGTCCAGTACCTCTCTCATTAGTTCTTCCGTAGAGATGTTAAATAATTGGGGCGACAGGATACACCCTTGTCTGACACCTTTTAGGATTTCTGCTGCAGTGAATAGTCTATCGTCGATTTGGTGACTGCATTATCTATAATATATATAAAATGCAACGTCTCTCTGTCTGTCTGTCTGTCTGTTTGTTTGTCCGTCCGTTAGTGCGCTTATCACTGGAGAACCACTTATCCAATTTACGTTTTTTTTTTTTAAAGAAACATACATATGTTCTCTGGCCAGGTTATAGGCTATATTTTATTACGATAGGTAGCATAAGGAATGAGCAGTGACGATAATAGTGAATGAAGTCGGAAAAAAGTTTGCCGCTAGCGCGTTCCCTTGCAATATACAGCCTAAACCATTAAATATGGAACAATATTATGTAGCAGAGAATATCTACAATCTATAATATATATAAAATGCAATATCTCTCTGTCTGTCTCCGTCCGTTAGTGCGTTTATCACGCGAGAACCACTTATCCGATTTACGTGTGTTTTTTTAAATTCATACATATATTCTTTGGCCAGGTTATATAATAATAATAATCTAAATCTATAATATATATAAAATGCAACGTCTCTCTGTCTGTCTGTCTGTCTGTTAATGCTCTTATCCCTCGAGAACCACTTATCCGATTTACGTGATTTTTTAAATTCATACATATGTTCTCTGACCAGGTTATAGATATATATTTTATTACATCTATAATATATATAAAATGCAACGTATCTCTGCCTGTCTGTCTGTCTGCCTGTCCGTTAGTGCGCTTATCACTGGAGAACCACTTATCCGATTTACGTACTTTTTTTTAAACATATGTATGTTTTCTTGACAGGTTAGAGACTATATTTTATTACGATAGGTAGCATAAGGAATGAGCACTGACGATAATAGAGAATGAAGTCGCAAAAAAGTTTGCCGCTAGCGCGTTCTCTTGCAATACACAGCCTAAACCATTAAATATGGAACAATATTATGTAGCAGAGAATATCTATAATCTATAATCTATAATATATATATATATATATATATATATATATATATATATATATATATATATATATATATGTGTTTATCACGCGAGAACCACTTATCCGATTTATATGTTTTTATAAATTTATACATAAGTTCTATATAATTCAATATAAGCCTAGATAATGGGAATTATGGTGAAATAATGGGAGATAAGGAGAAATAATGGGAGGTAAGGAAAAATAATGGGAGATGAGCAGAAATAAGCCTAGATAATGGAAATTATGTAGATATAATGGGAGATAAGGAGAAATAATGGGAGATAAGGGGAACTAATGGCAGATATTTTATTACGTTAGATAACATAAGGAATAAGCAGTGACGATAGTAGTGAATCAAGTCCACGCGAGCGGAGCCGCGGGCATGGCTAGTAATATATAATAGAGAATAAATCACCGATTTCTTGTGGGGTTATTTTGCAAAATAAAGAACGAAAACCTTTTTCTAACTTTGCTAAACATAAATATGGATGTTTAATAATAACGTAAATTAACAATGGCTTTTGTTTATGTTAAGTATTTAGAGAGTCAAAAATAAAACAAATATATACGCAATATTTTTTAAAAATGAAGGAAGGAAGCACATCCGTAATATATAAGTTTTTATGAAGGACCAAAAAGAAAAAGTTTTTGTTTAATATACAGTGATGTCATCACCAATCAACAAAATTTAGGGGTCGCTTAAAAATGTCAAATTCAGCCGATTGGTTACATTGCAAATTTCGGGAATATTCAACGGTAGGCATCACGTAAAGTTATTGTTATAAATCACCATACAATGTGATATTTATTACCATTTATCATTATTACATCTCCAAGCAAAATATTAACTTTTATCGTACAAAAACAGGGCCATTTCCACACGATCGACCAGTGATAGGAAAAGTTTTTAATTTTAGTTCAAACAACTTTCTTTCGATCAGACGACGATTTCACAAAATAAGTGGGTTTCGAGACAGCCTCGGGACCAATTTTAGATGTTGTCCACCTGACTAGACATATTTATATACAGTAATACCCCGCTTAGCGCGACCCCGTTACGCGCGGTTTCACTATAACGCGAATTTCGCGCTCATGTAGTCATTAACTTCTCTATGGTCGCGGGGGATCCCCGCTTTCTCTGAATATTCTCTTTGAAGAATTGGGAATTCCCTGTCCTTCGACTTTGTTCTATGGGGATTTCCTCGTTCGTTTCGTGTGTTCATTTGTTCCGTAATGTTAGTTCGGTCGGCTGGCAGTTTTGTTTTAATATTTATTGGAGATACATACATACATAATTTAACCCTACGTTAAAAATGCCGCCTGTAAAGAAAAAAGAGCGTAAAAGCGTCACTTTGGAATTGAAGATGAAAGTGTTAAGAAGAATGGAAAATGGAGGCAAAGCAACAATTGTTGGGAGAGATTTTGGACTCTCAGAATCGACTGTGAGAACGATTTATAAAAATCGGGAAAAAATTAAAATCTCCAGCGAAGGTTCAACACCTATAAGTGCAACAAAACTTTCTCGTTCGAGATCATCTATCTTAGAAAGAATGGAGAAATTACTGTCAGTCTGGATCGAAGATTTGAATAAGAAGAACACACCACTAAGTCAAGATCTCATATGCACAAAAGCAAAATCTTTGTATGAGATGCTGAAAACAAAAGAAGGAGAAGGGAGTGCCACTCCGACTTTTGCTGCCAGCAGAGGCTGGTTCCATCGGTTCAAGCAGCGTTCTAATCTTCACAATATCCACATAACAGGCGAGGCGGCCAGCGCGGACATTCAAGCTGCAGCTGAGTTTCCAGACAAGTTTCAAGACTTCGTTAGACGAGAGAAAATTCCTGCTTGTCTCATCTTCAATGTTGATGAGACCGCACTTTACTGGAAAAAAATGCCATCTCGAACATTCATTTCTAAGGAAGAACGTCAAGCCAGTGGTTTCAAAGCTGCGAAAGATCGACTAACACTTCTGCTGGGTGGTAATGCCACTGGTGATTTCAAACTGAAACCTTTACTAGTGTACCATTCAGAAACACCCCGTGCAATGCGAGGCACAGACAAGACAAGTCTACCAGTTGTGTGGCGATCAAACAGAAAGGCGTGGGTTACACGGGAAATTTTTCAAGAATGGTATTCTAATAGTTTTTGCCCATCAGTCAAATCATACTGTGACAGAAATGGGCTTGAACCTAAAGTTATATTACTCTTAGACAATGCCCCAGGACATCCAACCTCACTTGATACGCCCAGAGACTTAAAAGTGTACGTAAAGTTCCTTCCACCAAACACTACGTCAATATTACAACCTATGGACCAGGGAGCAATAGCAAACTTCAAAGCTTATTACCATCGCCGCACTTTTAGCCAACTAATTCATGAAACTGACGGGGAAGGAAGACAGTCTATGCGAGAGTGGTGGAAGTCATACAAACATTATGAAGTCTATTCACAACATAGAAGAGGCTTGGAAGGAAGTTAAAATGAGTTGTATGAATGGGGTGTGGCGTAATCTTTGGCCAGATGTAGTGGAAGCACCTAGAAGAATTGTCCAGATGCAGAGACAAGTGCTTGAAGACATTGCTGCAATGATTGAGGGGTCTGAACTTGAAGATGTCACGGTAGAAGATCTCGTAGAACTTGTAGCAACGCACGACGATCCTATTAGCAATGAAGATCTGATCGAGTTACAGAATAATCCTATCTACGATGAGGAAGAACAAGTAGAAGAGAAAGTTTTATCTTCAGGGGAAATACAAAATGCACTTTCAAAAATTTATTCAGGTTTGGACATATTGCAGAGTATAGACAATAATGATGACCGTGTCTTGACCGTGTGTCAAACAATTAAAAACAGTGTTGGGTGTTATGAACGTATTTTACAAGAACGTAAACAAAACGTTACCCAAAAGACAATAGATGTATTTTTCCGTAAAAAATAAGAGTATGTATTGCATAAAGTGTTCTTAGAATTAAAGTGATTGATTAAAATGATTTGTATTTTTTTGTATTAAATTTTGACTATGTTTAATCATAAACCTCGATATACGCGAATTTCAGTTAACGCGATTTTTTTTCGGAACGTATCCCTCGCGTAAAGCGGGGTATTACTGTATATTTGGTTCGGATAGAAATCACTACTTGTTATGTTTGTTTATTTTGTTTCGACAAGATGATTGTAGCACTTTTTTATGAATGATGAAATTTTGCGGGTACTAGTTACAAAACGTTATGTAATATTTATTGTATTGTTAACCTCCTGAATACCAGACATCCTTTTTTTTTGGAATATCTTTTTGAAACTCTTCTAGAATACTCATTAATAACGACCTAATATGAGAAAAATAGTTAGAAAAATCATGCACCGGAAAATCTGGTTTTTTATTATGTCCTACTCAAAGAACAAGTGTGTATCGTTTTCTAAAGGACATAAACAATTATTGTGCCTGAATCAAGGCACAGCTAAAGGTTAGGAGCAATAATTAAACGGATAAAACACTTTTAGAAATATTATTTTTATAAAAGTTTTCATAATCAACACAAATATTTTGTTTTCTTCGACAAAATTATAAATAAATCTAAGTTATTCAGCATAATTGTTAAGAGACAAGTTATGCTTATTAGTGTTCCGTATGGAATACTTATAAGATGACTTCGGTGTCTGTCCTCCTGCCTGTCCGTCTGTCACACCCGATTTTCTTCGAAACTGTTTGTCATAGAAACTTGAAATTTGGTAATAATATAGAAATTGATGGCCTCATTAGAGGAATGTAGTTTTGAAAGTTAAATTTTGACTTAAGGGGTTAGTTTTGGGGGGTGAAATCAGAAGTGAAAAAAAAAATTTTTTTACTAGGTAATCGAGTGTGGTGTCAAATGAAAGCTTGGGAAAACACGAGTAAAAAATATATATATAATGTAATACTTGCGCGCACTTTTCTTTGTATTATTTTTAAAAAATCGCGAAAAATCGCTGTCCACCCGCCTTATCTCGAAAAGTACTTATCAAAAAATTTTGAAAAAATTCCGGAATATTCTCCACAGGGTTTAGATTGAACGAAAATTATCACGAGTGCATTACCTTTAATAATTTATCTGGTATAAAAAAAAAAAAACAAAAATTTCAAGGTCATCAATTTTCAGTAAAGATTGGAAACAAACTTTGTTGAAAACTCATTTGGGGTGTGTTTTGTGAAGTCACTGATCATTTTTTATACCTCCGTTACAAAATTTTTTATTTTAAAAGCAATCAACGTACGGAACACTAACTGCGCAAGTTCAACTTGCACTTGACCGGTTTATGATTACTGTACTTTAGCACATTTAAGTAGTAATAAAATAGGAACATTCGAGATCAATCAGTTATTTTTAGCCCTAAAACTTAACAGTCTTCGTAAAAATTTTGTGAAACAATTACTATTAGGGGTAAAACACAGGTAAATTTCGTATTTCTTTTTTTGTCACAGCCACTTTTTCTGCAGCGCCACTGTTTTGTACCATACTCAGGTAAATGTACTGCACTTTTGGTACAATTCTCTTTGGAAGGTACTGGTTTTATTAGAATTTTACGGTTTTTATGCTTTGCTTCAAGTTCTTCATATTCAATTTCGCTTTCATTTTTACTTACTTCCTCTTGATCTGTAACGAGTTTAGTGCCCAAATTTAGTTCATATTCACGCATTTGAACAATATTTTTCTTTGCAGTACCCTTCTTTGCTTCTACAACCTTATATTCTAGCCAAGCGTTTACTACACATAAGTCAAAAACGTATATCACGCGAATCGTCGATTTCTTCGTTCGGTAACGTGATTGGCATACTGATAACTTCCGATCAGCAAGATCGACGCCACCCATATTTTCAGTATACTCTTTAATAACTTTTGGCCTCCTCACACTTTCACATCTTTTAACTTTCTTCGACCATCGCTCATATTCATCGTGATTCTCATCGCAGTAACCAGTGGACATCATCAAAACTGGCTTATTATCCAACCACATTGTTACAGCTAGTTTACGGTCTTCACTAACTTTGACTTCGCTGCTGCCTCTTGCTTTCTTCCGAAACGTTTTTTCTTCAATCAACACACAGTTTTTTGGAACCATTTTTTTGTCATAATGGTGCCTGTGCCATGAAAACCACGTTTTATTAACTCTTCGCAAAGTTTAGCGGTTGTAAAGAATCGATCAAAAAACAGCAGATGTCCAGGAACCAGAGTTCAGGATTCGGTTTTATTGGGGCAATACAGGCACATAGGACATTTCCTTGTAAAAGGGATAATCATTTCGTCAATACTCAATTCCTTTGGCCGATCTTGTCCGTGACATCCAGTTAAAATGCGATCAAATAACGGCTGGATTTTTCATATTTTTCGTAATCTTTGTTCTGGTGTGACATAGGGATCTTATACGCGATGCTAAATCTGAGTTGTCTGACAATGATGGAGAAGGTACTGGAGTAACCAAGGTTCTCATCCTCGTCCGAACTACTTGATTCACTATTCCGATGGCTACTGGCCCTTTGGTCGAAATCTGGTAGATGAAACTCCGGATCTTCATTTGAATCATCCCCGGAATAATCGAATTCAGAGTCATTCAAAGTTTCCACGATGTCATTGTCCGTTATTGCTAAAACAAATGTGAAAATTGATTGAAACTCCTAAATGTACTTTACATAGTACGAGAGTACAGAGTCTAAGAAAACATGAATTGAATACTGTTGTACTTTGCATAGAACATAAAAAAATAGAATCAAGGTTACAAGTCAATCATTTAGTTTTTCGTGAAAATAATATCTCAGTGCGATAGTGTGTAATTATATTATGTTATTTATAATAAAAAAAAATATCAATTCATGAATAAATACTGGGAAGAATTACTTTTGCGCGGACGCACACCAACACGTATGCCCACGTACGCCATTTTTAATAAAATGACAGATGACATTTGACGTTATATTTTTTAACATAACCTACAAGGCCACTAGATGGCACTGATAAAATATTTTTATCTTACCATTTTTAATGGCAGAATTCACAATTTTTTTTCTTACGTACTATGTATAGTACAATTGTACGCAGGAGTTTAAAGGATGTATTTTTGCCTAATAATACTAATAATAGTTAAATCCTACATGGGTTGAAAAGTCTCGAGACTTTAGAAGAAAAAACAGTGTTTTTGCCAAAAATCAATTTTATACTTCATCATAGTTTCTTTCAAGAACGATACAATTTCAGCCATCTTCCAACATTTGTATACGTTTCATGTAGTATGATTTGTCTGAAATAAGTCTCAGGTTCCCATTCGACTTCTTCATTTGAGCCAAATCTCTTTTCCTGGAGCCACTTTTTTAAAATTGAAAAGATGTAATAATCGCTGGGGTCCAGATCTGGTGAGTACGACGGAGGAGGAAGCAATTTGTAGCCTATCTGGTCCAATTTCATCATCGATTTTCTTTGCTAAATGTGGCCTTTTTTTCTTAATTTCACCATTCAACAGGTCCAATAAACCAACGAAATAGTGCCCAGTGATTAACCACCCCTTCTTAAAATAGTCGACCTGTATTATTTCATGCGCATCCCAAAAAATCCTTGCCAAAACCTTTCCAGTTTACGTCCCTGTTTTTAGAAGCTTTGGCCGACTTTCATGCGGCCCCGGCGACTCTGAGGACTGCCTATTGGACTCGGCGTGTAGTAGTGAATCCATGTTTCGTCTCTGGTCTTGCATCGACGCAAAAACTCCTTTGGATTACGCTGAAACAGTGTCAAATAGTGCGCGGCATCCATCGTGCACATAGTTTTTTCATATGCAAATATTCATTTATAAGAATCTATTATTTTCATTAATTTATTAATCAAAAACTGATTTCTACAACAAAAAACTATTGACATATAAGCTATAAGTATGACCAACTACCATGGGTTTGACTAACAGTTCCAACACTTTTTAGTAATTCAATAAATTGCTTTCCGTTCGCTGGTTTATCTCTTCAAATACAGAAACTAAACAAAAAGTTCAATGATTTACCATAAATAACCTTGTCCCATAGAACAAAAGCATAAATTTGTCACACATAATAAAACGATTCCATATCAAAATGTAAAAAAAACTTGCATAAACTACACATAATTTGAAATGCACTAAAATAACAAAGGTCTACAAAAAATTTTGTTTTTTGCGTAACACAAATTAAAACAGGTGTTTTGTATGTATTTTGAACTGCTGAATCTGGAAAAAATATCATAAAATATGGAGGTCATAAGGTTTTGTTTTGTTATATGACATTTTAAAATTTTAAAGAAAATTGCTGAGAATTATTGGGAAAATAAAATCTCGTTCAATTTACGAACAAAATGCACAACATTATTGAAGAAAAATTATTTAACATGCACATATTAATGCCCGGCTGATTGGCGCAGTGGGTTAAGGCGTTAGACTTGCCCACTGTTGTCCGAAAGGTCCGCGGTTCGATTCCGTGTCTGGGCTGGGTGTTTGTGATTTGTTGTGTGAATGTGTAAATTTGTGTGTCCAAAACAAGGAGAGATGCTGGCTAATTGGTTAATGCCAATGCCATAAAACATATGAAAAAAAAAAATGCACATATTAATCAATATTGAATAACAAGACACTTTTGCAACTTAGGTTTGATGTTTAGTTAATTTTTCCTCTTATGTGGAGTAAAATCTTCTCTCTTCAAGAACCAGCAGTAATCGCCCATCATTGCAAGGTCCTAGCGACCTTGATATCTCTTTCAATGGTTCTGATATTCTGATGGAATCTCTCGCCCTGCTCGTCACTTACTGCCTCCGAGTTGTCCGGGAAACAGAATGAAGAAAGTGAATTTTCAGTGACGTTTGGCAACTCACGCTTTATAAGCTTTCAGAAGATTTGTAATGAGCTCGGATGGGCTTGACTTTGGAAATAGTCTGACCGACTCGAACCTGAAATGTGCGGTCTGAGAGGAAGAACTGGATCAATCGAGTGATATTTGTGGGGAAATTGTGGCGGATGAACTTGAGGATGAGTCCTTCATGCCAGACTCGGTCAAATGCTTTGGAAACTTCGAGAAAGACAGCTCCAACCTTGTGTTTGAGATTGAAGCTATTTATGATGTGTTGGGAAAGAGCTGTGGTGTGATGAACGGTGCCGTGAGAGGGACGAAAACTGAACTGTTCATTTGGGATAATTCTGAGCTCTGACGTTTTGACTGATGATTTCGAGTATAACTTTCTCGGCCACTTTGCCTAGGAGTAGGCTAATTGGCCGATAATTGTTAGCCTTGTGGGGGGGGGGTTCCCGATTAGGATGATATCAGCTTTCTTCCAGAAAGGAGGGAAGTAACCGAGTCTCAGAATTCTGTTTATTATGTTTCTGGTTTCTGTGACCTGCTTTTTTCGGAGTTTTTTAAAGGCTTTGACGGTGATTTTATCGTGCTCTGCGGCTTTATGGATTGAGTGTGAGTTTATGATGATTTGGGTGGCGGAGGGGGTGGTGAAATAAGTGTTGGGTGGAGGTTGGACCTGTTTAAAAATCTGGATAGTTGAGGTCTCGGGCAGGATTTGGGCGGACATGGAGGTTTGGACGAAACTGGTCTTCTAGCATTTCTGCTAAAAGATCAGCTTTTTCTTGTGGGGTGACAGCAGTGGTGCCAGCATGAAAAATTGTGGGAACTGATTGTGGGGTGTCACTGGAAAGGGCACGGGCCATTTTCCAAAGGGAGTTATCTTGGATATTGAGGGATTCAAGCTTGGTCAGGCAAAGGTCTTGCTATAGTCTTTAAATGCTAAGTATAAATATGTTATATTTTAAGGTCTTTCGGTGATATTTTGAATTGACTGTATGTAATCCAGAATACTATACTATCTCCGAAATCTGCTTGCTTATTGTTTGCAACACGAATTTGTTCCTTAGTTTTGTACATATTATTTTCATAAGAAACTTATATATTTGAAATATAAGAGTTAATGGTCTATAGTTTCCTTGACTTATCTCCATCCTTATGCAGTAACACACCTGTAGCTCCAGCTACACAGCTCCAGAGCTAGTATCAAGTGTCATACAAGAACTATAAAGTAATTCAAAACAATATTAATGCTGTTTTCCTAGAGAGATGCTACTACTCAGTAGGGGACTTCTTGAGTGGTACTAACGTAATACAACACCCGTATCTTCTAGCATTGTACCTGCCTCGCATGCATATCCAATCTTTTTAATTGGCATGAACATCTTCTCAATCTAAGTTTGTCCACTCCTGAACGTAGGTCTCTCCTCCATGCTTACCTATCTTTTGCAAACTTTAACCACTGCTTGCCCGCTACTACTTTTATATCGACCCATCGTTTTTGTAGACGTCTCACGCCTCTTCCTGTTTCTCTGGGTCTCCATTCTGTAACCCTGTATGCCCATTTGTCTTCGGATAATCTAGCCACATGACCCGCCCATCGTCACTTCATCATTGCCGCCTCCAGAGTTATGTCATTGTCTTTGGTTCGTCTCCTTTTCTGCTCGTTATGAATTCTATCTCTAAGTAAGATACCAAACATGCTTCTCTTCATAACTCTCTGTGACGTGACGAGCTTTTTAACAAATGCTTTAGTGAGGCACATCGTTGCCAGTCCATATATGCTGACAGGTAGGCCACGGTATGAACGTAATAAGGGGTGTCCCAAAATTCACGCAACAAGTAATTTTGGTAGGTTTTTAATTAAAAATTGTAATTTTTTTATTGATTCATAAAGTATACAGTATAAGGTTATATATGGAATAACTTATCGGGTAAATGGCCTCCACGGCTTTGTTGGCACATATGCACTCTTTTGTCGAAACTTTCCATGACCGTTTTGCATAAATGTGGCTGAACTTCGTTGATACAGAGCTTAATTTCCTCCTTCAAGTCGTGGATAGTCATGGGCTTGTTGGCCATAGACATTAAAAAACCCCAAAGCAAAAAGTCCAACAGCGTTAAATCTCATGATCTGGGCGGCCAATTCTGATCACCAAAAAGGGATATTACACGACCAGGAAATGACTCATGCAGTAATTGAATTGTTACTCGGGCTGTATGGCATGTGGCACCGTCTTGTTGAAACCACATGTCGTCCATATCCATATCTTGCAATTTAGGCACAAAAAACTGGATTATCATATCGCGATAACGATCCCAATTAACTGCTATTGCCTGGCCAATCGCATTTTCGAAGAAGAATGGTCCGATGATGCCTCCAGCCCAAAATCCGCACCAAACAGTGACACGTTGTGGATGCATTTGTTTCGCAACAGTAACGTGTGAATTATCTGAATCCCAAATGCGACAATTTTGTCGATTAACGAAACCATCAAGAAGGAAATGAGCCTCATCGCTGAAAATGATTTTCTTCGAAAAATCAGTATCCACTTGTTGTTCCATAATCCATTCAACGAACTCTCTTCGTTGTGCGTGGTCAGCAGGCTTCAGTCTTCAATCGAACTTTGTAAGCATGAACATGCAAATCGCTGTAGAGAACTTCTCGAAATGTCCAATTCTTGACCACGGTGCCGAATTGATGTTCCTGGAGTCTCAACAACACTCTCACGAACTGCTTCAATGTTTTGTGTCGAACGACTTGTTGAAGGACGGCCAGAGCTTAATTTCCTCCTTCAAGTCGTGGATAGTCATGGGCTTGTTGGCCATAGACATTAAAAAACCCCGAAGCAAAAAGTCCAACGGCGTTAAATCTCATGATCTGGGTGGCCAATTCTGATCACCAAAAAGGGATATTAGACGACCATTAAATGACTCATGCAGTAATTGAATTGTTACTCGGGCTGTATGACAAGTGGCACCGTCTTGTTGAAACCACATGTCGTCCATGTCCATATCTTGCAATTTAAACACAAAAAACTGGATTATCATATCGCGATAACGATCCCAATTAACTGCTATTGCCTGGCCAATCGCATTTTCGAAGAAGAATGGTCCGATGATGCCTCCAGCCCAAAATCCGCACCAAACAGTGACACGTTGTGGATGCATTTGTTTCGCAACAGTCACGTGTGAATTGTCTGAACCCCAAATGCGACAATTTTGTCGATTAACGAAACCATCAAGAAGGAAATGAGCCTCATCGCTGAAAATGATTTTCTTCGAAAAATCAGTATCCACTTGTTCCATAATCCATTCAACGAACTCTCTTCGTTGTGCGTGGTCAGTAGGCTTCAGTCTTCAATTGAACTTTGTAAGCATGAACATGCAAATCGCTGTAGAGAACTTCTCGAAATGTCCAATTCTTGACCACGGTGCCGAATTGATGTTCCTGGAGTCTCAACAATACTCTCACGAACTGCTTCAATGTTTTGTGTCGAACGACTTGTTGAAGGACGGCCAGAGCTAATTTCCTCCTTCAAGTCGTGGATAGTCATGGGCTTGTTGGCCATAGACATTAAAAAACCCCAAAGCAAAAAGTCCAACGGCGTTAAATCTCATGATCTGGGCGGCCAATTCTGATCACCAAAAAGGGATATTACACGACCAGGAAATGACTCATGCAGTAATTGAATTGTTACTCGGGCTGTATGGCATGTGGCACAGCCTTGTTGAAACCACATGTCGTCCCATATCCATATCTTGCAATTTAAGCACAAAAAACTGGATTATCATATCGCGATAACGATCCCAATTAACTATTGCCTAGCCAATCGCATTTTCGAAGAAGAATGGTCCGATGATGCCTCCAACCTAAAATCCGCACAAAACAGTGACACGTTGTGGATGCATTTGTTTCGTGCAACAGTCACGTGTGGATTGTCTGAACCCCAAATGCGACAATTTTGTCGATTAACGAAGCCATCAAGATGGAAATGAGCCTCATCGCTGAAGATGATTTTCTTCGAAAAATCAGTATCCACTTGTTCCATAATCCATTCAACGAACTCTCTTCGTTGTGCGTGATCAGTAGGCTTCAGTTCTTGAGTCAATTGAACTTTGTAAGCATGAAGATGCAAATCGCTGTGGAGAACTTCTCGAAATGTCCAATTCTTGACCACGGTGCCGAATTGATATTCCTGGAGTCTCAACAACACTCTCACGAACTGCTTCAATGTTTTGTGTCGAACGACTTGTTGAAGGACGGCCAGAGCGTTTAAGATCACTAATTGTCTCCCTGAATTTTTCAATTAATCTCTTCATAGTTGATGAGGTTAAATCACTATTCCGAACATATTTTGTACGAAGATTTCGAACTGTAGCTGCCAAACTTTCATTATTTTTAAAACACTGCTCAACAATGAAAACACGTTATTCTTTCGTGTAGTGCTCCATTTTTAATAACCCTGAACTGTCAGCTGTCACGCTGTGTTTTTTGTTTTGTTGGCAACACTTTACCACACAAATGGTGCCAAATTCAAATCTTGCGTGAATTTAGGACACCCTTTATATGGAATTTAAATTTACAATAGTTTATAGTTTATAAATAGTACAATTCACACTTTGGATTTACTTTAGTTTCCGACCAGTTTATTCAAATACACATGCAGACAACATCCTCATGCATGAATAAAACAAAGGGGTAACAAACAATTACTACGCACCGTAGGCACTTCCGTTGTACAGATTTTACACATTTGTTTCCCTATGGTAATTTAGTTAGTATTTAGTATCGACGCGCATTTTAATAAATGTCGTTAGAACTGAACACAAAGAATTTATTTAGCGTTAATTGAAAACTGTTGTTCTAGTGTGATTTTAAAATTAGTGAAATATATTTCGAATAAGATAAAAATCACGTCCATATTAATATAAAGAAATTATCAGATCAAAAAGCATTGAAAAGAAATGCTTTTACGTACTGAGTGATGTCCGTGGTGAAAGTGTTATAAAAATATGCAATTAATAATAAAAAAGAATACATAATGTGTGTAACTTACAAAAGTAAAAAATATCTGGGATTGTACTCTTGACTATTCTAATAAAATACTACGCTTCCTTAGAATCTAATCTTGTAGCTTTTTAACATGTAGGTTGAAAAATTTTTGGTCAGACACATAGATGTCGCCCTTTTCAAAAATCCATATAATTTTTAGGAAGTACTAACATTTAAACGATACTTGTCAAAATTTCATGACATTTCGAGGATTAGCTTACAAGTTACAGTGGTTTTAGTGACGCTACTTTTGATATTCGCAAAATAATGGAAAAATTCGAATTTTGCGTGTTGATTGTTTTTTGATGGGAAAAATATCGTTCAAGCAAAGCAAGGATTTGATAAGTGTTGTAGGGGCTCTGCCTCTGGAAAATCACTCATCATTTACTGCTATGCTGAATTTAAACGCGATCTTACAGAGAGAAATCATGCCGAATGCTCTGAACGCCCAAATGAGGTGGTTACACCGGAAAACATAAAAAAAATCCACAAAATTGTTTTGGATGACCGTAAAGTGAAGTTACGTGAAATAGCTGACACTCTAAAGATATCAAAGGAACGTGTTGTCATATTTTGCATAGACATTTGGGCATAAGAAACCTCTGTTTGAAATGGGTACCACGTTAGCTCACAGTGGACCAAAAACAACAACGTGTTGATGATTCTAAACGCTATTTGGACCTGTTTAAGCGCAATAAAAAGGATTTTTTTTATGCGCTATGTGACAATGGATGAAACATGGATCCACAACTACACACCGGAATTCAATCGGCAGTCAGCTGAGTGGACAGCAGCCGGTGAAAGCCGCCCGGAGCGACCAAAGACACAACAGTCCGCTGGGAAGGTTTTGGCCTCTGTATTTTGGGATGCGCATGGAATAATATTCATCGACAACGCTGAGAAGGGAAAATCATCAATAGTGAATATTATATAAAGTTATCGGTGCGTTTGAAGGCGGAAATCGCAAAGATACGGTCCCAAATGACCAAGAAAAAAGAGCTCTTTCATCAAGACAATGCACCGTGTCGCAAGTCAAATTGCATGAATTGAAGTTCGAATTGTTTCCTCATCCGCCGTATTCTCCAGATTTGCCCCCCAGCGACTATTATCTATTGGCAGACCTCAAAAAAATGCTCACGGGAAAGAGATTTGGCTACAATGAAGAAGTTATCACCGAAATTGAGGCCTATTTTGAAGGCAAAGACAAATTCTTTAACAAGAACCGTTGGACTGATTGTAGCGCTCTTGAAGGAGACTATATTGATGAATAAAGCCAAATTTTGCAAAAAAAATGTGTTTTAAGTATCTAGACCAAAAACTTTTCAACCTACGTGTTGGTGTTCCGTATTAAAATTGAAAAACGGAACACTTACGGAATTGCTTCGGTGCTTGTCTTTCTGCCACAAACGATTTTTTTTCAAAACCATTAAGCATAGAAAGTTGAAATTTGTCAGAAATATAGAAATTGATATATATACTTAAGGGGGGTTAGTTTTGGGGATGAAATCAGTCTTTTTATTATAATAATAACAATTGCAATTTTTGGCCAGTTTTCTTAATAAGTTATATTTATTGGTAATGGAATAGAATTAAACTTTAATTTCACTCTTTACTTCCCTTGCTGAAGGGGCATATTGGCATGTTTGCAATTATCCAGGAATCAGAATTCCTAGATCACAAAAAACATAATATCGCATCTCCGTCGGTCCGTCTGCTGGCCTATCTGTTATCTGGCAATCTATCTGACAGTTGGTACGATAACTCTCGAGCAAAATAAAATATAGAATTCAAATTGGGTACACATAATACTTGACAAATCTACACAGTTTGTGTCAAAGTAAACAGGATTTTTTCGCAATAAAAACAAAAACTCTTTCAATTTATTTTGTTCAAAAAAGGTCCCCTTCGGACGGATGTCTTCGATACCTGCATGATGCATTTCTTTCACAAATAAATATAATTTTGAGACTGAAAGTCGCACGGAGCCAAATCAAACGAATACGGGAATGATTGTTAAAATGCCGTTTTTGATAAAAAAATTTAGTAATAAGCGTCAAACGATGAGAAGGTGCATTGTCGTGTATCGGTCGCCAACTTCAACTTTTACGATATTGGGGCCGCATATGACGAATAAGCACAATAAACGCTTCATAACACTTAAATAATATAAAACATTAACCGTTTGGCCAAGTGGAACAAATTCCTTATGCACTATACCCTCCGAATCGTAGAAACAAATCGTCATTGTTTTCACTTTTGACTGCTCCAAACGACTTTCTTTCGGATTTTTTTCGCTTGGGCACTTCCATTCTGAAGTTTCGAGCTTTCTGGATCATGTAGAAACTCAACGTCCGTCTCATCATCAGTTACAATGGAATACTTGAAGTTTTTGTATTTTTTTTGATTCTTTTAATCAAGTCTTTACAATGTAAAATTCGAAACAATTTTTGGTCATCAGTCAATTTGCCTGGTACAAACTGTGCGAAAGTCTTTCTAAGCCCCAAATACTCAATCAAAATGCGTTAGATTGGAACTTTGGGCATATTTAACTTTATTTCCATGTATCGCAATGGAGATTTCGACCTTGCATTTATGCCAACGTTTTTTCCAACCTTCGAAACAGTTGTTGAATTTGATTTCTGGAATAGCCTTTAAAGCCTTCTTCAATTCGGTTTTAATCTCCTCAATCGACTCATAACGATGTCCTCGAAGCAGTTTTTTGAGTTTAGGGAATAGCCAGAAGTCCGACGGAGCTAAATCAGCCGAATAGGGCGATTACGGAATGATATGAGTTGAATTTTTGATGAAAAAGTCGCGAAGAACCAATGCTGTGTGAGATGGCGCATTATCGTGATGAAAAAACCAAAAGTTATCGGCCCATAATTCCGGCCTCTTGAGACGAATAGCTATACGCAAACGACGCATAACACTCAAATAATATTCCTTGTTCACAGTTTGGCCCGGCGGAAGGAATTCATAATGAACAACACCACGATAATCGAAGAAAACTTTTAACATCACCTTGATTTTCGACTTGCTTTGGCGTGGTTTCTTCGGTCTGGGCGCACATCTAGCACGATATTCGCTTGATTAGTCGGCAGTTTCCGGATCGTATGAGTAAATCCATGTCTCATCTCTCGTAGTGATGCGCTTGATGACGTTTTGATAGTCAGAAATCATGATTTCACAAACATTAACACGACGCCCTTTATCGAATAAATTGAGTTTTTGGTATCAAACGAGAGGAGACGCGTTTGAGGCCCAAGTTGTCTTTTAAAATCGATTGAATTGACCCAAATGATAAGTTGGTGGCGTCAACAAGGTCTCTAATTGTCACTCGACGATTTTTGAGCACCAAATCCTTGATTTGTTTGACGTGGTTCTCATGGTAAATGTTGAAGGACGACCAGGACGTCCATCGTCATCTACACCTTCTCTGCCTTCTTTAAACAATTTATACCAATCAAAAACACTTGCTCTGGATAGAGCATCATCACCAAATGACTTTTTTTTATCATTTTGAACGTTTGGGAAGCCGAAAAATCATTTTTAAAACAAAATTTAATGCAACTTGCAATGCAAATGCTGAATTTTTTTACTCATGTTAAAAATCGAAAAACTCACTTTTATTGTTGAACGAATGCAAGCGAATCTTACTGACGCTATGGTCTTAAAATTTGACACAGATGGCAGTTAAGGTCCTACCAACCTAACGAAAAAAATTAATCCGATTTGGAAATACCCGGGCGTTTTAAATTTAAAAGTCGTACTATTTTTTGATCACGCTATATATATATATATATATATATATATATATATATATATATATATATATATATATATATATATATATAGATAGATAGATAAATAGATAGTTTTAATAAACTGTACAGAAAATTCATTTGGTAAAGCGCAGAATTTAAATCCTAAAATCTTCGGTTTCATTCCTATCGGTACTGCGATTCTTTATTTCATTCCCTTGTAATTTTGTCTAATTTTAATACTTTCCTTTTAAAAAAGAACATTGGAAAATTCATACTACAAAGTTTATGACTCATGCCATGATTGGAAATCATAAATAACGTATTAAACACAGACTATAAGAAATGTCATTTTTTGACGAACTATTCCGCTGCCTGTGTCTATGCGTAATAATACGAAGAACGTGGTCACCGAATACATTCCACCAGAACTCCAAAAAACAACCGAAAATTCAGAATAAAAACCACAAAGTCATATTGAAACAACGTTTGGAAAAAACGAGAAAACAAAAAAATATATTTGTCAAAGCCGGACCTGTCAAAGCCAGCTTGGTTGAAAGAATGGACTATATCGAAAGGGTGGGTTCATAATAGAAGTCACATGCTCACCTTAGGTAGGAAAAAGATGGAAGATAAACCGGAATATAATAAGATGGGGGCAGATAGAAAGACTTTGGATAAGAAAAGCGTGGAAGAACAATCTTTAAGTGACAGTTCATCTGTGTCTAATGTTGAAGATTTAATTTCTATTATTAGTAATATTGAAGGACAACTTGGGTTTGTTCGAGAAAAGAGTGTGGATATAGAAGGTATTTTATTAGGTATAAATAAACAAAAAGTATTGGAACTTTTTGGAACAAAGCTACCATACCCAAAAAATTAACGCGAAAATGTCAATAGAGAGACTTTGCAACACTTATTTTCCACATTATTTTGTCGATAAAGGTATCTCAAGCATGCGCAGTATTAACGCGAAGGAATTGCAAGGTTAGATTAGTGTTCATCTTCTATAAACTTAGGGTTTTTTTTTTCATTAGTATTTGATGGATCAAGAAAAGTTTCGAAATTAAAATTGCGCCTAGCAGGTTTCTATCATTTCCTTGATTATTTGCGAGGTAATACGAATGTACAATAAATAAAATTTCAATTGAAATTAGCATTACACACAGTGTAATGCTATTGTGCCAATCTCAACATAATCTGAACCCTAATTAACTGTTATCAGTGCTATTTGGAATAAAAGATTATCATTTCAATTTTACTGTATTTTCTTTGTTGATTTGTATAACTAAGTAGGAAAAAAAACAGGCTTTATAGCCTGCGCCAAAATATAAGATTCTGATTTTTGCCGTTTTAAGTGGGCAATATAAAAATTCTGACCTTTTGTTTATGATAGGTTGCAGAGATTGACTTACGAATTTTACTCATTAATACAAATAAATAAAACTATAAGTGTTTCTGGAGATGTTTATTTATAGATGCATGTAAAAACAAATGGATAAGAAGTACAAATATACAGTTTGAATGAATGGGGTTTACAAGAGGGGACATATTGTATAAATAAAAATATATTTTAACTTAAGCCTAAATCGGTCTCACTATCATTATCATCAGCTGAGGTTATTATCAGTGGTTTCATATTATTTACATAAATATACGAATCTTCATCTTTAACAACGTGCTGAATGGAATTCTTCCAGCTTTCACAAGGTCATTGTTGATTTATAATAACTTTTTTTATTAATTCAACCACTGACACGCTTAAAGTAGGAGAAACATTTTTGATTTAACTTGATGCCAAATGGCCAGTTGGATTAAACACACAATAATACGGAGGAAGCCGCAAAACAGTGTGTCTTATTTTCTCAGCCATACTATCACAAACATATTTCTTTTTCAATTTATAGTCTTTCAAAACTTCCAAGAGATCACTTTATTTATAACTAAAGTCAAAATAAATGTCATTTTCTAACATATATTCCTGTATTTCCAATTTGGAGTTGACTGCATTAGGAACCTTATTTAGCAGGCGACCATGGTAACTTGCATTGTCTATAACTACCATATAACACTCTGTTCGGGAACATTTGGCAAAGGGAAACCAATTTCCAAAAAGTTCTGCGGTCGTGTCTTCATAATAGTCCAAACTAGAATTTTTTATGTTTTTTGCAGATAATAGGAGACAATTTGAAACCCAGCCCTTTTCAGATCCAGCATGCAAAATGGTTATTCGTTTACCTTTATTTGAAGGTGCGTAAGTCTGATATTTTGTACTGCTGTCAATGCACCCTTTTTGCACAGTAGTAGCATAGGTATCGAACCATGTTTCGTCAAGGTAAATTATTGGCCAATTCTCTGATCGATACTTTTTAATAATAAATATGTCGCAAAATTCGTAATCTTTGTGACTCCATCACTACTTGCCTTTTGTTGATTTTTCGGAACGTGAATCCCATTCTTAAGAGAATTCTGTGAAGGGTTGATCGGCCACAATGTATATTGGTCCCGTCCTGCACCAGTCTTATTTTGTCTCGTGCTGACACCAACTGCTCTTCATACATAGAATATATTTTTCTCCTGATGACGTATTTTTCACAATCGTCTACATGATGCATTTGAAAATCTTTTCATTTTTTCCTGTTCCTGAGTAATGTTATTCCTACAATACCCTTAATCGTAGAAATTGGGGTTTTTGTTAGTTCACTGGTTTCTTGCAAAGTACTTTGTTTATTCAAATTTATTTTTACCAAACTGTCGTAATAATTTATCACTATTAGTTTAGCGTCAAGTGATAAATGTTTTCTCTTGCGATAGCTACTATTCCAGTTTTCTCACGGACGCCACATAATTAAAATAGAACCCTTACGTTGTAAGTTGTAAGAAAAACTAAAAATAAAAATAATAAAAAGTATCTTTTGAATCTTAACGGGGACCTGTGGTCATTAGACCTATATTATCAAATACTTAAAGGGTTCCAAACCGGTTTGCCAGGTAGTAAATATATAGGTAAAAATAGATCCAATATGGTGCAAATGAGGGCGGTATACAAAGCAACTGAAATAAAAATAAGTTTATCGTAATACCTGGCAACTATGCACAAAACCTTAATAGGGTCGTTTATTACCCCACTGAAAAAGCAAAAAGGCACAATCTTATATCTTGGGATTTACTTTACCATAACAGCGATAAGAATAACGAACTGCAAATAACCTCTCTTATAAGTTCCCAAGTAAGGGAAATCGCTATTCTTAATAAAGGACTCTCTTATTTTGTTTCAATACTATGCAAGCTCCAAATGGTGAGCACATGCTTTAAATAACGATAAAGACAGTGGCCTACCGAAATAAGCGTTACAAAATCTCTCTAATGTTATTAAGTGTTGCTATTAATGCTATTAAAAATGAATAATACTTATAACTGTTCTCGCTGAGCAGAAATATATAGATAGTTTTGTTTTTCGCCCATGTTTTTAAAACTCCAGGGTCAACATTAAAAGAAGCGTAACATTTGCATGTTCCAATTTATTGTTTATCAGACTTATTAGATGCAAAAATATCTCTCTAGAAATCTAAATAGCAAAAAACTTAAAATTACAAATTTCTATTAAAGCACTGTTTTTTGCGACTGGTGAATACATAAATAAGCAATTTGAGCTTAGAGAGTGAGTGATATAGCATACAGATACCTAGATTAGTGTTTCCTACACAACATTCTCGTAGTTCGGGAATATATCCGTTCAATTTTTACATTCCGGGAATTATGTCATATTATGGGCATAGCACAGGTGCTGCAGGGAAATCCCGAAAGCGCTACAGGAGTGACGTGTGGGCGAGAAAAGCGAATCGCATTAGGCTTGAATCGCCGTAAATTGTACTCGGTAGGAAACACCGTCCTGGGCAAATCATCACGAAGGAATGACGTTCTCAATATAATAGACTGCTTGGTCTTTTCCAGCAGATGGCTAATGTAAACGAGAAAGAGAATAGGAGACAGTATGGAGCCCTGGGGCACACCGGCGTTGATAGTGAAGGTGTCGATTACCACTCGTAAAGAATGCTCTTTGAGGTAACTTGAGAGCCATAAACAGAACTGTTCAGACATATCAGAAGGTCGTAGCTTAGTCACCAATCCACTCGTAAAGAACGTTCTCTGCAGAAATACTCGAACCATAAATAAAACTTTTAGACATGCCATAAGAGCGTAGCTTAGCTAATAATCCGGCATGCTAACCACGGTCGAATGCCTTGAATATATCAAGAGCAACCGCTCGAGATTCTCGGCAGTGTTCAATTGCGTTGTTCTAAGCATGAGTTACTTAAAACAAATACTCTGGTACCGCAATAAATCAGCCACCTTTTAGGTTTATAAAATTATTATTTTAATCTCTTATTTTTTAAAGTTTACTTATAATTACACATATATTTATAGAAATACAAGAGCAAACACACATGACTAAAACATCAAGCGATCAAGACCTCGACCAAATAGAAACACTCCCTGAAGATGACGACACCATAAGAACTCCCAAAACCCTAAAATTAACCAGCGATTTCGATGACTTCCACCTCCATACAACCCAACAGCACCAGGAGGACATTTCTTCAATTTTTCACGAAATTTCCGAAAATTATCGAGATAAATTTCGATTGGAAAACAGAAGTATTATTAGTAGTCAAAAATACAAAGATTTACAATTACCAAACATTTATAAAGAGAAATTACTAGAAAAGCAGAACGAAAACAGTAATTTTGTAAAGGATTTTTGGAAATATCTGAAGCATACGGGAATACTAGGGACAAAAAATTCTGGTTACAGTTGCAAGTTTACAGTAAACGAACTTTACGCAGTCGATAGCGGGCACGCTGGCGGTAATATTAACGACCTGAAGGAAGCCACCTATAAAGAACACTCCTCAATTGGTGTTGATACTGATGTCATACAGGAAAAACCTGCAACCAAAAAGATTTTTAAAACTAATAAAAACACGCTGGGTAAAAATACATTAGGAAAGAATATCGCTTTATTTAATACTCTCAATTCGAAATCGAATATTCACGAAGATCCTATTTTAGAGTGTTCCGATGAGAGTAACTTTAATTCTTTGAGTTATATTTATTACAACCCCCTGTATGTACCATCGAATCCTGAAACAAAGTACTATGATTTTTATAGCAGACACTGTAGGAGGAATAGTGTCTTGTGCCCTAGTGGATTTGTAGATAATGGGTAATTCTTTTATTTTGGAATTTACTAGTTAATCTGTTTTTAGTGTTCCGTACGGAACACTTATAAGATGATTTCGGTGTCTGTCTGTCTGTCTGTCTGTCACACCCGATTTTCTCCGAAACTATTTATCATAAAAAGTTGAAATTTTGTAATAATATAGGAATTGATGGCTTCATTAGAGCCGTGTAGTTTTAAAAGTTAGATTTTGACTTAAGGGGTTAGTTTTGGGGGGTGAAATCGGAAGTGAAAAATATTTTTTTTTACTAGGTCATCGAGTGTGGTGTCAAATGAAAGCTTGTGAAAACACGAGTAAAAATATATATATATATATATATATATATATATATATATATATATATATATATATATATATATATAATGTAATCCTTGCGCACGCTTTTCTTTGTATTATTTTTAAAAAATCGAGAAAAATCGCTGTCCCCTCCACTTTATCTCGAAAAATACTAATAAAAAAATTTTGAAAAAATTCTGGAATATTCTCTACGGGGTGTAGATTGAACGAAAATTATCACGAGTGGTATATAAAAAAAAACAAAAATTTCAAGGTTATCAGTTTTCAGTAAAGATTGGAAATAAACTTTGTTGAAAACTCATTTGGGATGTGTTTTGTGAAGTCACTGATCATTTTATGTTACCTTAACACATTTTTTTATTTTAAAAGCAATCAACGTACGGAACACTAATTGTGCAAGTTCAACTTGCACTTGACCGGTTATTTAAGCTGATATCTTACAGGAGTGTTTTTTTAGTTATCTATCCAGAAAAATGGATGCTTGGATGTCAGATTACTGTCGCTTTTCTAAATACTTTCGCGAAATCTTGTTCGAGTTCGTTGCCTTTTGCAGTCGATTTTTCCTCTTAAAAAAAAACTAATGCATGATAAAGATTCTCACTAAAGAGGAAAATGGACCAAAAGTTATTCATGAAAGAATATCCCAGGTGTACAGCAATCATGTTAAGAAGTAAAAGTTTTGGCAGTGTGGAGACTCAATTCAGAATTATCTCAGATTAGTAAGACTGGTCAAGAACAGAACTAAAAAAAAACCATCAAGCTTGTTGAGGATTTATTTATTTATTTATTTATTTATTATCAACGGTAACACCATTTCTACAAAAAACATCGATAATATGCAAGAGAAAAAAACAATGTGAATGAACAATATAATTAAAGCAAATCTAAAACTAATAGGTCATAATGCAGGGTATTACAATCTAAATTAATCATTTTAAACGTAAACAGTACTTGACATATAATACCAATGGGAAACTACCTGAAAATTAAAGAAAGTGTATATCGAGGTCAGTTGCTTGACCATATTTTTGAATCGGTGTACTGGGCCATCAATTGGCAAATTATATTTATCAAAATTACGATGCATTCTAAAGATTGGACCATGCAAGTCATAGTTTCTGGTGACATTAGCTGGGTAAAATAACGACCTGGCGCGGGTACGATGTGCGGTATGAAAAGATAATTTACTAAGTAAGTACTCACAGTCCATATACCCATTTACCCAACTTGCATTCATCTGTCCTGAAGACTGCATATATTTAACAATCTTTTTACTAGGTCATAGTTGGTATGTCCCTCAGTTAAAGGAATTTTCAGTTTAAAAGAACAGATACGTAAGAATTTTTTTTTACACTCTCCAACTGATTAATATGGACATTATAAGAAGGAGACCACACCGGGCTTGCATACTCCAGAATCGGTCGAATGTACGAGCAATACAATAATTTAAACACATTACACGAAAAATCGGCACTAAATCTATCAATAAAACCCAAACACCTACCGTCTCGCTGCACCACACTCATTTGATGGCCAGTGAAAGATAAAGAACAATCAAACATCACACCAAGATCCCTAATCTCATGTGCCCGTTTTAAAATGGTTGTATTTATTCTATAATCAAACTGCATAGGACTTTTTAATCTGGAAAATGATATGCAGGAGCATTTATCAGTATTCAGACTTAAGTCGTTTAAAGCTGCCCATTGGCTGTTGTCAGATAAACGAATGGAGATCCCAGTGCTGGAGTACCCCAAACTATGGTTTTCAAAACTATGCACGAAGCTTCAGGAACGAAGAGTTTTTTTATGGACATAGCACACGTGCTGCAGGACAGTCCTAAAGCACTACAAGAGCGACACGGGTGAGGAAAAAGCGATTCACGTTGTTCTCTTTATGTAAATTGTACTGGTTGGGAAATACAGTCCTGAGTATCAATCATTCCAAAGTGATGAGGTTCTCCACATAAAAAAAACTGCTTAAAAAGGGTTGTACGAGGGGTAACAAGCTCATTTTCATAGGGCTGTGAAGTATTAGCGCGACGTATGTTCCTAGCATGCATCGCTCTGAGAGGAGTTAAGCGAGCTACATTCATCGAACCCTTTCCATGAAAATACTTGTAAAATAGACTCAAGTGGCCAACCGTCCCTCGATGTACCCAGAAATCAGGATTGCTGTTAAGTTCTGAGTCCCCAATCACGCGAACACCTCTTTCCTGAATAGAATCCAACAAATGCAGCGTAAGTTTGGGCATAGAGCCCCAAACATGAGAACAATATTCCATCGTTTGGTTGAATTTAAGCTTTGTACAGGGTAAAAATGATGAAAAAATGTTAAATACAATAATTTTAGGGAATGTTAAGGTGCATAGTTTAAAAGTATACAGGGTACTTCAAAATAGTGTGGCAGATATAACATTTGTTTTTTTAAATGGAATATCCTATTTTCTAATTAATTTTTAAATTCTGCGTAAAATTTTATAACTTTTTTATTAATAATGTTATATACCTAACCGTAGTAATTTTTCTAATATTTCAATTTTTTTAAAAAAATACTAGTTTTCAGTTTTGTAAATAATTGCCAGTAGCGCCATTGTTTCTGAAGGTGGAACACTCATAATTATGTACGAGCATTCTATAGAGATGAAAACAAAGATATATGTAAAGAAATTTGAGTTAGATGCTACAGGGTGTTCAAAATAAATTTATGAATTTCGACTATTTTAAATTGAAAAATCTCAAATTTTTTAAATGGCACACCCTGTATATTATATTTTTTTCTGATAGATTTTACAAAACCCTTCAACTTTTATTAGGTATGTCGTATACCTATTTCTAATGGTTTTTCAATTTTTACCCATAGTTGTCAAGACAAAACAACTATTAAACAAGTAAAAGTAGTTTAATTTGTTGTAGTAAGTGACGTATAAAGGTAATAGTTGGATTTTCCTAAAAATGAATTAATTGATATGGTTTATATACAGGGCGAGGAGGGAAAAAATTGTCTTTTGGCAGTAAGGCTTTACGGAGCGAAGTACGCTAATAGACGTATACCATCTAGAAAATCTTTTCAGTGCTTAATGGAACGGTTTGATGGTAATGGTAGTGTTGAGTATACGAAACGGAAAGTAGTAAACCAGAATGCTACCAATGAGGAAAAAGAAATGGAGATTTACTTCATGTTGAAGATAATCCCCAGGTCAGCAGCCGTCAACTAGCTGACTTATCTGACACATCCCAATCTAGGGTTAATAGCATCACGAGAAAATACAAGTATCATCCCTTTCATATGGGACTACATCAAGAACTTCAAGACAGTGATTTTGAACGACGAGTAAACTTTTGTACCACCATGAATGGAGCAATAGAGGCCGATTCAAATTTTTTATCTAAAATAATGTTTTCTGATGAAGCTACGTTTCACAGCAATGGAGCAGTTAATAGCCATAATATGCATTATTATTCAACAGTTAATCCATTTTGGGTCCTGGAAGTTCAAAACCAAAACCATTGCTCGCTTAATGTATGGTATGGAATATTAAATTTTCGAAATATCCATATTTTTTCCGCGAACCGCTTAACCGGCATAGATATCTAAATTTTTTGCAAAACGAATTACCCCAGCTTCTAGAAAAAGTTGATAACTTTGAAAGGGAACAAATGTGGATTCAACAAGACGGAACTCCTGCTCATTACCACCGGGAAGTTCGAGAATTTTTAAACGATCGTTACCCAGAAAAATGGATCGGTAGGGATGGATTCATTCAGTGACCCCCCTCGATCATGTGACTTAACACCTTTAGACTTCTTTTTATGTGAATCCCCCTACAACACCAGTAGATATGGAAAATAGGATACGGGATGCATGCAGGACAATAAAGCCCTTTATGCTAAGAAAAGTGAAGGAAAATATAGTAAAATGACTAAACATGTGTATTCAAGTAGACGGGCATATTTTTGAATATTTATTACATCATAATAATTAATCATTAGATAAGTTAAACTATATTAAAATTATTATTAACTATTTGTTTATGTTGTCACAATAGCGTAAGTATATTAGAAACAAGGGTAAAAATTGAAAAATTCAAAATAAATTGAAAACTATTAGAAATAGGTATATGATATTTGTTTTGTAAAATCTATCAGAAAAAATAATAATATACAGGGTGCGCCATTTAAAAAATTTGAGATTTTTTTCAATTTAAAATGGTCGAAATGTATAAATTTATTTTGAACACCCTGTAGCATCTAACTCAAATTCCTTCACATATTACTCTTTTTTTCATCTCTATAGAATGCTCGTATCAATTATGAGTATTCCACCTTCAGAAACAATGGCGCTACTGGCAATTTTTTACAAAACTGGAAACTATTATTTTCTAAAAAAAAAATTGAAATATTAAAAAAACTATTAGGTTTAGGTATATAACATTATTAATAAAAAAGTTATAAAATTTTACGTAGAATTAAAAAAAAAAAAAATAGAAAATAGGATGTTCTGCAAACAAATGAGATAATGAACTTTACTCTATCGGTGACTCACCCTGTACAGAATTAACAGTTATTGAGAAGCGTAAAGCTTTCTAGCTCGAAATAATATTCCCAGCATGTTGAGAAGCTCCCTTTGCCAAGTTTGCAACATGTTTATGCCAAGACATACTTGCTCCCAAATTAACCCAGGTACATTGAGGGCCGAGGCTAGAGGAATGGACTGTCCTGACATAACTACGTCGGATTTAATAACGTTAACTTCTTTACAAAAAATTGTCACTTGGGTTCTTGTTCCAGCTGTCTGCGAATATTTGCATGAGTAGCCGATGTTCGAGCGTTCAAAATAAATGAAGAAATAAGCACACTGTTACAGTACAGTTATAGTAGGAGATAGTATGGAGCCTTGGGGCACACCGGCATTGATAGTGAAGGTAAGGAAATCAGTCGACTGTCACTCGTAAAGACCGCTCTCTCAGGAAACACAAAAGTCACAAACACAGTCGAATGCCTTGAATATATCACGTGCAACCAGTCGTTGGTGGTTCCAAACTTGTGGTTAGAAGATCCCCTGTTGATCTTTGCTTATGAAAGCCATATAATAATATTGAATCCTTCTAAATATTTACATGATGCTGATTGTAAGCCTATTTCATAACTTTAATATTATTAAATGAAGCGCTTACTTTCTTTGGGTATCGGCTGAACTGCAGCGCATTTCCTGCAGGAAGGAAGTATTACCTTTCTGTCCGAGGTTGAAAAGCCTACAGAAAAAGTCTAGTTCACTCGTACATCCTTGACTACACTATGGGAATAGTTAGTGGTGTTTTTCCTTGGAAATCAACAGTAGAAAGTAGAGCAAAAGGTTCAACTAACAAGTTAGCTTTCTCAATTGATGTTGTTGCAATAATATTATCTGGCCGTGTGATAAGAGTATATTTAGTGAAATTTTGACTAATGGCCTTAGCGACTGACCAAAAGGACCTGGAATTGTTCGGGAAGGCAAGAAATTTATTTTTAATTCTGATTGTGTGTCTCCTTGGTTTCGGCGATAATTTCTTTGCATCTGTTATGGGTACAAACAAAGACGTTACGGTTTGTAACGTTAGGATTTTCACGTCATTGTCTGTGGGCAAGATGTTTAGAATCAACAGCTTCTTTGCATTTTCGGTACTACAGGTTCCATATGTCTCGCACAATTTATGCCATCTGTAAATTGACTGAATTACAACATCCACTATATAGACCTGATTTAGTACCTTGCACCTTCTTTTGTTGTTTCAACGAAGAAAGAACTCAAGGGCTGAAAATTCCTGAGTTGAAAACCGTTAAATACATGTAGTTACGTAGAAAAATCTTTTTTTTTGTCTGTACGAGTTTCTTTTCAGTCATCAACTATTTAAAAAAGGGCTGAGCTCTTATCCTCTCTGGAGGTGGAGAACACTTATGGACTCATTGAATCGATTTCTGCTTCATGAGAGGTTCCCAATATTCGGCACTTACTACTATGGCGTAAAAAATTTGAGAATCCATTATGCAGAAACTTTTCTCATCTCTAAATCTTCTTGCACGGCCTTGAAAACTGTGGTTTCGGATATTGTAGGTTCTTTAGGAAGCACGGGAATGTTCATTCGCCGATTTGACAGAAGCAAATCCTCAACGAGCTTGATGGTTTCCTTAGTCCTTACCTCATTCTATCTTCCAGAACTGAGGCCATCGTGAATTGAGCCTTAGCCCCATCTACACTGTTTAGACCAAAATTTACTTAAAAAAAAAGAGGGCTGCCATTGCCCAACACCTGAGATATTTTTCCATTAATAACTTTTCACTCATCCTTTTTTAGTGAGAAAATTGCGAAAAGCTGCAGGTAACTTTCATTCATTATTCGGAATAAAAAAAATCGTAAAAACTTCTATTAAATTTTTTCGAAGTACTAGAACAATAACAATAATTTGCCAACCAAACTAACTTAAAAAAAACCTTCGAACCTTTTCAATACTTGACTTAAACATAACCTGCCTTTGAGTCAAGATAAAACGGTTAGGTAACTTTGAAAGTCAAGTCACATAGTAAATTTCTTATTAAATCTGAGTGTCCATATTTTGGGCTTGTTTACTAACTACTTAAAAAATATATTACAGGAATATGCCTTTAATACACACTGGAATGTTAAGTCATAACAACAATGGTTTCTTAAACAACATTCGCAGTTACAAAACGTTAAGTTCGAGTAAATATAATCATAGACACAAGCAACTTTTGCCCTATAAAAAAGACGATTCGTTAAAAAATAAATTGAAAACTGAAAAATACATAATTAGACACATACGAGTGAGAATAATGTTATCTCTAAGAATAGGTAAAAAACTTAAGGTGAACAGTGAAAAACATAGTGGCAGTGAGCTTGATATTATGAGGAAAAATATAGTCAGAATGCACGACGAACAAAGAAGAATTGGCAACGGGAAGACTTCCATTAAAATACAAAATTTAAGGTAATAGTCATTTGATAATTATTTTGTTTATACAGGGTGAGTCAACGATAGAGTAAAGTTCATTATCTCATTTGTTTCAGGAATGCCAAAAAAATGTTAAATATAATAGTTTTAGGGAATGTTAAGGTACACAGTTTAAAATTATTTTTAAGTATACAGGGTACTTCAGAAAAGTGTGGCAGATATAACATATGTTTTTTTAAACAGAACATCCTATTTTCTAATTTATTTTTAAATTCTGTATAAAATTTTATAACTTTTTTATTAATAAAATCTAAACCTAGTAGTTTTCTAATATTTCAATTTTTTTTAAAAAATACTAGTTTTCAGTTTTGTAACAAATTGCCAGTAGCGCCATTGTTTCTGAAGGTGGAATACTTATAATTGGTACGAGCGTTCTATAGAGATGAAAAAAAGATATATGTAAAGAAATTTGAGTTAGATACTGCAGGGTGTTCAAAATAAATTTATGCATTTCGACTATTTTGAATTCAAAAATCTCAAATTTTTTAAATGGCACACCCTGCATATTATTATTTTTTTCTGATAGATTTTACAAAACCCTCCAACTTTTATTAAGTATGTCATATACTGTCATGTACGTATTTCTAATAGTTCAGATAAATTCAATATAAATCGAAAACTATTAGAAATAGGTACATGACATACTTAATAAAAGTTAAAGGGTTTTGTAACATCTATCAGAAAAAATTATAATATACAGGGTGTGCCGTTTAAAAAACTTGAGATTTTTCAATTTAAAATAGTCGAAATGCATAAATTTATTTTGAACACCCTATAGTATCTTACTCAAATTTCTTTACATATATCTTTTTTTCATCTCTATAGAATGCTCGTACCAATTTTAAGTATTACACCTTCAGAAACAATGGCGCTACTGGCAATTTTTTGCAGAACTGAAAACTTGTATTTTTAAAAAAAAAAATTGAAATATTAGAAAAACTACTAGGTTTAGGTATATAAGATTATTAATAAAAAAGTTATAAAATTTTGCGCAAAATTTAAAAATAAATTAGGAAATAGGATGTTCCATTTAAACAAACATATGTTATATCGGCCACACTTTTTTTAAGTACCCTATATATGTATACTCAAAAATAATTTTAAACTGTGCACCTTAACATTCTCTAAAACTATTGTAGTTAACATTTTTTCGTCATTCCCGAAACAAATGAGATAATGAACTTTAGTCTATCGTTGACTCAGCCTGTACAGTCGATCAAGTAAGAACATGTAGCGCATTGTTCACTGAAAAATATATTTATTTAAAAATTTTTTACATCATTCAACAGTAAAGGATTGCCATTAAAATGCTAATAATTCAGTAGTTCATCCAGTCTCCATCACCGTCGATGATCGCCTGATATCTTCGGGGCATACTTTCGACGAGATTTTCCGCGTATTCTTGGATCAAAGACTTCCAAATTGCCCGAATTTGCCGTAGCATCTGCTTCACTATGTAAGCCTTTTTACTGCGAAGCTTCTACTTAATGTATGACCACACATTCTCGATTGGACTTGCATTAGGCGACTGGGACGACCAATCTAATGTGATGATACCGGATTCCCCTTTCCACCAGCTACACGTTGTACTCCGATGTTTGGAGTTGTTATCCTCTTGAAGAATCCACTCCGCATTTTTATCGACAAGCCACCAACTAGCAGTCGGTACTAATAGCTTCTTGTAAATCTGGAGCATTTTTTTTAGAGTGCAAATTGTAGGTAAAGGCTCATTTACACTACTTCAATTTGGATGTTCATCTTGATGAGTCATCCAAAATGACAAATGTAAATTAAGTTTCACTTTCAATTCACCCAAAATGTGCATCAAAAAGGAATGATGAAAAAAATAGACCTCTTTCCTATTTTTGTTGAAAACCACGTTCATCAAGCAGAAGATTCATCGGGAGTGAACATGTAGTGACAAGTGTAAATAGGTCCGAGTCAACTTCAATTCATCAAATCAGTGTTTCTCTTACTCTGGCGACAATACGTAATTTTTACCCAAATTAATTTTCTGACTGCAATTTGCAAGGAATTTTAGTAATTTTTTTTTTAAATCTTAGTTCTTGATTTTTCTATCGATCTGTCTGAGCGGATTTTCGATTATTTACCATTATTTTTACTAATTTATCAATGGATATTGCTTTGTTGTCCAAAAAAAACACCTTTTTAGGCAATAAAATATGCCTCAGTCATGCAAGTTTCAAGGAATCTCAATAATTTTTTTTATAATCTTCATTTTTGATTTCTCTGTCGATCTGTCTGGGTACATTTTTGATTATTTACCATGATTTTTATTGTTTTTCAATATATATTGCTTTTTTTTCCAAAAAACACCCTTTTAAGCAATAAAATGAGTCTCAGTCGCGCAATTTTCAAGAAATGATTGACGGTAAGATCCGTCAAGCTCTTACAGGCACGATTTCTTCCCAAAGGTGTTCCACATGCAATGCTCTTCCGAAAGGAATGGACAAATTAGAAATTATTGAGAGGATGGAGGTGAATGTAGAAGCGTACAAGTATGGCCTTTCAACTCCCCATACATGGATAAGGAATATGAAGTTGGTTCTACATTTAGCATATAAAATTCCTTTAGGAAAGTGGAAATACTTTGTTGGAGAAGACAATTCGTGAGATTCAGAATAACATCCAGAAAGAATTGGGTATACTGGTTGAGTCTGTCGAGCAAGGGGCAGAAAATAGGAATAAAGACAATATAGCCAGAAATTTCTTCCAGTTATTGCTAAAATCACAGTTGATGAAGATTTTATTAAAAGAGTTAACATTATTCTGCAGCTAATAGCATTGAAAAATGGTATTGATGTCAATAAATTCAAACACTTCTGCATTGAAACAGCTAAGAAATTTGTAAAGAAGTACCCGTGGTACCCAATACCTTCTTCGTGCCGTGAGTCACACACAGCACACGGAATACTTTGCGACTCCACGTGATGTATCCCGAATAATGCAAAAAGGTCTGCAAATTTCAGGGGCTTATCGTACTTTGTAGCCCTGAAACTTTGCAAAAGATTCAAATCTTGACCAATTTTCAATTCTGCTCTAACTTTCTAAACTCTAAGTATATACTCGTATATGAATAAGTAGAATTTTTTGTACTAGGTTACGTTTGATTTGTAATTCGTTGAGCTTAGAAAAAATTCATAAATACATTTTTTTACATTAAGTTATGTTAAGTTTAGTGTACTATATATACACATAAATAAGTATATTTTTAGGCATAAGTTATGTATGGTTTAAAATTCGTGTTATAATGTAATAGGTTTAGGAAACAATTATAAATATAAAATAAATCCCAAGATATAAGATCCTGCCTTTTTGCTTTTTCAATAGGACAATAAACGACCCTATTAAGGTTTTGTGCATAGTTGCCAGGTATTAGGATAAACGTATTTTTATTTTACCTGCCTTGTATACCGCCCTCACTTGCACCTGCAATCATATTCGATCTATTATTACCTATATATTTACTACCTGGCAACCTGGTTTGGAGCTCTTTAAGTATTTCATAATATAGGCCTAATGACCACAGGTCCCCATTAAGATTCAAACATGTAGTTACGTAGAACTAGGAACAGGAAAAAAACGGAAAGATTTTCAAATGCATCATGTAGACGATTGTGAAAAAGACGTCATAAGGAGAAAAATATATTCTATGTATGAAAAAGAGGAGGAAGGTGCCGACACTTGACAAAATAAAATTAAGAATGGTGCAGGACGGGACCAATATACATTGTGGCCGATCAACCATTCACAAAATTCTCTTAAGAATGGGATTCACGTTCCGAAAAATCAACAAAAGGCAAGTAGTGATGCAGTCACAAAGATTACGAATCTTGCGACATACTTATTTACAAGAAATTAAAAAGTATCGATCAGAGAATTGGCCAATAATTTACCTTGACGAAACATGGTTCGATACCCATGACAAAAATGTGCAAAAAGGGTGGGTTGACAGCAGTACAAAATGTCAGACTGACGCACCTTCAAATAAAGGTAAACGAATAACCATTTTACATGCTGGATCTGAAAAGGGCTGGGTATCAAATTGTCTACTATTATCTGCAAAAAACATAAAAGATTCTAGTCACGAAGACACGACCGCAGAAATTGGTTTCAAAATTCCCTTTTGCCAAATGTTCCCTAACAGAGTGTTATAGTTATGGACAATGCAAGTTAACATAGTAGCCTACTAAATAAGGTTCCTAATGCAGCCAACACCAAATCGGAAATACAGAAATATATGTTAGAAAATGACATTTATTTTGATTTTAGTTATAAAAAAAGTGATCTTTTGGAAGTTTTGAAAGACTATAAATTGAAAAAGAAATATGTTTCTGATAGTATGTCTGAGAGAATGAGACACACTGTTTTGCGGCTTTCTCCGTATTATGGTGTGTTTAATCCAATTAAACATATTTGGCATCAAGTTAAAGCAAAAAAAAAAGCACAAAATGTTTCTCTTACTTTAAGCGTGTCAGTGGTTGAATTAGTAAAAAAAGTTATAAATGATAATGTGAAAGCTGGAAAAAATCCATTCAGCACGTTGTTAAAGTTGAAGATTCACATATTTATGTAAATAATATAAAACCACTGATAATTACCTCATCTGATGACAGTGATAGTGAAACCGAATTAGGCTTAAGTTAAAATATATTTTTATTTATACAATATGTCCCCTCTTGTAAACCCCATTCATTCAAACTGTGCATTTGTACTTCTTATCCATTTGTTTTTACATGCATCTATAAATAAACATCTCCAAAAACACTTATAATTTTATTTATTTGCATTAATGAATAAAAATTCTTAAGTCCATCTCTGTAACCTATCATAAACAAAAGATCAGAATTCTTATATTGCCCACTTAAAACGGCAAAAATCAGGATCTTATATTTTGGGACAGGCTTACATATATTTATACATTACCTTATATTATGTTTAGAGTTCATGATGTAAATGTCTTAGAAAAACTTCAAAAGTTTCCTTTTGTACCTTAGGTTATTTTAGGTTAAGAGTTCCTGGTTTAAAAGCCTTAAGTTTAGGAAATGTCCATCTGATCTTCTTTGCATAGGGTTATGATAGGTTTGATGTTCTTGGTGTAAATTACTAAAAATTACATTTATTAAAAAATGAGTTCAAATCATGATCAAATGTCAAATATCTTCCTAGTCAGATCGATAGAGAAATCAAAAACGACGATTATAAAAAGAAATTATTGAGATTCCTTGAAAATTCCGTAACTGAGAATCATTTTATTGCCCAAAAGATTTTTTTTTAGAAGAAAATGCAATATATATTGATAAATTAATAAAAATCATAGTAAATAATCACATATATACCTAGACAGATCGAGAGAGAAATCAAAAACGAAGATTATAAAAAAAATACGTGACTAAGGCTCATTTTACTGCCTAAACAGGTGTTTTTTTGGACAACAAAGCAATATATATTGTCAAATTAGTAAAAATCATGGTACATAATCAAAAATCTACTCGGATAGATCGATAAAAAAATCAAGAAATATTTTTTTTCCTTGTTACTTTAAGAAAAAATATTTGACAACGTTTGTGGCAAACTAAATAGCAGGCATCTGGGGGCCTTTCATAAATTGTTAAACATGTCGGAATTGCAAAAATAATAAAAGAAAACTAGAAATATTTCTTTATTTGACCCAAGAAATCACCCATATACATATGTTAACTTATTTTTATAATACACTGTATATAAGCACTGCCATATGACAGCTATCTTTTCAGGCATCAACTGTAATGATATGAATATATTGCAATACAAAGGTCAAAATAATGATGAGAGAGGCATGGTTTAGATACAGCAATATTATGATTTTATCTTCTCTGGGTTATCACTAGGAGTAGTCCTGAGTTTTAGACCTCGAAAAACTTGTGCTCTTTTGTTTATAAACAATTTAAATTTTCAAAAAGCCTTTTTTAAGCTTAAAATGTGAATAACTCCGATTATATAAGTTGGATCGAGACAAAATAAAAATTGAACTTTTCGTAATGAAATTTCCAGCAAATCATTTTTGGTTTTAAGTTGCTTAAGTGGGTACATAAACTACAAAATTGAAGAAACCGGCAAAAACCCTTTTTTTTTCATTTTATTGTACAGGTCAAGTAACACGTAGGCTGAAAAGTTTTTGGTCTGACACATAGGTGTAGCCCTTTTCAAAAATCCATATGATTTTTAGGAAGTACCAACCTTCAAACGATACAAATTAAAAATTCATGACATTTCGACGATTAGTTTAGAAGTGACAGTGGTTTTAATGACGCTACTTTTGATATTTTCAAAACAATGGAAAAAATCGAATTTCGTTGATTAAACACTGTTTTTTGATGGGAAAAAACACCATTTAAGCAAAACAATGGCTTGATAAATGCTACAGGGACTCTGCCCTTGGAAAATCACTCATCATTTACTGGTATACTGAATTCAAACGTGGTCGTACAGGCACAAATGATGCTGAACGCTCTGGACGACCAAATGAGGTCGTTACACCGAAAAATATCAAAAAAATCCACAAAATTATTTTGGATGACCGTAAAGTGAAATTGCGTGAGATAGTTGACACCCTAAAGATATGATAAGAACGTGTTGGTCATATTTTGCATGAACATTTGGGCATGAGATAGCTCTGTTCGAAATTGGTAGCGCGTTTGCTCGCATTGGATCAAAAATAACAACGGGTTGATGATTTTGAGCGCTGTTTGGACCTGTTTAAGCGCAATAAAAGATTTTTTTCATGCGATATGTGACGATGGATGAAACATGCATCCACCACTACACACCGGAATCAAATTGGCAGTGAGCTGAGTGGACAGCAGGCGGTGAAAGCCGCCCTAAACGACGAAAGACACGAGAGTCGGCTGGGAAGGTTTTGGCCTCTATATTTTGGGATGCGCTGAGAAGGGAAAAATCATCAATAGCGAATATTATATAAAGTTATTGGTGCGCTTGAAGGCAGAAATTGCAAAGAAACGACCCCAAATGAACAAGAAAAAAGCGCTCTTTTATCAAGACAATGCACTGTGTCACAAGTCAATAGTTACGATGACAAAATTGCATGATTGAAGTTTCAGTTGCTTCCTCATCCACCGTATTTTCCAGATTTGGCCCCCAGCGACTATTATCTATTCGCAGACCTCAAAAAAATGCTCGCGGGAAAGAGATTTGGCTCCAACGAAGCAGTTATCGCCGAAACTGAGTCCTATTTTGAAGGAAAAGACAAATCCTTCTACAAGAAAAGTGTAAAAATGTTAGAAAGGCATAAGACTGATTGTATCGTTCTTGAAGGAGACTAAATTGATAAATAAAGTCGAATTTTGCAAAAAAAATGTCTTTTAAGTAGCTAGCTCAAAAACTTTTCAGCTTCCGTGTAAAGTGGACCGATCGGCTTGAAACTTTCAAAACATATTCTTTTTGTTATAACAAAAATACCCTGAAATTTTGGTACAAAAATATTAGACCCAGTGGGCACTGAGTTCAATATTTTTGTACTAAAATTTCAGTGTATTTTTGCTATAATAAAAGGCATATTTTCTGAAAGTTTCAAGCCGATCGGTTTCACTTAGTCGACCTGTTCAATAAAATGAAAAAAAAAACAGTCTTTGATTGTGTTAGCCGATACTTGTTGGAAATTCATAATAAAATTATATAAAAAACAACACTATGTTTTAATTTCCAATATATTTAAAGTCACTTGACAATTGTTTCACCATACAATGGCTTCTTCATAAGTAAATAAGTAATAAAAATATTTGGTAGTAATCCTGGTTATATAGTGCTTAAAACTATCTTTAATTACCTAAGATTATGCTAATCATTTTATTAAATTATTTAGAGACAGAATTATTTTAAGAATGCAAATCTGTGGTACTATGTACCTGTTCGTTTAATAATTGATAGTTTTTCCGTTTGGTAATTTCAAGACATTCAAGCAAATTTAATTTTTTAGATTTATTTTCTACTTGTAGGATTTTCAGCGCATTTTTTTGATGATACGCTAAAAATCCTACATGTAGAAAATAAATCTAAAAAATTAAATTTGCTTGAATGTCTTAAAATTAACAAAGGGAAAAACTGCAATCAATTATTAAACGAATAGGTAGACTTAAACCATTCACTCTTACTTAATCTTTATTAGTTCTCGGAAATAGTACCACAGATTTGCATTCTTAAAATAATTCTGTCTGTAAATAATATAATAAAATGTTTAGCATAATCTTAGGTAATTAAAGATAGTTTTAAGCACTATATAAGCAGGATTACTACCAAATATTTTTCTTTCTTATTTACTTCTAAAGAAGCCATTGTATGGTGAAACAATTGTCAAGTGAATTTAAATATATTGGAAATTAAAACATAGTGTTGTTTTTTATATAATTTAAAAAAAAACAGTTTTTGCTTGTTTTTTTCAATTTTATAGTTATGTACGCACTTGAAGACTCGAGAAATTGTTGAAAATTTCATTACGAAGAGTTTGTTTTTTTTGTCAATCCGTCTTATACAACCAGAGTTATTCACATTTTAAGCTCAAAAAACACGTTTTGAAAACTTAAATTGTTTATAAACAAAAGAGCACAAGTTTTTTGAGGTCCAAAACGCCTGGTAATCCTCCAGAGAGGATAAAATCACAATATTTCTGTATCTAGACCATGCAATTTCAAACGCCTCTTTTACTGCTCTAATATGTATTCCGCTATAGTTGTTGGAATTTCACCTAAGAGAATTTAATCTGAAAATATAGCAGGTAATACTATTGTACGAAGAATATTACCGGATTTATTTCTAGGCCTACAGAGTGGTCAAATAGTATTCTTCTATCTATCCGTTTGATCTAATTGACAAGAATATCACTGTCAGATGCCCATTGTCTTGGAAATAATTTAATTTAGATATAGGTTATACAACACAGAATGTATATAATAAATGAATAGTATAATTAGTGTCTGCTTTTAAAAATTTAAGCTATAAATTGATGGAAGACCATTTTTAATTAAAACTATTTGCAGAATATGAACCTCTAGTGTGGGCAGTGGCTTCTTTATCCTAGGGCCATGAGGGTCATGGCCCAGGGCGGCAGGCTGCGAGGGGCGGTACAAGCCACCCCTCCGCCCCTGGCGCTCAACCTTGGCAGCATGGCCTACAGGCTAAGATCAAAGAAAAATGTCAGTATGCAACGTACGTACCTTGCGCCGCACATTCGTTAAACTTGTCGGATCATCGGCAGCTGAATATTGCCCAGAAGCTACCAAATTTTTTGGATTGCTGCCTAATCTATACGTACTTTTTACAGCACCAACAGAACGTACGAAATTACTGCTATCATTTTTGACTAAACCTGAAAATGTAACTGAAAAATTTGTCACATACGCGATGGTCAACCAGGAATGATGCCTGTGCCAGCCTTAATAAAGATTGTGACCAAATAATAGCGTCTCTTGAAGCTATAAAAAGTGACTCTGCCTACCAAAAAGCTTTGGTTAATAATGAAGCTACAGGACTATGTGCTCAACTAAACTCCCCGAGGACTTCACCAATTCCCTCGATGACTGTCTCATGGACGTTTCAACGTATTGGAGTCTGTTGCTCAATGGTGTTTATTCTTTTATTTGGCCTTTTTTTATTATTAAAAGATTTTTGCTTTTTTTTTGTTAATTTATAAGACGGCAAACCTTAAAGGCCCAGGGCGCCAAATCTTAAAATACGTCACTGGGTGTGGGCGGAATTTTTCCGCTAGACTTTTTCTCTCCCATCGTATAATCATTAAACATTCCCGAAATCAACAATTAAATATTGTAACTTGGAGGTTTTCAAACATATTTCTTTAGGTTTTGGCGGCCGTAGTAACGATAATTCAACTTCTTCACAGATAACTGATTTCCGTCTACATAAATCAACAGAGAAGTGCATGTCGGAGAAAGTGCTAGATCGTTAAAATGTGGCGACGGTAGTAAAAATATTCATCAGAGAAATACACAACAGCTGCCTACCAGTACTTATGTTTAATTTTTTTTTGTTCCGTTTCAGCCCATGAAAGTCAAGTTCACTTTCTATCCGTCCATCGATCAATTTAAATTGACATGATTACCATCGTTCATATTAAAGTGTTTATAACTCGCTACCCATAGAAATGTTTTGAATAAAATGTTAGTAAATGAGTAAATAATTACAATATCTATCTAAATATATTAGACATTATTGAATTATTTACTTTCCTTTTTTTAGTTAATTTTTTGGTTTACTTAGTTTAACATTTATATCAAACGATGTAGAAAGAATTGCGTTTTTAATGAATGATTCTTTTATGGGCACGATATGCACGTTATATTCTCTGGGAAATATAGATGTTTTATACCCAAAAAGAAACTAAGAATGTTATTCACCAAATCGTTTCTCACCAAAACAATCAGCCATTTAAAATTTCAGTCAATGCAGTAAGGAAAGTAAATTGCAACCCCTTGAGACTTTTAGCGCGTTTTGATGATGTTAAAAAAGTCACTTCGTTCTACTTCCATACAATTCCGCAAGGACAAATCTGAACGGCCAGCTGTTGTTTTGTAGTATAAACTGCTTTGAATATCGCAGTACTGTTGCCTCTTATAATTATTAATTTATAATAGGTGTTTCGGTTAATAATGTCGATTTTTTCGCAACATTTAAGCGTTTATTTCCATCACAAAATGAATTACCTTAATAATTAAAGTATTGGCCATCGTTAGCTATGACTTTTTCCCATTTTTCTGTCAAAGAAAGGATTCCGCACCAGAAGAACTTTTCATCTTTTGAGGTCAAGCCAAATTTCCACTTCTTCGTAAGAATGTAAATGTTGTTCTTAAAATCCGTGCTGCATCGATCGAAATAAGTGGTAGTCTGGTGAATACGTTGGGTGGGGTAACACGTCCCATTTGATGTTTTCCAAATAGTTTTTAACACATTTTGTAACATGGGGCCGAGCATTGTCATGTTGAAAAATGACTTTATCGTGTCTTTGGGCGTATTCTGGTCCTTTTTCCTTCAATGCTCGGTTCAACTTTATCAGTTGTTGTCGGTATCGATCGCCAAAAATCGTTTAATCAGGTTTCAGCAGTTCATAATATACAGCTCCTCTACTATCCCACCAAATACACAGCAAAGCTTTCTTTCCCTGTATATTGCGCACTGGTTGTGATGTTGAAGGCTGGCCTGGGTCTACCCAAGTTTTTTGGGTTGGAGCATGTTCACTATAAGCTTCAACCAACAATCGTTAACTTTCAGCAGCCGTTTTGTTCAAATGAAAGAGGGTTATTAAACTTCCCCGCAAAACGTCTTTTTCTGGTACGAAACACGACATATTCACAAAAACTATGTTTTTCGCACAATGACAATTAATAACGAACTGGCTTTTGATGGCGTATGTTTACCTTCCAAAACGCTATAGATATCACTAGTCTATACCTACAAGTGTATTAGTAACGCCATCTCTTAGCAAAAGCGACATTATTAACCGAAACACCTATTAGTATAACATGAAAGGGGGGAGATTAGAGGGCTTGTTTCGTATATATAACGTTATATGTCCTTTTTACAGCTTTTTAAGTAGAGTAATTAAAAAATTCCACTCTTCAACTGCCGCCAGCAGGCTTAATAATCACTGATTTATTTTCTTACGCTTACAAGTTAATTGATGCCTTAATTTAAAATAAAAAAAAGGATGTGTGAAAAGAAAAAATATATTGTTATTGATCAAGTAAAGGTATATGTACATCTATAATATATATAAAATGCAACGTCTCTCTGTCTGTCTGTCCGTTAGTGCGCCGATCACTGAAAAACCACTTATCCGATTTACGTACTTTTTTTTTTTTAAACATACATATGTTCTCTGGCCAGGTTATAGGCTATATTTTATTATGATAGGTAGCATAAGGAATGAGCAGTGACGTAAAATAGTGAATGATGTCGGAAATAAGTTTGCCGCTAGCGCGTGCCTTTGCAATACACAGCCTAAACCATTAAATATGGAACAATATTATGTAGCAAAGACCATCTGTAATGTATAATCTATAAATATATATATATATATATATATATATATATATATATATATATATATAAAATGCAATGTCTCTCTGTCTGTCTGTCTGTCCATTAGTGCGTTTATCACGCGGGAACCACTTATCCGATTTACCTGTCTTTTTTTTTAAATTCATATCATATACTCTTTGGCCAGGTTATATAATAATAATAATAAAAATCTATATCCATAATATATATAAAATGCAATGTTTGTCTGTCTGTCTGTCTGCCCGTTAATGCGATTATCCCTCGAGAACCACTTATCAGATTTACGTGATTTTTTAAATTCGTACATATGTTCTCTGACCAGGTTATAGGTATATATTTTATTACATCTATAATATATATAAAATGCAACGTATTCTGTCTGTCTGTCTGTCCGTTAGTGCGCTTATCACTGGAGAACCACTTATCCGATTTTCGTACTTTTTTTTTTTTAAACATATGTTCTCCGGCCAGGTTATAGGCTATATTTTATTACGATAGGTAGCATAAGGAATGAGCAGTGACAATAATAGTAAATGAAGTCGGACAAAGTTTGCCGATAGCGCGTTCTCTTGCAATACACAGTCCAAACCATTAAATATGGAACAATATTATGTAGCAGAGAATATCTATAATATATATAAAATGCAATGTCTCTCTGTCCGTCTGTCTGTCCGTCCGTTAGTGTGCTTATCACTGGAGAACCATACGTATGTTCTCTGGCCAGGTTATAGGATATATTTTATTAAGTGACATAAGGAATAAGCAGTGACGATAATAGTGAATTAAGTCAGAGAAAAGTTTGCTGCTAGCGCTTTCTCTTGAAATACACTCCCTAAAGCATTAAATATGGAACAATATCAGGTAGCAAAGAATACAATATATAAAATGAAACGTCTCTCTGTCTGTCTGTCTGTCCGTTAGTGCGCTTATCACTTGAGAACCACTTATCCGATTTACGTGTTTTTATAAATTTATACATATGTTCTATATAATTCGATATAAGCCTAGATAATGGGAGATAAGGTGAGATAATGGGAGGTAAGGAGAAATAATGGGAGATAAGGAGAAATAATGGGAGATAAGTCGAGATAAGCCTAGATAATGGGAAATAAGGTGAGATAATGGGAGATAAGGAGAAATAATAGGAGATAAGGAGAAATAATGGGAGATGAACAGAGATAAGCCTCGATAATGGAAATTATGTAGAGATAATGAGAAATAAGGAGAAATATTGGGAGATAAGGAGAAATAATGAGAGTTATTTTATTACGTTGGGTAACATAAGGAATACGCAGTGACGATAGTAGTGAATCAAGTCCACGCGAGCGGAGCCGCGGGCCCGGCTAGTTTATAAACATAAGACATAAATCGAATAATGTATATCATTTATATCGAAAAGTAATATTTAATTTTACATTGTTGCTCACAACAAGTAATAATTTTAAAATGTAACACGTAAGCTGAAAAGTCTTGGGTCTGACACATAGATGTCGCCCTTTTCAAAATATTCATATGATTTTTAAGAAGTATCAACCTTCAAACGATACGTGTCAAAATTTCATGACATTTCGACGACTAGTTTATAAGTTATAGTAGTTTTAGTGACTTTTGATATTTTCAAACAATGGAAAAAATCGAATTTCGTGTGTTGATTAAACACTGTTTTTTGATGGGGAAAGATACCGTTCAAGCAAAGCAATGGCTTGATAAGTGTTACGGGGACCTTGCCCCTGAAAAATCACTCATAATATACTGGTATGCTGAATTTAAACATTGTCGTACAGACACAAATGATCCTGAACGCTCTAGACGTCCAAATGAGGTGGTTACACTGGAAAAAAAAAACAAAAAAAATCCACAAAATTGTTTTGGCTGACCAAAAAGTGAAATTGCGTGAGATAGCTGACACTCTAAAGATATCAATAGAACGTGTTGATCATATTTTGCATGAACATTTGGGCAAGAGAAAGCTCTGTTCCAAATGGGTACCGCGTTTGCTCACAGTGGACGAAAAACAACAACGTGTTGATGACTCTGAGCGTTGCTTAGACCTGTTTAAGCGCGATAAAAAGGATTTTTTTATGCGATATGTGACAACGGATGAAACAGGGATCCACCACTACATACCGGAATCAAATCGACAGTCAGCTGAGTGGACAGCAGCCGGTGAAAGCTGCCAGAAGCGACCAAAGACACAACAGTTGGCTGGGAAGGTTTTGGTCTCTGTATTTTCGGAAGTGCATGGAATAATTTTCATCGACTATGCTGAGAATGGAAAACCATCAATAGTGAATATTATATATTATTGGTGCGTTTGAAGACAGAAATCCAAAGAAACGATCCCAAATGAAAAAAATAACTTAATTTTTTGATCATTTTTAATTTTAACCCAAGAAGAGGTAAAGGGGATGGGAAGTCGCTAAATATTATACAGTTTCAATAGTATATTGAAAATATTTCCATATTCTCTGGTTGATGTAGTTGACAAATTTCAAGCATATTATTTATAGTACAATACATAAGGGAATATTGAGGTAGAGTAGGAGGTTATAGGGGTTGCTTCATATATATGGTGCTATATGTCCTTTTCAGAATTCTCTCAGCAAGTGCGTGACCCATCGATGCAAACAAGTAGTAATCGGACGGAGCCAAGTCTGGTGACTAAGCCGCCTGGGGTAGAACTTCCCAGCTGAGTGCTTCCAACGTGTCGCGAACTGGTTTTGCCGTATGTGATGGAGCATTTTCATGAAGAAAAATGACTTTGTGTGGCCTCTTTCGGTATTCTGGCCTTTTTTCAAGTAGCGGTCAATTGTTGTTGGTAATGGTTAGTATTAACCGTTTCCCCAGGTTTTAACAGCTTATAATAGACCATGCCCCTCTGGTCCCACCACACACAGAGCATCGTCTTTCTGCCAAAGCGATTCGGTCTTGCGGTCGATGTGGATGGTGCGCTTGTGTCTACCCATGATTTTTTGCACTTGGGATTCTCAAAATAAATACACTTTTCATCCCCTGTAACTATATCATGCAAAAACGACTTCCTTTTGTACCGAGCGAGCAAAATGTCGCACGTGTTTTTGCGCTTTTCCATTTGCCTGTCGTTCAACTCATATGGTACCCATCTACCGGGTTTTGAATCTTTCCCATATCCCGTAGCCGATTGGAAACAGCTTGTTGACTAACGCCCAATTGCTCGTCGAGTTATTTTTGTGTTTGCGAATCATCCCCCTCCAACAATGCTTGCAATTCCACATCTTCATATTTTTTTGGCGGCTTTCCACGTTCCTTGTCTGCAACATCGAAGTCACCACTTTTGAGACGCCGAAACCATCGTTTACACGTATCTTGCGATGGAGCCTGTTTACCATAAGCTTCTCGAAGTAATCGGTATGATTCAACAGCAGTTTTCTTCAAATGAAAACAAAAAATTAATGCTGTCCGCGAATGCTCTTAGTTCGGTATAAATTGCGACATATTGAACACAACAACACAACACTACGCACACACTTTTCCAATTTATCACTCGTGCGCGTCTGACACTTGTTGATGACACAACAAAATGGCGCAGTGTCAAATCTTTATAGCACAAACTGCATTGGTGCACCATCTGTGTGTAGTGTACAAGTTCAAGTATGAAATCCGCATTTCATACTTGTACACCTGGTAGTTTGAAAAGCGTTATCGAGTGTTATTGTTATGAGAAGTTTTCCAGGTTTTTTCGGGATGGGAGAATGGGCAAGTTTTAAGCAAAATCATTTGTAATAAAATGTATAACGTGCCAAAGGGATGCAGAAGGGAGGTAGGAGAGTCACTTCAAATTTGTATTGTTGTAGGTTTTTTTCGGGAATCTTTATAGGGATAATTGTATCATTTTAATAGTACTAGCAGTGTCCGCGGCTCCGCTCGCGTGGACTTGATTCACTACTGTCGTCACTGCTTATTCCTTATGTTACCTAATGTAATAAAATATCTGCCATTATTACCCCTTATCTCCCATTATTTCTCCCTATCTCCCATTATCTCTACATAATTTCCATTATCTAGGCTTATCTCTGCTCATCTCCCATTATTTCTCCTTATCTCCCATTATTTCCCTTATCTCCCATTATCTCACCTTATCTCCCATTATCTAGGCTTATCTCGACTTATCTCGCAATATTTCTCCTTATATCCCATTATTTCTCCTTATCTCCCATTATCTCACCATAACTCCCATTATCTAGACTTATCTCTGCTTATCTCCCATTATTTATACTTATCTCCCATTATTTATACTTATCTCCCATTATCTCACCTTATCTCCCATTATCTAGGCTTATATCGAATTATATAGAACATATGTATAAATTTATAAAAACACGTAAATCGGATAAGTGGTTCTCAAGTGATAAGCGTACTAACAGAGAGTCAGAGAGACGTTGCATTATATATATATATATATATATATATATATATATATATATATATATATATATATATATATATATATTATATTCTTTGCAACTTGATATTGTTCCATATTTAATGGTTTAGGCAGTGTATTGCAAGAGAACGCGAACGAGAAACCTTTTTTCCGACTTGATTCACTATTATTGTCACTGCTTATTCTTTATGTTACCTAATGCAATAAAATATATTCTATAACTTGACCAGAGAACATGTGTATGTTTAAAAAAAAAGCACGTAACACACTAACGGACGGACAGACAGACAGATAGAGAGACGTTGCATTTTATATATATTATAGATAGATAACCTGGCCAGAAAACATATGTATGTTTTCAAAATAAGCACATAAATCGGATAAGTGGTTCTCCAGTGATAAGCGCACTAACGAATAAACAGACAAACACGCAGAGAGACCTGCACACAGACGGACAGAGAGACGTTGCATTTTATATATATTATAGGTAGAAGATTATAGATAACCTGACCAGAGAACAAATGTATGTATTAAAAAAAAACACGTAAATCGGATAAGTGGTTCTCGCGTGATAAACGCACTAATGGACAGAGAGACATTGCATTTTATATATATTATAGAGTATAGATATTCTCTGCTACATAATATTGTTCCATATTTAATGGTTTAGACTGTGTATTGCAAGAGAACGCGCTAGCAACAAACTTTTTTCCAACTTCATTCACTATTATTGTCACTGCTCATTCCTTATGCTACCTATCGTAATAAAATATAGCCTATAATCTGGCCAGAGAACATATGTATGTTTTAAAAAAAAAAAGTATGTAAATCGAATAAGTGGTTCTCCAGTGACAAGCGTACTAACGGACAGACAGACAGAGAGACGATGCATTTTATATATTATAGATTATATATTCTTACATATTTGATAAAAAATATTTTTTTTGTAGTAAAATACATATGGGGTGAATAGTGATTGCGTAAACATCGTAATATACTTTTATTTCAATTATTTAGATTTTCCATTATTTCCAACTTTAACAGAAATTGTATTTATAATATTTGATTACTGAGTAACTTAAAATGAAAAAAAAAAATGAGATAAATATAGAACAAACGGTTAAGTTGGTCAAAACGTACGTAAACACAGCACGGAAATTATTGTATTTATTTCCCTTCCTAACGGTAAGCTTTGTATTCGGGAGAAAATTACCTAGAATATGTCTCTATAACAGCAAGATCTAAGCTTTTTATGAGCTCCACCGAAGTTTTTAGATGAATTTTGACCTGCTGCCTGAATTTCTAATCCAATTTTCCAATTTTTTAAAATTAAGTGCTAATCAGTTTATTTATCTGCAATTACATAAAAAATATTTGTGTTAAGTTCCGAAAGAAAAATTAATATAATTTTAATAAATTGTCAGTAATAAAAAGTTTTTGAAAAAATGAGCAGAGAATTTAAATTTAGCGAATTAAATAATATTATATTGAGTTAATACAGAAGGAAAAATATTTATTTGTAACAAAAATTAGTACATTTTTAGTAAAAATGGATTAGAAATTCGACTTTAACGTGTCAAAAAACATATGAACTCATGTATCCCAGCGAGGTAATAATGCGAATAGGAAAAATCAATTTGTTTATAACTTAAGCTTTGCATTAAAAATACAAAAATTCTGTTGATAAAAGAAGGGATTAGAATCATATTATAGTATTCGAACACTGGTTAATTTATCTGCCGCCCTCAGACGGGTCCAAAAACTTTACAGGTTCGAAAAATTCGTAGAAATTCAAAGAACCAGCATTTATGGCAGATAATATTTTTCCACTGCTTTTTGGGTTCCAAACCAACTATATCTCGAATATTTGCCACTGAGTGAGTAGTTCATTTTTTGAGCCCTTTTTTTTCAAGAAAAAAAAGAGGTTTACTCCCACAGGAACCGGTCTCCGTGGCAGATATTAAGGCTGTAGTATCCTCACAACATATAAAACTGCCACTGCACGATGGGTTCACTTACCCTCAATTTTTTTGCAACTTCCGCTCTCCATAACCACGGCGGGAACCGAAATTTGTATTTAGTTTGTCCAAAATTTTGGTTGTGAGCTCCCGGACTGTATATGAAAGAACGCCCGCGTTCACGTGAGTAGTCGTCTTCAAGCTACGTTGCCACAGCGAAAATTCACTTCATAAAATACATGAAAAAGTAATATTTATCTAATATTTTTGCAACAACTAGGATTTAAACTGCCTTCATATTTTAACAAACGAAAGCAAAGTAATTTTTTTATGTAGATATATTTTTTTGTGACTTTTTACCGTTTAATACACATACGACAACGAAAATTCTAAAAGACGCATGCCTTTGATCGAAGAAAAGTATAGATTCCTATCTTTTACGTGTTAAATATCTGAAACTTTTCCAATTAATTATGGCAATACGGTGCGGCGTGGTAAACCATCTTTATATTGAAGTAGTGAATGCATAATGCTAAAATCTATTATTTCTCAAAATTTCAAGCAAAACTACTTTCTTCAGTTACTCGTAAGAAATTCCTTAACAGTAATAACACCAAAAATAATTTAAATGGTAAATTACTATACATAGACTTGCGAAAAATATTTACTTTTTAAGGTCACAGACATAAAAAAAAGATATATCTGTTGCAAGCTAAAAATAACAACAAAAACATTTTTTTTATTCACAAAAACTACAAATTATTGCTTGGTAACGTTTATCTCGGCCTAAAATTATGATGGTGTAACTCACTGTTCCGGTCTATGACCATTTTTTTAAACGGAAGTATGCTCAATGTTCATATTAATCATAGTTGGTTAACATAGTTTTAAATATACAAGTCTGTTTTACCATCGGTAATGTCTATAATTTTAAAAATTTTAAATTTAATGCCAAAATACACACTCAAGGATTTATGCTTAGTCATTGAATAATACTTGAATCATACATGGGGTGAAAAGTAGTACAAAGAAAAAAACCATATGATTTCCAGTTAGCGTCAACTCTCAGAAGATTCGTGTAAAATATTCATGACATTTTATCTATTAGTTTGCGAGTTGCAGCTGCTTTAGTGATGCTACTTTTGCTTTTTCTAAAACGTTGAAACAAAAAGACTTTCGTGTATTCATTAAACATTGATTTTTGTTGTTAGTTCCGTCAGAAGTAATTATATGTCATTGGTTTAGGGAAATTAAAAGCTATCATACAAGCACCGATGATGCATCACGTTCCGGATGTCCATATTCACTCCAAAAAATACGAAAAAAATCCACCCTATTGTTCCGAATGACCGCAAGGTAAAAGTTAGAGAAATGGTTGACATCGTGAAGATATCGACAGAACGCGTGACGCCTATTTTGCTTAAATATTTGCATATGAAAAAGTGATTTGCCCGATCGGTGCCATGCCCTTTTACGACTGAATAAAAGCACTGTTTGGCACTGTTTCGGCGTAATCCAAAGGAAGCTAGACACTAGAAAGGCTTCTGGCGCTGACGGAATAGCTGCCATAGTTCTTAAAATCTGTACGAGGGAACTAACACCAGTTTTCTGTAGACTTTTCAACCTATCCTATAGAAAGAGAATATTTCCTTCCTGCTGGAAATGTGCTATAGTTCAGCCGATACCTAAAAAAGGCAAGAAGACCTTGCCAAATAACTACCGACCAATCGCACTGTTTTCAATAATATCGAAAGTCATGGAAAAGGCTATCAATCAGCATCTTCTAAAATATCTTGAAGGATTCAACATTATTAGCGATCACCAATATGGCTTTCGTAAAAATAGATCAACAGGAGATCTTCTGACTTATGTAACACATGTTTGGAACAATGCAATTGAACACTTTGGAGAATCTCGAGCGGTTGCTCTTGACATATCCAAGGCAATCGACTGTGTTTGGCACGATGGGCTGTTGGCGAAGCTACGTTCTTATGGTTTGTCGGAAAAGTTCTGTGTGTGGCTCTCATGTTTCCTCAGAGAGCGTTCTTTACGAGTGGCAGTCGACGGATTTCTTTCTAACACCTTCACTATCAACGCCAGTGTACCCAAGGCTCCATACTGTCTCCTACTCTCTTTCTCATTTACATTAACGATCTGCTGGAAAAGGCCGAGAATCCAATCTACAGCTTTGCAGATGACAGTACACTTATCTCTTCATTCACTTTGAACGCTCGGACATCGGCTACTCAGACGAATATCCGCAGACAGCAGGAAGTCATTCAACTTAACAAAGACCTGTAAGAAATTCTATCTTGGGGTGACAGTAACCAAGTGGAATTTATCACTACAAAAACCCAGGCGGCAGTTTTTTCTAAAATAGTTAACGTTGCTGAACCCGACATAGTTATGTCGGGGCACTCCATTCCTCTAACATCGTCACTCAATTTGTTGAGGGTTAATTTGGGAGCAAATATGTCCTAGCATGGACATGTTGCAGGCATAACAAGGAGAGCTTCTCAAAAGTTGGGAATATTATTTCGAGCCAGAAAGCTTTACACTCCACAACAACTGTTAATTCTTTACAAAGCTCAAATTCGACCAACTATGGAATACTGCTCCCATGTTTGGAGCTCCGCTCCCAAACATACACTGCATTTGTTGGATTCTATTCAGAGAAGAGCTGTTCGTCTGATTGGAGACCCGGAACTGACCGTCGGCCTTGATTCGCTGGAACATCGAAGAACGGTTGGCGACTTGAGCCTATTCTACAAGTACTTTCATGAAAAGTGTTCGAAGGATGTGGCCCGCTTAATTCCTCTCAGAGCGGTGCATGTTAGAAGTACACGTCACGCTAATTCTTCATATCCGTATGAGGTTCAGCTTGTTACTCCTCGTACAACGCTTTTCAAGCAGTCTTTTATATGGAGAAAATCATCCCTTTGGAATAATTTGCCCAGGACTGTGTTTCCCACCGAGTACAATCTACAGCGATTCAAGAACAACGTGAATCGCTTTCTCCGCACACGTGTCGCTCCTGTAGCGCTTTAGGGACTTCCCTGTAGCACGTGTGCTAGACCCATAAAAAAAAAAGAAGGTTTTGGGACGGTTCATAACAATGGACGAAAACATGGATCCACCACTACACGTCCGTTCCAACAGTAGCGGCTGAACCGCATCAAAGCGGAAAGAAGAGTTCAAGAACACAAACATCAACTGGAACGGTTTTGTGGGACGCACATGAAATAATACTAATCGACTATCTTTGGAAGGGACAAACAATCAGTGGAAACTACTCTCAGAAGATTCATGTAAAATATTCATGACATTTTGTCTATTAGTTTGCGAGTTGCTGCTGTTTTAGTGATGCTACTTTTGATTTTTCCACGATGGAACAAAAAGACATGTGTTCATTAAGCATTGATTTTTGTTGTCTGATCCGTCGGAAGTAATTATATGTCACTGCTTTAGAGAGCTTAAATGCGATTGTACAAGCACCAATGATGTATCTCGTTCCGGATGTCCAAATTCACTCCAAAAAATACGAAAAAATCCACCATCTCGTTCTGAATGACCACAAGGTAAAAGTGAGAGAGATGGTTGACATCGTGAAGATATCAACAGAAGGCGTGATGCCTATTTTGCTTAAATATTTGCATATGAAAATGTGATGTGCCCGATCGGTACCACGCACTTTTACTATTGAATAAAAACGCTGTTTGGCACTGTTTCGGCGTAATCCAAAGGAAGCTTTTGGGTCGGTTCATAACAATGGACGAAACATGGATCCACCACTACACGTCCGTTCCAACAATAGCGGCTGAACCGCATCAAAGCGGAAAGAAAAGTTCAAGAACACAAACATCAGCTGGAACGGGTGTATGAGACGCACATGAAATAATATCAATCGACTATCTTTAGAAGGGACCAACAATCACTGGGGACTACTCTCAGAAGATTCATGTAAAATATTCATGATATTTTATCTATTAGTTAGGGAGTTGCGGCTGTTTTAATGATGCAACTTTTGATTTTTCCAAAACGATGGAACAAAAAGACTTTCGTGTGTTCATTAAGCATTGATTTTTGTTGTCTGTTCCGTCGGAAGTAATTATATGTCATTGATTTAGTGAACTTAAATGCGATCGTACAAGCACCGATGATGCATCACGTTCCGGATGTCCAAATTCACTCCAAAAAATACGAAAAAATCCACCATATTGTTCTGAATGACCGCATGGTAAAAGTGAGAGAAATGGTTGACATCGTGAAGATATCAACAGAAGGCGTGATGCCTATTTCGCTAAAATATTTGCATATGAAAAAGTTATGTGTCCGATCGGTGCCACGCACTTTTTTGATTGAACAAAGACGCTGTTTGGAACTGTTTCGGCGTATTCCAAAGGAAGTTTTTAGGTCGGTTCATAACAATGGACGAAACATGGATCCTCCACTACACGTCCGTTCCAACAATAGCGGCTGAACCGCATCAAAGCGGAAAGAAGAGTTCAAGAACACAAACATCAGCTGGAACGATTTTGTGGGACGCACATGAAATAATACTAATCGACTATCTTTAGAAGGGACAAACAGAAGATTCATGTAAAATATTCATGACATTTTATCTATTAGTTAGCGAGTTGCTGCTATTTTAGTGATGCTACTTTTGATTTTTCCAAAACGATGGATCAAAAAGACTTTCGTGTGTTCATGAAACATTGATTTTTGTTGTCTGCTCCGTCGGAAGTAATTATATGTCATTAGTAAGGACACCCAAATATGCAAAGCGCATATATTGCATATTTTGCGTATTATATGCATTTTTCTAAATATTTGCATAAATGCTTTAAAAATAGCATATATGTGCATATTTAAAAGAATTTATAATAATGTAGGTGTTTGGCAGGCATTTTCATTCATTTTTCGGAATAAGGGTCAATGTTTAGGCCGCCGCCGCCGCGCCGGTGGTTTTCCCCAAATAAATTTTATTATTTTATGGTCAGTAAAAACCAGTCAGTAAACCCCAGACGGCCATCAGAGCATACTTGTATTATTAATTTATTAGATTTCATTTTTGGTTGTGCTTTTAAAGTGGTTACGTCGATTTGTGCTTTTTATCTTGTGAGTCGTATTTTACTACAGTGAAATGCCCAAAGCCAGTAATGTGTCAGTGTGGCTTAAACCACACAAAGAACTAAGAATAGAGATGGGAAAAATCTACTGTTCTGCATGTGTTAAAATTGTAAGTATAATTTTTGAATACTATTGAATATACAGGGTATTTCATTTTCGTTTAATATTTAAACATAACGAAATTTTTGTCAGGATTTTGCCGTTGATGCTATTTTCAATGTTATTTAAGTTATTTTTGTTCCATTTAGCGAACAAAATTTCTATTTAACGAAACCACGAAATAGAAATACATACGTAAACGTATGTATTTCTAGGTAATCTAATAAAAAAGGTACAAAGCAGAATTTTAATTTTTGCCTGCTCCCCCATTTAAAATGGATTTTTTATTGCTACATTTGTATAGTACTCGTATCATATAATGTGAAACAATAAATTTACATTTTTCAAGTCTATTTCGATTTTTTTTACTGCATATTTACAACATGTATGTGCATATTTTTGCGCATATTTATGCGCATATTTTAAGTTTTCACTCCAAAAAATATGAAAAAATCCACCATATCGTTCTGAATGACCACAAGGTAAAAGTGAGAGAGATGGTTGACATGGTGAAGATATCAACAGAAGGCGTGATGCCTATTTTGCTTAAATATTTGCATATGAAAAAGTAATGTGCCCGATCGGTGCCACGCACTTTTACGTTTGAATAAAAACGCTGTTTGGCACGGTTTCGGCGGAATCCAAAGGAAGTTTTTGGGTCGGTTCATAACAATGGACGAAACATGGATCCACCACTACACGTCCGTTCCAACAGTAGCGGCTGAACCGCATCAAAGCGGAAAGAAGAGTTCAAGAACATAAACATCAGCTGGAACGGTTTTATGAGACGCACATAAAATAATACTAATCTACTATCTACTATCTTTAGAAGGGACAAACAATCATTGGGGACTACTCTCAGAAGATTCATGTAAAATATTCATGACATTTTATCTATTAGTTAGCGAGTTGCGGCTGTTTTAGTGATGCAACTTTTGATTTTTCCAAAACGATGGAACGAAAAGACTTTCGTGTGTTCATTAAACATTGATTTTTGTTGTCTGCTCCGTCGAAAGTAATTATATGTCATTGGTTTAGCGAATTTAAATGCGATTGTACAAGAACCGATGATGCATCACGTTCCGGATGTCCAAATTCATTCAGAAAAATACGAAAAAATCCACAATATTTTTCTGAATGACCGTAAGGTAAAAGTTAAAGAGATGTTGGAGATCGTGAAGATATCAACAGAACGCGTGATGCCTATTTTGCTTAAAAATTTGCATATGAAAAAGTGATGTGCCCGATCGGTACCACGCACTTTTACGATTGAATAAAAACGCTGTTTGGCACAGTTTCGGCGTAATCCAAAGGAAGTTTTTGGGTCGGTTCATAACAATGGACGAAACATGGATCCACCACTACACGTCCGTTCCAACAGTAGCGGCTGAACCGCATCAAAGCGGAAAGAAGAGTTCAAGAACACAAACATCACTGGAGACTACTCTCAGAAGATTCATGTAAAATATTCATGACATTTTATCTATTAGTTAGCGAGTTTGCGGCTATTTTAGTGATGCTACTTTGATTTTTCCAAAACGATGAAACAAAAAAACTTTCGTGTGTTCATTAAACATTGATTGTCAGCTCCGTCGGAAGTAATTATATGTCATTGGTTTAGCGAACTTAAATGCGATCGTACAAGCACCGATGATGCATCACGTTCCGGATGTTCAAATTCGCTCCAAAAAATATGAAAAAATCCACTATATTGTTCTGAATGTCCGCATGGTAAAAGTGAGAGAGATGGTTGACATCGTGAAGATATCAACAGAACTCGTGATGCCTATTTTGCTTAAATATTTGCATATGAAAACGTATGTGCCCGATCGGTACCACGCACTTTTACGATTGAAAAAAAACGCTGTTTGGCACCGTTTCGGTGTAATCCAAAGGAAGTTTTTTGGGTTGGTTCATAATAATGGGCGAAACATGGATCCACCACTACACGTCCGTTCCAACAATAGCGGCTGAACCGCATCAAAGCGGAAAGAAAAGTTCAAGAACACAAACATCAGCTGGAACGGTTTTGTGGGACGCACATGAAATAATACTAATCGACTATCTTTAGAAGGGACAAACAATCACTGGGGACTACTCTCAGAAGATTCATGTAAAACATTCATGACATTTTATCTATTAGTTAGCGAGTTGCGGCTGTTTTAGTGATGCTACTTTTGATTTTTCCAAAACAAAAAGACTTTCGTGTGTTCATTAAACATTGATTTTTGTTGTCTGCTCCGTCGAAAGTAATTATATGTCATTGGTTTAGCGAATTTAAATGCGATTGTACAAGAACCGATGATGCATCACGTTCCGGATGTCCAAATTCATTCAAAAAAATACGAAAAAATCCACAATATTTTTCCGAATGACCGTAAGGTAAAAGTTAAAGAGATGTTGGAGATCGTGAAGATATCAACAGAACGCGTGATGCCTATTTTGCTTAAAAATTTGCATATGAAAAAGTGATGTGCCCGATCGGTACCACGCACTTTTACGATTGAATAAAAACGCTGTTTGGCACAGTTTCGGCGTAATCCAAAGGAAGTTTTTGGGTCGGTTCATAACAATGGACGAAACATGGATCCACCACTACACGTCCGTTCCAACAGTAGCGGCTGAACCGCATCAAAGCGGAAAGAAGAGTTCAAGAACACAAACATCAGCTAGAACGGTTTTGTGGGACGCACATGAAATAATACTAATCGACTATCTTTGGAAGGGACAAACAATCAGTGGAAACTACTCTCAGAAGATTCATGTAAAATATTCATGACATTTTGTCAATTAGTTTGCGAGTTGCTGGTGTTTTAGTGATGCTACTTTTGATTTTTCCAAAACGATGGAACAAAAAGACTTTCATGTGTTCATTAAGCATTGATTTTTGTTGTCTGATCCGTCGGAAGTAATTATATGTCACTGCTTTAGAGAGCTTAAATGCGATTGTACAAGCACCAATGATGTATCTCGTTCCGGATGTCCAAATTCACTCCAAAAAATACGAAAAAATCCACCATATCGTCCTGAATGACCACAAGGTAAAAGTGAGAGAGATGCTGACATCGTGAAGATATCAACAGAAGGCGTGATGCCTATTTTGCTTAAATATTTGCATATGAAAAAGTGATGGGCCCGATCGGTGCCACGCACTTTTACGACTGAACAAAAACGCTATTTGGCACTGTTTTGGCGTAATCCAAAGAAAGTTTTTGGGTCGGTTCATAATAATGGACGAAACATGGATCCACCACTACACGTCCGTTCCAACAATACCGGCTGAACCGCATCAAAGTGGAAAGAAGAAGTTCAAGAACACAAACATCAGCTCGAACGGTTTTGTGGGACGCACATGAAATAATACTAATCGACTATCTTTAGAAGGGACAAACAGAAGATTCATGTAAAATATTCATGACATTTTATCTATTAGTTAGCGAGTTGCTGCTATTTTAGTGATGCTACTTTTAATTTTTCCAAAACGATGGATCAAAAAGACTTTCGTGTGTTCATGAAACATTGATTTTTGTTGTCTGCTCCGTCGGAAGTAATTATATGTCATTAGTAAGGACACCCAAATATGCAAAGCGCATATATTGCATATTTTGCGTATATATGCATTTTTCTAAATATTTGCAAAATGCTTTAAAAATAGCATATATGTGCATATTTAAAGGAATTTATAATAATGTAGGTGTTTGGCAGGCATTTTCATTCATTTTTCGGAATAAGGGTCAATGTTTAGACCGCCGCCGCCGCGCCGGTGGTTTTCCCCAAATAAATTTTATTATTTTATGGTCAGTAAAAACCAGTCAGTAAACCCCAGACGGCCATCAGAGCATACTTGTATTATTAATTTATTAGATTTCATTTTTGGTTGTGCTTTTAAAGTGGTTACGTCGATTTGTGCTTTTTATCTTGTGAGTCGTATTTTACTACAGTGAAATGCCCAAAGCCAGTAATGTGTCAGTGTGGATTAAACCACACAAAGAACTAAGAATAGAGATGGGAAAAATCTACTGTTCTGCATGTGTTAAAATTGTAAGTATAATTTTTGAATAGCTATTGAATATACAGGGTATTTCATTTTCGTTTAATATTTAAACATAACGAAATTTTTGTCAGGATTTTGCCGTTGATGCTATTTTCAATGTTATTTAACGAACAAAATTTCTATTTAACGAAACCACGAAATAGAAATACATACGTAAACGTATGTATTTCTTGGTAATCTAATAAAAAAGGTACAAAGCAGAATTTTAATTTTTTGCCTGCTCCCCCATTTAAAATGGATTTTTTGTTGCTACATTTGTATAGTACTCGTATTATGTAATGTGAAACAATAAATTTACATTTTTCAAGTCTATTTCGATTTCTTTTACTGCATATTTACAACATGTATGTGCATATTTTGAGAAAATTATTTGCATATTTATCCGCATATTTTAAAGTTTTTCACTTGCATATTTGGGTTTCCTTAGCCATTAGTTTAGCGAGGTTAAATGCGATTGTACAAGCACCAATGATGCATCACGTTCCGGATGCCCAAATTCACTCCAAAAAATACGAAAAAACCCACCATATCGTTCTGAATGGCCACAAGGTAAAAGTGAGAGAGATGGTTGACATCGTGAAGATATCAACAGAAAGCGTGATGCCTATTTTGCTTAAATATTTGCATATGAAAAAGTGATGTGCCCGATCGGTGCCACGCACTTTTACGATTGAATAAAAACGCTGTTTGGCACGGTTGCGGCGTAATCCAAAGGAAGTTTTTGGGTCGGTTCATAACAATAGACGAAACATGGATCCACCACTACACGTCCGTTCTAACAGTAGTGGCTGAACCACTGAAAACGGAAAGAAGCGTTCAAGAATACAAACATCAGCTGGAACGGTTTTATGGGACGCACATGAAATAATACTAATCGACTATCTTTAGAAGGGACAAACAAACACCGGAGACTACTACGTTTGAATTGTGAAATTAAGAAAAAAAAGCCGCATTTAGCGAAGAAGAAAATGTCGTTTCATCAAAATAATGCACCAGCTCACAACTCTATTGATTGATGTTGAAATGTTCGCCGTATTCACCAAATGTGGCCCTGAATGATTATTACCTCTATCGACATATGAAACGATGGCTCCAGGTAAAGAGATTTGGGGCAAATAAAGAAGTCGAATGGGAAACTGAGGCTTATTTTAGAGAACTCGACAAATTATACTCTACGGAAGGTATTCAAAATATCACTGTAATAAGTGATTTTGAAGAATAAAAACGATTTTTGGCAAGTGATCGTTTGCCTTTTGTACTTAGCTACAGTTTATCTAATATTTTTTTAGTTTATTATCATACTATTCACTTTACCATCACTGCTTATTTCTTATGTTACCTAACGCAATAAAATATATCTTATAACCAGGCCAGAGAACATACGTATTTTCTAAAAAAACACATAAATCAGATAAGTGCTTCTTGAATGCTAAGCGCACTAACGGACAGAGAGACGTTGTGTTTTATATATTATACATTTTTTTTGATAAATATTAAGCTAAGAATTAAAAAAAAAACACGTAAATCGAATAAGTGGTTTTCGAACTAACGGACAAACAGACAGACAGAGAGACGTTGCGTTTTCTATATATTATTATTATTATTACAAAAAGTTCTTCTTTCTCACATTTGATCAATGTGGTTCCATGTTTGGCTGACGGGCCAAAACCAAGTCAGCACAAACGCTATTACTATTCCGTATTAAGGAATGACCTGACAATGTTACATGTTTTCAAAATCACTGACTTCTGAATGTTTCTGTGTATGTCTGTGTTGAGTCCCAATTGCACTAAATGTGGTGTGAATGTTATTGGTGTAAGGCCTGTGGCTGATATAATGAGGGGGACAATGATGACTTTTTCCTGTCTCCATAGCCTTTTTATTTCCGTTGCAAGGTCTGTGTATTTGGAAATTTTTTCTGTGTATTTCGCTTGGATGTTTGTGTCGTTGGGGACAGCTATGTCAATCAAATAGGTGACTTTTCCTTTTTTGCACTGAAAAGTAATATCGGGTCTATTGGCGGAGACTGTTTTATCTGTATGGATACCGATATCCCAGTAGAGCTTGTAATCTTCATTTTCAAGTATGGATGTTGGCGTGTATTTGTAGTAGGGATCTGTGTTTTCTATGAGTCTGTATGTTGTGGCTAGTGCTTGGTGAACCACTTTGGCAGCTGAATCATGCCTGGCTGTGTACTCCGTTCCGGCCAATATTTTACATCCGCTCGCTATGTGTTCGTATTATTATTATTATTATTATTATTATTATATAACCTGGCCAGAGAATATAAATTAAAAAAAAAAACACGTAAATCAGATAAGTGGTTCTCGAACTAACGGAGAAACAGACAGACAAAGAGACGTTGCGTTTTATATATATTATTATTATTATTATATAACCTGGCCAGAGAAACATATGTATGAATTAAAAGAAACACACGTAAATCGGATAAGTGGTTCTCAAGTGATAAGCGCACTAACGGACAAATCGATAGACAGACAGAGAGATGTTGCATTATATATATATATATATATATATATATATATATATATATATATATATATATATATATATATACATATATATATATATATATATATATATATATATATATGTATATATATATATATATATATATATATATATATATATATATATATATATATATATATAATAGAATATTATAGATAACCTGGCCAGAGAAATATTAATTTAAACATGTTTTCTCATAGTTCTGATTAATTAGTTAGTTAATAACAAAAAATAGTATAGAAAGTAGCTCTATTGCTCCCCTTACTTCCTCTTTCCATGTTCTTCATGGTCTCCCTCGACTTCGTTTTCTATTCTCTCTTGCTTCATATACTCTTCTTACCAGTCTTTCCTGTCCCATTCTTTGTATATGTCCAAACCACCTCAACTGATTTTCCTCTAATTTCTCCTGTATTGGCTTCATCTCCAGTATTTCCCGTATATTAACGTTTCTTATCCTATCCAGTCTTGTCTTTCCTTAAATCTCTCTGAGAAATCTCATTTCGATGCTTTGTATCTTACTTCTGTGACTTCGTGTTGTTGTCCACACTTCGGAGCAGTATGTAATTATAGGTGTTGTCACCTTTGTGAAGATTTGTAGTTTTGTTGATTTTGGTATTTCTTTTTTGCTTAGAAATGTGTTCTTGATACTATTAAAGAGTTTCCCCGCTGCCTCTGTCCTCGGCCTAATCTCCTCAACCCGCCCTCCATCCCTCGTCACCATTGCACCCAAATATTTGAAACTCTCCACCTGCTGTATCTTTTCTTCTCTTAGGTATATTTCATGCGTTTCGTTCTCCTTGCTTATGATCATTGTCCTCGTTTTTTTCACGTTTATGCTCATATTCATGCGTTCCAAGCTTTCGTTATACACCTTTAAACTTTCTTTCAAATTTTTCTCGTTTTTTGCGATCAGTACCATATAGTCAGCGTATGTTATTCCAACTCTCTCCATGTTCCGGAACCCTACCCAGTATTTCTTTCTTTGTTTTTATGGCCTCGTCTATCACTACCGAGAACAGCAGTGATACTCAGTATACACCCTTGTCTGACGCCTTTAAATGTTTCGAAACTCTCTGACTTTTCATATCTTACTCTAACATAATTTGTTGTTTGTCTATATAGACATTTTATTCTATTTATTGTCTTTTCATTAATTCCTCTATTCTCCAGAGTCCTCTGTCTATTCTGTCGAAAGCCTTTTCCAGGTCTATGAAACATAGGTGTACTTCTCCTGCTTCTCTTAGGATTTTTTAAGCTCACTTGCCTGATTATGAAGTTGGCATCGGTCACTCCTCTATTTGATCTGAAACCAAATTATGTGTCTTCGTGCGTATAGTTTTCCTACTACACTGAGTAATGTGATTCCTCGGAAGTTATTACAGTCTCTTGTGTATCCTTTTTTTTCATATAACTGAGTTAAAATTTGTCCATTACCTCAACTGCTCGTATTAATATTAAAACTATACAATGTTTAGCAACCACCAATCCTTTCACCCCCTTCCTCTGGTAAAATTGACTTTATACCCAAGAAGAGACAAATCATGTCATTCATGTAAAATTTCAATGAATGCCCTAAAAAGAGGCAGAAAACAGTGAAGTACATTGAAATCCTGTTTTATACACAAAGTCATTTCATGTTACATAGCTAAAAGAACTGCTGACTGCTGTCTTGCTGCATCCTGGCTTGGATCTCCAACGCTGTTGCCACTTTTATTTATTAATTTTATGTTAGCTGAAACTCTACACGTAATTATAATAAACTTTTAATAATACTGAGTAGACCAGTAAATTTTGTTGACTTTTGAAAATGTGACAATATTACACATTTGATAAATTTATTAGCTGACGATCTAGTAAACGAGTTTTCAGATCAAGTTATATGTGTGATCATGTTTTATGGTAAACATGTTTTATTGTAAATATGCGGAGGGGAATTGACCCAATCATTAATTTATTGTTTTTTAGTCACAGTGCCATTTTACTTACATTAACTTTAAGAACATTCTGTATATGTGTTAACTGACCTATAAAATCGAATATATATGCAGCTAAATTACAGATAAGATATACAACATTTGAATAATTTCACAATTTTTAACATTATAGGAAATATTAAATACAGTTAAAATTACTTTTTTTCATTTAAGTGCTTTTTATATATTCTTAATACACCAGGCTGACTTGTTGGCGAATTTAAAGATTTCGCAAGCTGCGTTAATCTTTCATCTCTTGCAGGCTAAAACGGTAAAGTGTTAATGTATTTCTACCGTGTTCCATTTTGAAGAGACTCTCAACTCGCTATGAAATATGATGGTGCATTAAGGCAGATACGTACTAAGGATTAATACCTGATAATATTTTATTTCTTGATTTTTTTATACGTTTACATTAGAGACATGTATTTATTATCTAATTAGTGTAAGCTGGCTTTTAGATAACTGAAGATAATGTCGATAAATCAAAAAAAAAATATATTTTCTGTTCTGTTCTGCAAACACGATTTCAATTACTTTCATTAATTTTATATATATATATATATATATATATATATATATATATATATATATATATATATAAATATATATATATATATATATATATATATATATATATATATATAAATATATATATATATATATATATATATATATATATATATATATATATATATAAATATATATATATATATATATATATATATATATATATATATATATATATATATATATATATATATATAAATATATATATATATATATATATATATATATATATATATATATATATATATATATATATATATATGGCTGTTTTGTTTCAGTGTCGGTCTTTGTTATGACAATTGTTATTTATGGTCATTCTTGTTAGATTAATTTGCACACTGCATGTAAGTCACTTGCAACTTTTACTTTGGCACTTCTTTATAATAATAATGTATACTTCTTTATACCAACAATAAGAACTTATTAAAAATTATAAATTAAAAAATTAAAAATTAAATTTAACAATAATAATTTTCTACGCCCGACTTTCCTCATTGGTTGCTTCATTATCTCTTTTTTAGTTTGTGCCCTGATGAAGGTCCCAACCTAGGACCGAAATATTGACTAAATGAATATTGTGTAAACATCTGTTGTGCCCCCTTTGCCGAGTCCCCAACTATTTTCATATCTTAAGATTTTGTTAGATACGGCAACTTTTGTTTTCTCTCTCTTTATTTTATATATATATATATATATATATATATATATATATATATGTATATATGTATATATATATATATATATATATATATATATATATATATATATATATATATATATATATATGTATATATGTATGTATATATATATATATATATATATATATATATATATATATATATATATATATATATACATATATATATATATATATATATATATATATATATATATATGTAGATATATATATATATATATATATATATATATATATATATATATATATATATATACATATATATATATATATATATATATATATATATATATATATATATATATATATATATGTATATATATATATATATATATATATATATATATGTATATATATATATATATATATATATATATATATATATATATATATACATATATATATATATATGTATATATATATATATATATATATATATATATATATATATATATATAAATATATACAGTGAAGTCTGCTTATAATGAACCCGTTTATAGAGAATTTCCAGTTAAAACGAACTATTTAATAATGCACGAAAAATAATAATTTTCTACGCCCGACTTTCCTCATTGGTTGCTTCATTATCTCTTTTTTAGTTTGTGCCCTGATGAAGGTCCCAACCTAGGACCGAAATATTGACTAAATGAATATTGTGTAAACATCTGTTGTGCCTCCTTTGCCGAGTCCCCAACTATTTTCATATCTTAAGATTTTGTTAGATACGGCAACTTTTGTTTTCTCTCTCTTTATTTTATATATATATATATATATATATATATATATATATATATATATATATATATATATATATATATATATATATATATATATATATATGTATATATGTATATATATATCTATATATATATATATATATATATATATATATATATATATATATATATATATATATATATATATATGTATATATGTATGTATATATATATATATACATATATATATATATATATATATATATATATATATATATATATATATATATATATATATATATATATATATGTAGATATATATATATATATACATATATATATATATATATATATATATATATATATATATATATATGTATATATATATATATATATATATATATATATATATATATATATGTATATATATATATATATATATATATATATACATATATATATATATATATATATATATATATATATATATATGTATATATATATATATATATATATATATATATATATATATATATATAAATATATACAGTGAAGTCTGCTTATAATGAACCCGTTTATAGAGAATTTCCAGTTAAAACGAACTATTTAATAATGCACGAAAAAACTTCCATAAGACCAATGCAAATTTTTATCGGTTTTAACGAACCCGATTATAGCAAACTTCCGGATAGCGAAAGCGAACCAAATTTGGATGTTTTGTGTCCGTTTACAACGAACTTGCCACTCCCTGTGTTCGAAGTCACGCGACATGATCTAGGGAATTCACCGAAACTTGCTGGGAACCCCTATTCTACTTGTTTCCGCCGTGTCGCTAGTTCGAGCAGTATTATTTTCAATTCACTTGTTGTGTTATGCGGTTCTAAAACTTATTTGATCAAAGTAGCAAGGTGAATGTTTAAGTTTTTATTTTAAAATGAATACACAAAAACGTAAAGCGTTTACTTTAAAAGACAAACACGATATTATAAGGAAAATAGAAAATGGAGTTAAACAAAGTGTCCTTTGCAAACAGTTGAATTTAACTAAATCTACGGTTTCTACCATATAGCAGAAGAGGCAAGAAATCTTATCAATTCATGATAAAAGAAACTTTAGTGGTAAAAAAGTAGGAAAATCTACACATGACCAAGTCGATAAAGGACTGGTTTAGTCAGAAACGACATGAACATGTACTATTACCAGCTATACTTTACAAGAGAAAGCTAGTGAATTGGGAAGGAAAATAGAGAACACCGAGTTTAACTGTTCTAGAAGTTAGATTGAACGATTTAAAGAGCGACATAATATTAGTGGGGATAAGATGGCAAGAAAAACTGTAGGAGGGGATATGACCGTTCTTGATCAGTGGTTGGCCAATGTATGGCCTGAAATTCGAGAAAGTTATGAATATGTGGAAATTTTTAATGCGGATGAAACGGGTTTGTTTTACAAGATGACGCCTGATAAGACTGCAAGTATGTCTGGAACAGAGAAAAGAAAGTTGTTGGTGATAGGAAAGTCCGCCAATCCTAGGCGTTTTAAAAACAAACATTTACCAGTAAAGTACAAATCAAACAGTAAAGCCTGGATGACACAGAAATTTTTAAAAACGAACTGATCGAATGGGATAAAGAATTAAAATTCACTAATAGAAAAATATTACTTTTAACTGACAACTGTCCAGCGCACCCTGAAGTTGATTAACAGCAAATAAAATTGGTTTTTATGCCTCCAAACACAAGGGCAAAGCTTCAGCCTATGGATCGAGGTGTGATACATTCTTTAAAATGTCATAAAAGAAAGAATTTACTTATGAAAATGTTAGAAACGATCGATAAAGGTAACATTTTTTCTGTAATTCTCTTGGACGCTATAAACTTTATCCATATGGCTTGGCAAATAGTCAGTAAAGAAACCATTGCAAACTGTTTTAAGCATGGAGGATTTTTAAGGAAGGAATGTAGATCTGACTCAGATGATGAGCTACCGATGACTCAGTGGATTGAAAAACATCGAGAAGATCCTACTGAATGTCTAGAATTTGTTTACGATGCTGACATTCAACAAAGTACAGTGGAAATCGAGATTAAAAAGATGTCTAATCACTTTAATTTTGAAGAATATGTATGTGCTGATAATGAGTTAATGACGAGAGAAATATTAACTGATGATCAAATTGTGATATCAGTGACTTCTGGAAAGATTTTAAGCGATAATGACGACGAAGACGAGCTTGGAGAAGGAGCTAATATTTATGTTCCATCCATTTTACAAATGACTAAGAAAATGACTGAAACTCGCAACTTTTTGGAATCTCGTGAAGTTCTTGAACATATGAGGCGTTGCGGATAGTAAGGGCGAACTCAACATTGGGTCAATTTTTTTTTTTATATAATTCTATTTTATAGTACTTTTCCTACATCACATACCGGTCTAATTGTTGAGTTCGCCCTTGCTTCGCCTTCAAATTTCAGTATCAAATAAATGAAAAATTTCGAACAGGCGATAGCCGGGCGGGTAGTAAGGGCGAACTCAACAATTTCGCGCGGAGCAACCGCCGGTATTGCGTCACTAAATGAGGTTTACTTGAAATTTTACGCTTTCTGCGTGTTAGTTCAAGTTAATTTTGAAGTTAATACGTTTATGTTTTGTTTGGTTTTGTTGCTTCTTTTTTTAAGAAAAGTATGGCGCAACCTGGACCTTCTAGTAGTGAAGTAAGTGTACAACATTTAGATGGTAGTGCTGTGTCGGGTTATTCGCGAAAGAGACCTGCTAAGATGAATGATTGGCAAAAAAACGAGTGTAAGTTGAAACGAAATTCAGGAAGTGCTTACATTTCAAGAAACAACAAAAGGCACGTTGTTGCCCGCAAAATTGGACCTCCTTGCAAGTGTGGATGTTTTGAGAAAATAGGCGCTGAACTGGTCACCAATATTTTTGACTCTTTTTGGCAAATTGGAAACTATGATCTACAGAATGCTTACTTATCAAAATTGTTGATCTGCAATGATGTAAAAAGATCTTACGTAAAGGGGCGTCCAAGTCGTACCCTGAGACGCATTCAATATAATGTGACTGTTGATCACGCTAATCGTGAAGTTTGTCGTACTGCGTTTTATAACATTCATGGCATCTCTGAAAAGCGCGTTCGAGTCGTACTTGACAAAACCAGCAGAACTGGAACTGTTACAACGGATCAAAGGGGGAGGTGTGAACCCGCGAAGAAAATAGGAAATGACGATCTTTCTAAAGTAAAAGAACACATCATGTCACTACCTACTGTCACCAGTCATTACAGTCGCGCCAAAAGCCCTCATCGAAAATACTTACCTGTTGGACTTAATATTAAAAAGCTCTATTCTCTTTACAATGAATGGCTTACGGAAAATTACCCTGGTTACAGCCCGGTAAATCAGCACTATTATCGTGATACGTTTAATATGCAGTTCAATATTGGTTTTGAGCCCCCAAAAAGTGACACCTGTAATTATGCGATAAAGTAGACATAAAAATTAAAAGTAGTCAAATGCACGATTCCGAAAATGTTGCTGAAATCGAGAATCTTAAACAAGAGAAGGAGTTACATCTGACCCGTGCAAAAGCTGCTCAGTCTCTTCTTAAGGGATTAAGGAGTAATGTCGATGACTCTTTTCTGGTCATAGCTTTTGATCTGCAGCAGGCTTTGCCAACCCCAAAGCTGACTACTGGGATTCAGTATTACAAAAGGAAGCTATGGACCTATAACTTTTGTATCCATAATGTAAAAACCGGTTCTTCAACGATGTACCTTTGGGATGAAAGTACAGGGAGGCGTGGATCATGTGAGATTGCAAGTTGCTTGTACGATTATTTGTGTAAAGTTGATGTTAATGTTAAAAAAGTTATTATGTTCAGTGATAACTGTTCTGGACAGAACAAGAATTTAAATCTTGTTTTGGCAAATCTATACTTTATACACAAAGACCAGTTCACTGAAATTAAACACTATTTTATGATACCTGGGCACTCATACCTTCCCTGTGATAGGGATTTTGGGAACATTGAGAGAGAAATACGGAATAGGACTGTGTATACCATGGATCACTATAAGTTAATGATTGAAAGCTGTCGCCGAAAAAACCAGTTTTGCGTTGTCCAACTTAGACAGGACATGATTTTCAATTTCTCTAATTTTCAAAAGAAAATTACTAAAATGCAGATGGCTGGTGCTAAGTTTAAAGATGGAAAGATCTTTGAATTTACAAATAACTTTAAGCAAGGTTTCTACATTCATTCTGCTTACAATTTGGATGTCAAAACGGCAGTCAAACTACAAAAAGGCAAGGTGAAAAACTATGATCCTGATCATTTTCATTTGGCCAGTGAAACACTGACGAGACTTTACAGTGCTCCCATTAAAATACCAGCCCCCAAATTAAAGGACATTCAGGACTTGTTACCGTATGTTCCCCTACCTTGGAGTCGGTACTTTACTAACATTATAGCCTCTCAAGACGCAGCAACGAATAAGAGCACCGAAAATGAAGATGTTATGGACGATGACCAAATAGATTACAACTGAACTTGGCTAATTATTTGTTTCTTTTCTTTAGTTTTTTTTATGTTAGTTTCAATACCATATTTCCACTGTTTTGTATGTTGTATCAAGTACCTATTTTGTAATAACAAAACCTGTAATTAAAACAATAACCTTAAAATTAAATAAAATGTGTTCAAAATTTTTAATACCGGTCTAATTTTTTCCCAGGTATTGCCAATTTTAGGTGATAGTGTAGCATCAGAAACGAACAGTAAAATATGAAAAAAAAATACACAAATAAATATTTAAAAAACATTTAAAAATTCACGGAATACACTATTCTACTTAAGTAAATAATAAAAAGCTAATAAATTATAAATAAATAATAAAAACCTAATTTTGCCAATATTTTGTTGCGTTCGCCATTTAGATTTTTCTATAAATTCAATTTTTTTCGAAACTTCATTTTGTTGAGTTCGCCCTTACTATCCGCAACGCCTCATATATGGAGTAGTTTTTGTGACCTTGACAATTATATAAACATCATTTCTTTTTTAAGTAAAATTATACAAACAAAAATTACTGGTTGTGTAAACTACTTTTTTAATGTTTTCAAATTTTGGATGGTTGTAGCTTCTACTTGATGGAAATTCAATATAAATATATAATAAAAGACTGTTTTTAGTCAATTTCCACTGGTGGAAATTGACTAAAAACAGTCTTTTATTATATATTTATATTGAATTTCCATCAAGTAGAAGCTACAACCATCCAAAATTTGAAAACATTAAAAAAGTAGTTTACACAACCAGTAATTTTTGTTTGTATAATTTTACTTAAAAAAGAAATGATGTTTATATAATTGTCAAGGTCACAAAAACTACTCCATATATGAGGCGTTGCGGATAGTAAGGGCGAACTCAACAAAATGAAGTTTCGAAAAAATTGAATTTATAGAAAAATCTAAATGGCGAACGCAACAAAATATTGGCAAAATTAGGTTTTTATTATTTATTTATAATTTATTAGCTTTTTATTATTTACTTAAGTAGAATAGTGTATTCCGTGAATTTTTAAATGTTTTTTAAATATTTATTTGTGTATTTTTTTTTTCATATTTTACTGTTCGTTTCTGATGCTACACTATCACCTAAAATTGGCAATACCTGGGAAAAAATTAGACCGGTATTAAAAATTTTGAACACATTTTATTTAATTTTAAGGTTATTGTTTTAATTACAGGTTTTGTTATTACAAAATAGGTACTTGATACAACATACAAAACAGTGGAAATATGGTATTGAAACTAACATAAAAAAAACTAAAGAAAAGAAACAAATAATTAGCCAAGTTCAGTTGTAATCTATTTGGTCATCGTCCATAACATCTTCATTTTCGGTGCTCTTATTCGTTGCTGCGTCTTGAGAGGCTATAATGTTAGTAAAGTACCGACTCCAAGGTAGGGGAACATACGGTAACAAGTCCTGAATGTCCTTTAATTTGGGGGCTGGTATTTTAATGGGAGCACTGTAAAGTCTCGTCAGTGTTTCACTGGCCAAATGAAAATGATCAGGATCATAGTTTTTCACCTTGCCTTTTTGTAGTTTGACTGCCGTTTTGACATCCAAATTGTAAGCAGAATGAATGTAGAAACCTTGCTTAAAGTTATTTGTAAATTCAAAGATCTTTCCATCTTTAAACTTAGCACCAGCCATCTGCATTTTAGTAATTTTCTTTTGAAAATTAGAGAAATTGAAAATCATGTCCTGTCTAAGTTGGACAACGCAAAACTGGTTTTTTCGGCGACAGCTTTCAATCATTAACTTATAGTGATCCATGGTATACACAGTCCTATTCCGTATTTCTCTCTCAATGTTCCCAAAATCCCTATCACAGGGAAGGTATGAGTGCCCAGGTATCATAAAATAGTGTTTAATTTCAGTGAACTGGTCTTTGTGTATAAAGTATAGATTTGCCAAAACAAGATTTAAATTCTTGTTCTGTCCAGAACAGTTATCACTGAACATAATAACTTTTTTAACATTAACATCAACTTTACACAAATAATCGTACAAGCAACTTGCAATCTCACATGATCCACGCCTCCCTGTACTTTCATCCCAAAGGTACATCGTTGAAGAACCGGTTTTTACATTATGGATACAAAAGTTATAGGTCCATAGCTTCCTTTTGTAATACTGAATCCCAGTAGTCAGCTTTGGGGTTGGCAAAGCCTGCTGCAGATCAAAAGCTATGACCAGAAAAGAGTCATCGACATTACTCCTTAATCCCTTAAGAAGAGACTGAGCAGCTTTTGCACGGGTCAGATGTAACTCCTTCTCTTGTTTAAGATTCTCGATTTCAGCAACATTTTCGGAATCGTGCATTTGACTACTTTTAATTTTTATGTCTACTTTATCGCATAATTACAGGTGTCACTTTTTGGGGGCTCAAAACCAATATTGAACTGCATATTAAACGTATCACGATAATAGTGCTGATTTACCGGGCTGTAACCAGGGTAATTTTCCGTAAGCCATTCATTGTAAAGAGAATAGAGCTTTTTAATATTAAGTCCAACAGGTAAGTATTTTCGATGAGGGCTTTTGGCGCGACTGTAATGACTGGTGACAGTAGGTAGTGACATGATGTGTTCTTTTACTTTAGAAAGATCGTCATTTCCTATTTTCTTCGCGGGTTCACACCTCCCCCTTTGATCCGTTGTAACAGTTCCAGTTCTGCTGGTTTTGTCAAGTACGACTCGAACGCGCTTTTCAGAGATGCCATGAATGTTATAAAACGCAGTACGACAAACTTCACGATTAGCGTGATCAACAGTCACATTATATTGAATGCGTCTCAGGGTACGACTTGGACGCCCCTTTACGTAAGATCTTTTTACATCATTGCAGATCAACAATTTTGATAAGTAAGCATTCTGTAGATCATAGTTTCCAATTTGCCAAAAAGAGTCAAAAATATTGGTGACCAGTTCAGCGCCTATTTTCTCAAAACATCCACACTTGCAAGGAGGTCCAATTTTGCGGGCAACAACGTGCCTTTTGTTGTTTCTTGAAATGTAAGCACTTCCCGAATTTCGTTTCAACTTACACTCGTTTTTTTGCCAATCATTCATCTTAGCAGGTCTCTTTCGCGAATAACCCGACACAGCACTACCATCTAAATGTTGTACACTTACTTCACTACTAGAAGGTCCAGGTTGCGCCATACTTTTCTTAAAAAAAGAAGCAACAAAACCAAACAAAACATAAACGTATTAACTTCAAAATTAACTTGAACTAACACGCAGAAAGCGTAAAATTTCAAGTAAACCTCATTTAGTGACGCAATACCGGCGGTTGCTCCGCGCGAAATTGTTGAGTTCGCCCTTACTACCCGCCCGGCTATCGCCTGTTCGAAATTTTTCATTTATTTGATACTGAAATTTGAAGGCGAAGCAAGGGCGAACTCAACAATTAGACCGGTATGTGATGTAGGAAAAGTACTATAAAATAGAATTATATAAAAAAAAAAATTGACCCAATGTTGAGTTCGCCCTTACTATCCGCAACGCCTCATATGTTCAAGAACTTCACGAGATTCCAAAAAGTTGCGAGTTTCAGTCATTTTCTTAGTCATTTGTAAAATGGATGGAACATAAATATTATCTCCTTCTCCAAGCTCGTCTTCGTCGTCATTATCGCTCAAATCTTTCCAGAAGTTACTGATGTCACAACTTGATCATCAGTTAATATTTCTCTCGTCATTAACTCATTATCAGCACATACATATTCTTCAAAATTAAAGTGATTAGACATCTTTTTAATCTCGATTTCCACTGTACTTTGTTGAATGTCAGCATCGTAAACAAATTCTAGACATTCAGTAGGATCTTCTCGATGTTTTTCAATCCACTGAGTCATCGGTAGCTCATCATCTGAGTCAGATCTACATTCCTTCCTTAAAAATCCTCCATGCTTAAAACAGTTTGCAATGGTTTCTTTACTGACTATTTGCCAAGCCATATGGATAAAGTTTATAGCGTCCAAGAGAATTACAGAAAAAATGTTACCTTTATCGATCGTTTCTAACATTTTCATAAGTAAATTCTTTCTTTTATGACATTTTAAAGAATGTATCACACCTCGATCCATAGGCTGAAGCTTTGCCCTTGTGTTTGGAGGCATAAAAACCAATTTTATTTGCTGTTAATCAACTTCAGGGTGCGCTGGACAGTTGTCAGTTAAAAGTAATATTTTTCTATTAGTGAATTTTAATTCTTTATCCCATTCGATCAGTTCGTTTTTAAAAATTTCTGTGTCATCCAGGCTTTACTGTTTGATTTGTACTTTACTGGTAAATGTTTGTTTTTAAAACGCCTAGGATTGGCGGACTTTCCTATCACCAACAACTTTCTTTTCTCTGTTCCAGACATACTTGCAGTCTTATCAGGCGTCATCTTGTAAAACAAACCCGTTTCATCCGCATTAAAAATTTCCACATATTCATAACTTTCTCGAATTTCTGGCCATACATTGGCCAACCACTGATCAAGAACGGTCATATCCCCTCCTACAGTTTTTCTTACCATCTTACCCCCACTAATATTATGTCGCTTTTTAAATCGTTCAATCTAACTTCTAGAACAGTTAAACTCGGTGTTCTCTATTTTCCTTCCCAATTCACTAGCTTTCTCTTGTAAAGTATAGCTGGTAATAGTACATGTTCATGTCGTTTTTGACTAAACCAGTCCTTTATCGACTTGGTCATGTAGTAGATATTTTGTTGCGTTCGCCATTTAGATTTTTCTATAAATTCAATTTTTTCGAAACTTCATTTTGTTGAGTTCGCCCTTACTATCCGCAACGCCTCATATATGGAGTAGTTTTTGTGACCTTGACAATTATATAAACATCATTTCTTTTTTAAGTAAAATTATACAAACAAAAATTACTGGTTGTGTAAACTACTTTTTTAATGTTTTCAAATTTTGGATGGTTGTAGCTTCTACTTGATGGAAATTCAATATAAATATATAATAAAAGACTGTTTTTAGTCAATTTCCACTGGTGGAAATTGACTAAAAACAGTCTTTTATTATATATTTTTAATGTTTTCGTTTATACTCGTATATGTACCAACATACATAATAATAACTTTAGTGTGACTTGTTTTATTTTCCTTTCAACGTTTTCTTTTAATTTAATAATTATTATTATTCATTTTCCTAAGTATTAGCGCTTAATCTAAATAAAAAAATAGTGAAAAATGATATCAGATTTTGTTTACTGTTTGCAACGAAGTTCGGATATAGCGAACCATTTTAGTGATTTTTTGGAGTTCGTTATAAACGGACTTCACTGTATATATGATTAAGAAACACCTTGGGAATAAAAAGTGCATTAAGCAGATATTGGATATAGATATAATAAATATAGCACACAAATATCACTTTTTTTTGTATTCAATGTTACTTTTTGTGGTGCATCTTATTAATTGATGTATAAATTGCACGATATTCAGGACTTACAATTTTGAACAATCTTAGACTATGTAAGACCATGCTCGACCACGTAAACTTTAGTTATTAGCAGTTTAAAGACATACGAAATGCACAAATAGGCCAAATTTTATATATAATGGTTACTTTTTGTTGCGCACCTTATTTTTTTGAGGTATAAATTGTATAGATAATCTGGACTGATAATTATGAACAAATTTAGACCACGTGATAGCAGGTGGTCTAAATTTGTACGTAATTGTCAGTTCTACATATTTATGCAATTGAAACCTGAAAAAAGTAACGTACAATTATGTTTTTATCCTGTAAAATATACAATACACTGATGTTACCAATAAAATTGACTTTAACACCCTCTAAACCTTAATATTTTTGGACCAAAATATCAGAGATGTCTATTTACACATAATAGAAGGTTTTTAGCTGGTAGCATCGCCAAATATAAAACTTTTTTTATGGTCAGTCACTACCTACAGTTAATACCTTAAACATACTACTTCAAAAGAAGGAGGTAAAAGGCATTTCTCTTATTTGTAAATGACTTGGGGGGTTTCCTGACCAATACCTCTTTTCTCATGTTTGCCGACGATCTGAAATTACTCAAAATTATTTCTAGTCCTGTGGACAGTCTTGTTTTGCAAGCGGATGTTGACATATTTTTCCACTGGGCAACTTTAAACGGCTTAAGTCTAAATACTGTATATCATTTTCCAGATTAAAAAGTCCTATGCAGTTTGATTATAGTATAAATACAATTATTTTAAAACGGGTACATGAGATTAGGGATCTTGGTGTGATGTTTGATTGTTCTTTATCTTTCATCGGCCATCAAATGAGTGTGGTGCAACGAGCCGGTAGGTGTTTGGGTTTTATTGATAGATTTAGTGCCGATTTTTCTTGTAATGTGTTTAAATTATTATATTGCTCGTAAGTTCGACCAATTTTGGAGTATGCAAGCCCGCTGTGGTCTCCTTTTTATAATGTCTATATTAATCAATTGGAGAGTGTCCAAAAAAATTCTTACGTATCTGTTTTTTAAACTGGAAATTCCTTTAACTGAGAGACATACCAACTATGACCTGGTACAAAGATTGTTAAACATGTGTAGTCTTCAGGACAAACAAATGCAAGCTGATCTACATTTCTTATTTAAACTACTAAATGTGAGTTATTTAAACTATTGACTGTGAGTATTTACTTAGTAAATTATCTTTTCATACCGTACATCGTACCCGCGCCAGGTCGTTATTTTATCCAGCTAATGTCACCAGAAACTATGGCTTGCATAGTCCAATCTTTAGAATGCAGCGTAATTTTGATAAATACAATTTGCCAATTGATGGCCCAGTACACCGATTCAAAAATATGGTCAAGCAACTGACCTCGGTATAGAGTTTCTTTAATTTTCGGGTAGTTTCCCATTGGTATTATATGTCAAGTACTGTTTACCTTTAAAGTGATTAATTTAGATTGTAATACCCTGCATTCTGACCTATTAGTTTTAGATTTAGCTTTAATTATATTGTTCATTCACATTGTTTTTTCTCTTGCATATTGTCGATGTTTTGTAGAAATGGTGTTGATAATAAATAAATAAATAAATAAGATTCGATAAATTTTCTAAAGTTATAATACTATTTGCAAATTTTTTTAATAAATAAATTTTGAGCGCAATTATTTATTATCAGACAAATAAGAAGTTAAACAGGTCGGATGGAAGTTTCAATTATGTCGTTTTATTCATTATTGTCGAGGTTTTAACAGAAGTAACATATTTCAGTTGTAATTTTTTTTATGGGTCTAACAAACGTGCTACAGGGAAGTCCCTAAAGCGCTCCAGTAGCGGCATGTTTGCGGAAAAAGCGATTCACGTTGTTCTTGAATCGCTGTAAATTGTACTGGGTGGGAAACACAGCCCTGGGCAAATTATTCCAAAGAAACGATGTTCTCCATATAGTCCTCCCATGAAAGCCCTTTTTAGGTTAATCATTTCTAATTTTTTTTTGCCGATACGATCCTGTGCAATGTTATCATAAGTAAATATACTATTATCTTGAAAGAGGTTAACGGCATTTCTATATGCTAAATTAATTGCCAATATTGTTTCATATTGAGTTATGATTGCTGCCGCAGCAGCGGGTGTATCTTCATATGTATTACTATTAACGTTTATGATTTATTTTAACTACTTCTTAATGCATCAGACACAGAGATACAATCATATTTCTTAGTTTGGAATTATACGGCTGTGACGCCTTCATATGGAGATTAAATATATCTAAAATTCTATAAAATTAAATTTAAAAGGGAGAAAATATTATAATAAGCATAAAGTCTTGTTGACGAAGCTGAATAAATAAAAACCATACTATACGTGGGGCGATCCAAAAATTTCTGGACCAGCCCTATGAAATTTGAAATAGTACATCGTAACTCCCGTTACCTTTTACGTTTAATGAACTTAAATGCGGTCGTGCAAGTACCGATGACGCACCACGTTTAGAACGTCCAAATGAGGCAGTCAGTCGAAAAAATACGTAAGTAGAAATGGGTCAACTCGACTTACAAACTCGAGTTGAGCTTAGCTCGAGTTAACCCAAGTGTGATTCTCACTAACTCGAGCAGTATAATAATTAAATAAAAGTTCCTATTGCAACAAACCAACAAAGTCAACAAAGAGTAATAGCTACTACCAAAATAATTTGTTATTTAGAATAGCAAAGTTATTTAAGAATATTCTGATTGTGATAATTAAACTATTAATAGCATAAGTACCTACATCATAAAGTTAGACTGATATTATTTTGTCAAGACTGTCTGTATAACTAGTTTTGTTATTAAATATAGGTACTATAACTAAGACTAAAACCAAAAATACATATATGATACATATATATACGATTGGACGAAGCTATGGAGGACAGGGTCTAACAGATGGAGACTAAACGGATGGAATCAAAGGCTGAGAGAAGGAAGACAGCGTCAGCTGTAGAAAATCCTTGTTATATATATATATATATATATATATATATATATATATATATATATATATATATATATATATATATATATATATATATGTATATATATATATATATATATATATATATATATATATATAAATATATATATATATATATATATATATATATATATATATATATATATATATATATATATACATATATGATACGTACGGAACACTTATAAGATGACTTCGGTGTCTGTCTGTCTGTCTGTCTGTCACACCCGATTTTCTCCGAAACTATTTGTCATAGAAAGTTGAAATTTGGTAATAATATAGGAATTGATAGCTTCATCAGAGCCATGTGGTTTTGAAAGTTAAATTTTGACTTAAGGGGTTAGTTTTGGAGGGTGAAATTGGAAGTGAAAAAAAAATTTTTTACTAGGTCATCAAGTACAGTGTCAAATGAAAGCTTGTGAAAACACGAGTAAAAAATATATATATGATGTAATACTTGCGCGCACTTTTCTTTGTATTATTTTTAAAAAATCGCAAAAAATCGCTGTCCCCCGCCTTATCTCGTGTAGATTAAACGAAAATTATCACGAGTGCATTACCTTTAATAATTTATCTGGTATGTAAAAAAAGCAAAATTTTAAGGTAATCAGTTTTCAGTAAAGATTGGAAACAAAACTCATTTGGGGTGTGTTTTGTAAAGTCACTGATCATTTTATACCTCCTTAACAAAATTTTTTATTTTAAAAGCAATCAACGTACGGAACACTAATTGCGCAAGTTCAACTTGCACTTAACGGGCTATTTTAAGTAATAATATAATTGTCCCAACACAGAGTTGGATGGAAGGACAAATATATAAATAATTTGTAACAAATCATTTACTCAGCTTCGTCCTGCTAATTCGAGTTGTGTAACTCGAGTTAAATTCGAGTTACGAGAATTTCAACTCGAGTTAACTCAAGTCGAGTTTTTTCCGAGTCAGCCCATCTCTACACGTAAGGCATATTTTGCATGAATATTTGCATATGAAAAAGATATGTGATCAAAAGAATATCCACATGGCCTTCATAGATTATCGAAGGGCATTCGATAGTGTGCCGCACTCTTGACTCTTAGAAGTTCTTAAGATATGTAATGTACACTCCACTGTAGTGAATTTCCTTGACGTCATGTAACACCACCAATTATGCAACAGTCGCGTACTAGACTACATTTGCATAAAACAAGCGTCTCCATAAGCACCGACGAGTTCTATATCAGAAGAAGAATCTTCAGTGGTGACTCATTAAGTCCACTATGGTTTTGTCTTGGAATGAATCCTTTATCTAACATGCTAAACGATTAAGTTGGGAATGTAGAATCTTTGGCACAATGACACTACTCAATATATATCACCACTACACCAAACGCTTTATTTTTACACTCGACGCGCGTTTCGCTAACCATCTTAGCTTCATCCGGAGCGATAATTGACTAAAACTAAACTACAAATCTACCCTATTTATACTTAGCCTAACCCTTGAATTACTCAGGCGGAACTAATAGCATAGGCAAGGCCATCAGTTCCGGTCAAGTAACCAGTAGGGAGAACTATAAGGAATAGGCCCTCTGTCTTTATTTAAACTGCTTTTACAGTTTATAATTTCCATACTTTCGTATGCGTTCAACAATCTCCTATCAGATATATTTTTAATTAATCTTAGATTATCTAATGTTACAATAATATATTCCTTAGATTGTCTGATGACGTATAGACTAAAGTGAGACCTACCTTATCAAATACCTTATTGAGTCCCTTGCTATATTTCGAAGATATGGAATGGAGATATACTTGGTGTTATTTTCTTCGCGTGCACAAAAGGTGGAATTCTGAATATTTAACCTGAACTTATGTCTATATATTGGCTTGTTTACTACGTCATCGTCATAACCATTAACTCTAGTTATATTTCTAATACGATTCCTTTCGTTATTAAAGTTTACTCTATTCAGAGGAAAAGTGACCAAACGATGAACTAAAAAATGTAATGAGGCTGATTTGTATTGTTTGCAATAAAATGAATCATTAGGAATATATCTATCTGTTATTGTGTCTTTCCTATAGATCTCAGATTCTAATCTATTATTATTTTTAATAATTAAAATATCTAGAAAAAGCAGTTGTCCTTTGTTCTCAACTTCGTAAGTGATTTTAATGCAATCACACCGGCTATTTAATTTGAAAACAAATTCATCAATATTTGCTTTCTTTGTATCGAAAATCGCGAAAATATCATCCACATACCTATACCATAACCTTGGGATATATTCAAATTCTTGACTGGTTTCGGTTTCAAACTTACTCATGAATAAATTGGCTATGGAAGGTGATAAGCAATTACCATAGATGTTCCTTCTTTCTGAGCATAAAATTGACTGTGATATTGGAAATAATTTTGTTCCATGCAAAGTTTAGATAATGTTAAGTATTCATGAATAATTTCGTCCTCATAGTCATTCATCTTAAGTAATTCTTCGAGATATTGTAAAGTTTGTGGTATTGGGAACAAAGAACTGACATCAAAAGAAATTAAGATTTCACCTTCATTAAGAACTAGATTTTTTGTTTTCTTAATGAATTCTAGAGAATTCTTCACTGCGAAAGTACTCGTATTTAATGGTAAATTCTCAAGTTCTTTTGAAAACTATTTAAATATTAAATATGTGGGTGATCCGACCGATGAAAGAATGGGCCGAATTGCTTTTCCAAGTTTGTGAATTTTGAGTAAGCAATACAACTTAGGTATGGTCGGATTACTCACATTTAATTTAAATTTTAGTGAATCGGAGATAAGGTTCTTACATTTCTTTAAAGAATTTTTAACCTCTGTTATCATTTTTGGCAATGGATTTCTTATTACCCTTCCATAAGGACCAGATTCGATAAGATTATCTACACGTTCAAAATAATCTTTCTTATCCAATATAACAACTTTATTTCCTTTATCCGCTTTTAAGTAGAAGACATCTTTCTTTCTCAATCCTTTAACTACTTTTATGTTTTTTTGTGAATTTGAATTTGTGTTGTTAACCATGTTTTTCGAAATTTCGAATTCACAAAAAAACATAAAATTAAAAATATATCTGATAGGAGATTGTTGAACGCATACGAAAGTATGAAAATTATAAAATGTAAAAGTAGTTTAAATAAAGACATAGGGCCTATTTCTTATAGTCCCCTCTACTGGTTACTTGACCGGAACTGATGGCCTTGCCTATGCCATTAGTTCCGCCTGAGTCATTCAAGGGTTAGGCTAAGTATAAATAGGGCAGATTTGTAGTTTAGCTTTAGTCAATCATCGCTCCTGATGAGGCTAACATGGTTAGCGAAACGCGGGTCGAGTGCAAAAATAAAGTGTTTGGTGCAGTGGTGATATATACTGAGTAATGCTAAACGATACGAAATATAGATTACATAATTAAAGCCCACATAAATTACCATACATTATCCCATCAGTTATATATGGACAGCATGACTCTGTACGCTGCAAAACCATGAAGATATGCATATGGCGTTTGGAATGAACAATTGTAATATTTTGAACATCTTAAAGGTTAAAACGGTTGATGGCGGCATTGCTTTCTGAATGGAGCCATTATTGAAACAACAGAGGATGGCGGAAAGATATATGCTCAAAAACAGCAACGTATCGAAAATTCAGACCGCTGTTTAACGAGATTTGACGCTGTTTCGACGTAATGCAAAGGAGTTTTTGCATCGATTCGTAACAATGGACGAAACATGGATCTACCACTACACGCCTGAGTCCAACAGGCAGTCCGAAAAGTAGATGGCACTGCATTAAAGCGGATTGAAACGTTCAAAAACATTCAAACAGCAGGTGGATAGGTTTTGAAAAGTATTTTTTGAGATGCACATGGAATAATACTTATCAGCTATCTTGAGAAGGGGCTTACAATCACTGGAGACTATTACGTTGGTTTGGTTGAATGGTGAAATTAAGAAACAAAGGCCGCATTTAGTGAAGAAAAAGTGTTATTTCACTAAAATAATGTACCAACTCACAATCTATAAAATCGATGGTGAAATTGCTTCCTCGTCCACCGTATTCATCAGATCTGACTCCCAGCGATTATTACCTCGTTCCAAATTTGAAAAGGTGGCTCTGGGGAAATAGATTCGGCTCAAATAAAGAAGTCGAATAGGAAACTGAGGCTTATTTTAGAGAGCTTCACAAAAATACTATATTACAGGTATCTGAATGTTGGAAGATGGCTGGAATAAGCGTATCGCTCCTGAAGGCAACTATGTTAAAAAATAAAATTAATTTTTGGCAAAAACATTGCTTTTTTTAAAAAATTCTCGGGACTTTTCACCCCATGGTAGTATAGTTTAAACCTGCATCATTTTTATTGTTAGGATTGCTAATGAGTTCAATAACACTGGTTAACATGATTTTTTCACAAGGAAACTGAATAGAGATCCTAGTTCACTTTTTTATGCTAAGTTCAAATATGTTATCAGATTTCTTCTATCAAGCATAGTTTTCTTGTGGCAGTTATTTTTGTGTAATATACTTCTCTATATCAGGATTTCATTGTTATAATTCTTGTAAATATATAAGTGGGAATTTGTATTCAGAATAATTTGGCTCCTCGCAGACTTATTCATCTTGAAACATGGTTTAACTCTGTCCAGGCTTAATGATGTTCAAACCTGTCCTATCTTGTACAAATATTGCACTTTTTTAGCAAGCAGAGGGCCAGTAGCCAGTACTGTAATTGTAGTGAGTCTGGTAACACTCACTACTTATTTTTGTGCTGTTTATTATATTTATTTGTAAGTTCTTTTTATAGACGTTTCAAAATGCCAAGAAAGTGTGTAAATCAACCAAACATTTTAACTACGTGTGTGGTGAACTGACCTTCCAAGTCTCAGAGGCGAAATTTTACACCGCTTGTGAAAAAATGTTATGAGCTTTATTTTGGGTGTAAAGCTAGTGATTTTGATAAAGACTGGACCCCAAATTTATGCTATGTATCATGTGTTAGGCTTCTCATTGGTTGGAAAAATGGTACTCATCATATACCGTTTTCAGTCCCTGTGATTTGGAGGGAACGGAGGATCATTTAACTGATTGTTATTTCTACTTAACCAACATTAAAGGAATTACGTCCAAAACAAAATATATAGTTAAGTACCCCAATTTGGCATCTGCAATTAGACCTGTGCCACATAGTGAAGAGTACCCTGTACCAAAGTTTCCAGATTTCATGACCTTAAGTGGTAACTCCGACTCCGACCCAGATCATACTGAAAACGGAAAAAGCGAGAGAAGTGACCCTACATTTGAAGCAAGTAGTTCATCAGAACCTCACTTTTTATCTCAAGAAGATCTTAATGATCTTATACGGGATTAAAATTTGTCTAAACAGTCAGCTGAGCTTTTAAATTCCAGGCTCAAAGGTTGGAATCTACTCTAAAAAGATGGATATGCGTTTATCGTAGACGCCATAGTGATTTCAGTGACTACTTCTCTAAAGAAGACCATGTAATTTTTTGGTAATGATGTTTGTGCAGTAATGGAGGCGCTTGGACATGAACACCAGCCAGATGGATGGCGATTGTTGATAGACTCATCGAAAGTCAGTTTGAAGGCTGTACTACTCCATAATGGGAATGAATCACCATCAGTACCTGTCGCGCATGCCAGTAATATGAAGGAGACACATGATTTTATGAAATATTTAGTATACTGAAAAAATTCAGTATACTAAATATAACTGGAATATCTGTGGTGATTTGAAGGTTATAGCTTTATTGTTAGGTTTGCAACTTGGTGATCTTAAGCAGTTGTTTAAATTTTTATTCCTAGTTATTACTTTTTTAATTTTTCTCGATCAAAGGCTTCTAACTCAATGAAATTAAGGACGCTAACCTATTATATTATATTCGTACAAGATCTCCCTCATTTTAGTTCCTGCTGTTATTCTGACAATAAACATATTTTGTCAATTTTATTTCTTATTAGTGTTCCGTACGGAACACTTATAAGATCACTTCGGTGTCTGTCTGTCTGTCTGTCTGTCACACCCGATTTTCTCCGAAAACTATTTGTCATAGAAAATTGAAATTTGGTAATAATATAGGAATTGATGGCCTCATCAGAGTCATGTAGTTCTAAAAGTTAAATTTTGACTTAAGGGGTTAATTTTGGGGGGTGAAATCGGAAGTGAAAAAAAAAAATTTTTTACTAGATCATCGAGTGTGGTGTCAAATGAAAGGCTGTGAAAACACATATATGTAATGTAACACTTGCGCGCACTCGTCTTTGTATTATTTTCAAAAAATCGCGAAAAATCGCTGTCCGGCTCCTTATCTCGAAAAGTACTTATCAAAAAATTTTGAAAAAATCCTGGAATATTCTCCACGGGGGGTAGATTGAACGAAAATTATCACGAGTGCATTACCTTTAATAATTTATCTGGTATTTAAAAAAAAACAAAAATTTTAAGGTCATCAGATTTCAGTAAAGATTGGAAACAAACTTTGTTGAAAACTCATTTGAGGTGTGTTTTTGTGAAGTCACTGATCATTTTATACCACCGTAACATAAATTTGCAATTGTTTTTTCTTGTGTGAATAGGATAGCAGGGATAAGGAGTCCCACTACATAAGGAAACAATGGCCTAAACGTGAATCTCTTATTCTTAGGTATAAAAATGTATCAAATACCCCATTAGTGGATCCCGAAAAGGTGTATTTACCTCCTCTGCACATAAAACTGGGTCTTATAAAAAATTGTGTAAAATAAATGCATAAAGGTTCTGCTGTATTTATGTATTTGAAATCTAAATTTCCTAAAATAAGTGGTGCAAGAGTGAAGGAAGAAAGGGAAGGAATTTTATAGGGCCCCAAATTAAATCATTAATATCGGATGATGAATATCTTGAGGAACTGTTACATCCACCGAAAAAAGCAGCGTGGAAATCATTCAAAAATATATGTTGTGGCTTTCTTGGCAATACTCGTAATAAAGAAGAAAATTATAGTGAAATAATGAGTTCATACAAAGAAATGGACTGCAACATGTCCTTAAAAATTCACTTTTTGGACTCCCATCTAGACTTCTTCCCTGACAATCTTGGAGCTGTCTCTGATGAGCATGGTGAGCGTTTTCATCAGCAGATTTCTACTATGGAAAAAAGGTACCAAAGCAAATGGAGTCGCCGTATGCTGCCCGACTACTACTGGACCATGAAAAGAGACATCCCGAAGGCAAATTATGACCGAAAATCATCAAATAAATCTTTTTAGGTTAGACAAAATTAGCCGTGTATTTATTATTCAGTGTTTTGTAAGTACTAATTATTTTAAAACTTTAAACACGTGCTACAAAAAAACCCTGCCTGATGGATAAAATCTGAGAAGATATTTAAACTCAGCATGGAAAAGATAAATATATTCCGTTAATTTAGCCCTTGTGAAAGAAAAAAAAAATTTTTGTAGACCAGTGTATTTTTAGCGCAGCATCTTTCCTATAAATATTGTATATTACCTGTTATACAACATTCTAGCATAGTATAATGTGACATTGAGTTTTTGAACTTTTAGTGGAGTGGTAACTTAGGAGCAAAAATATTCACATCACATTCATATCTAGAAAATTGATTATATTGACATTATTATCTACACTATTTAATTTTTACTGTAAGGCAAATAACTTTATCGAATGCCTCTTATATGTACAGGGTGATCATTCTTAGACGCTTGGCAGCGATTTATGGAAAATTGTTTGATATTCATTTTTCTTTTAATGTAAAATGGAATAGTGCATGTCAAGAAGTATACTGACGTATTTGACATTTGGCAGTGAAAACGACGCTCGGTGCCACGACGTCAGACAACTTTCTTTTTTCCATCGACATACTTTTTGTAAAACGGCACTGGAAACCCATAATTTTTTTCAACATTTTTTCCTTAAACTGTTTTTTTCTAATTTGTTTAGCAAAAAAGTTATGCAGTTATGCATCGCGTTTACGTATGCCAAGTTTGGCGATTTCCAAACAATTTATCTAGTAGGCAACTGTCATACTTTAATCTGACAGTAATTATAATAATACTAGTTAATATGCTGTTGGGGTTTTTCCTTTAATAATATCTTTGAATAATAAAAAAGGAAGATTACATTATTTTTATTAAAACCATAAAAAAAAAACTATATAACTTTTAACATTATGTAATAAGTTATGTAACTTATTACATATTTATTAAATAATCGTCTAAAACTTAAAAAATGAAAAAAAAAAACATCAAAAGAAATATTCTATATGTCTTTCTTCTTCTATCATGCCTTTTTCCATTCTGTTCATTAACGCTTGATGAATGGCTTTGTAAATAATTTCTCCAAATATATTACTGCATATTTTTACCTTTAAGTGTTCAATATCATTTGTCGCAGTTTTGTATACAATATCTTTAAGAGTCCCCCACAAGAAAAAAACAGCGCGAGGTCCGGTGACTTAGGTGCCCATTGAATAACTGGGCACTCCTATCCATCTTCGTTGAAATCGTTCATTCAAATACTCTCTAACAGCAGCAATTGTATGAGGTAGTGCTCTGTCGTGTTGATGCACATATACCTTCTTAAAATAAGGGGAACATTTTTAACAGTATTAACCAAGAAATTAAAGCATCTATTTCCAGTTAGTGTTCCCTCAAAAAAGTATGATCCAATCAAATATCTCTCAATTATCCCATACCATACGACGCCACAATGGCCTTGATTCTGAATTTGATTAACGTTGTATGGATTTTCGTCAGCCCAGTAATGATTTTTTCTGTTATGTTTGCCGTTTGCTTGACTTTCATCTGTCCATAATATACAATTCAGAAAATAACATTCTTCGTCATATTTAATCATCATTTCTGCTACAAAGAGTCATTCCAAATGAAATTATGTTAATAACTGAAGATTATGTATTTTATAGTCATACTATTTATTAGCTTTAAAAGATTTCTGAATAGCCCCGTAAGAGACATTCAATTGCCTACTTGCTTGTCTGATTGAATTATATGGATGGTTTTGAAAATACTGCATAATTTCGGCTACCTTTTCATTTGTTAAAACAGTTTTTCATTTAGAAATACCTTTCTGACCAAAAAATGCATCCACATTGCTCATCAAATTTTGTTCCAATCGACAAATCATAGTGTAATCTGGGATATACCCGTCGGGGTAACGTTCTCGATACAGTCTAACGATTTCTCGAGAATTTCTCCTTGCTTGTTCATAAATAAGAATCATATCTACTTTTTCAGCGTGGGAAACCACTTCAATCAGAATATATTAACACACTGTTTACTTAGTTTAACTCTATTGAATGGAATAGGTGGGCCAACAAGAACTGTTAGATTAAAGTATAACAGCCGCCTACTAGATACCATAAGTTGTTTGAAAACCCCAAACGTGGTATAAGATCCATGACAGCCGAGATGATCAAAAAATTAATATTTTAGAGGGTTTTTGCTGCATAACTTTTTTGCAAAACAAATTAGAAAAAAAAAAGTTGAAGAAAAAAAAATGTTGAAAAAAAATTAGGGCTTGCCAATGCCGTTTTACAAAAGGAATGTCGACGCAAAAAAAAAGTTGTTTGGCGTCACGGCGCCCAGTATCGTTTTTACTACCAAATATCAAATGCGTCCGTATACTCCTTGACATGTTCTATACCATTCTACATTTTAAAAAAATAACCGGTCAAGTGCAAGTTGAACTTGCACAATTAGTGTTCCGTACGTTAATTGCTTTTAAAATAAAAATTTTGTTACGGTAGTATAAAATGATCAATGACTTCACAAAACACACCCCAAATGAGTTTTCAACAAAGTTTGTTTCCAATCTTTACTGAAAACTGTTAACCTTGAAATTTTTTTTTTTTTATATACCAGATAAATTATTAAAGGTAATGCACTCGTGATAATTTTCGTTCAATCTATACCCGTGAAGAATATTTCAGAATTTTTTAAAAATTTTTTGATCAGTACTTCTCGAGATAAGGCAGCGATTTTTCGCGAATTTTTGAAAATAATCCAAAGAAAAGTATACGCAAGTATTACATTATGTATATATTTTTTACTCGCCTTTTCACAAGCTTTCATTTGACACCACAGTCGACCTAGTAAAAAAAAAATTTTTTTTCACTTCCGATTTCACCCTCAAAACTTACCCCTTAAGTCAAAATTTAACTTTCAAAACTACACAACCCTGATGAGGCCATCAATTCCTATATTAGTACCAAATTTCAACTTTCTATGTCAAATAGTTTCGGAGAAAATCGGGTGTGACAGACAGACAGACGGACAGACATCAGAGTGATCTTATAAGTGTTCCGCTAGGAACACTAAATATATATATAAAAAAAATGAAATAAAATAAAAATATATTTATTCCTGCCAACAAATTATAGTTGTTACACATTAAACTTAAACTTAATACTACGAGAACCTGTGAAGGAAAAGACAATTTTCCTAGCAGTAAAAAACCAAATTACAAGGCAATAATACATTTTAAGCCATGCACAATTTTCTTAAAGAAAAATGTGCGTGCCACACCATTTCATAATCTACTATTAGTGCTTATTACAAATGTACTAGAACCATCTTATTTTAAATACATACTTTATTTATTTTCTCAATAATGATCTATTTTGTTATCAAGCAACCAGTTAGTCAATTTGTTTTTTTTACGAACCTATATGGCTTCACTTTCAGTTCGTGAGGAATTATATTAAAAATAGAGCGATCAACTCTGTTTACCTTATGTTTGTTATTCAGTAAAATTCTTACCATCTATTTTATGTATAATTGCTTCAGCGACAAAACCCTAGCCCCATCGTATAGTTGGACCGTAGGAAATCTTCGCGGTTTAAACAGTATTATTTTTAGAACCCTTTTCTGGGCTATTACTAAAGACGAAGATACCGAATCACGCACGGATCCCCAAACTACCAAGCCATAGCTTATCACTGACTCTACAAGTGCTTTATATACATATAATAAATATTTCTTGGGTAACCACTGCCTAATCTGAAAAAACCTAAAATACATTTTTCGAATTTTACTTATTATATAATCTATGTGGGAATCCCATCTTAAATGCGAATCTAGGTATACTCGTACACCCAAATGTTATGTATATAATGTTATCGGTGGAGCAGATCTTCAGATTGCAATCACAAGCAGCAAAGTTATTACAGCCAGGTTCATGAATTTTTATAAAATTCTTGTCGGGATAATTCCTTTTATTAAACGTAAAGGCTATAAATTTTGATTTATCAATATTTAAGGTTAATAAGTTCAAATCCAACCACAACTTTACCTTACTCATAGCCAGTTCTGCCTTCTCAAAGACCCGGCCCCATATTTTATTCTGTAACATTATGACAGTATCGTCGGCATAACAAATCATAGGTCCTTGAGATAAAATACGCAAAAGAGTATCTATGTATATTGTAAATAACAATGGCCCAAGCACTGTACCCTGCACTCAATCGGAAGTGATGGGCTCATTGATTCTCCTATTTTTACTTGTTGCGTACGTCCGATCAGATATGATTTTATTAGATCATACGGGATACCTCTAATTCCAATACGCTCAATTTTCTCCAACAATATGCGGTGAGACACAGTGTCAAAAGCCTTTGTCAGGTCCAAGAATATCAAAAGTGATTTATTGCCATTGTCGAGGTTCTCAGAAATATGGTTTACTACCCTTATAAGAGCATCTTCAGTGCCCAACTTCTGTCTAAAACCATACTGCGCATCGGATATTAATTTATTTTTATTTAAGTAATCGTCCAGGCGCAACTTGATACATTTTACTCAGGTTGCTGATAATTGCAATGGCACGATAATTCGTAATTTCGTTACGCGAACCACCCTTATGTATAGGCGTTATGGTACTTTTCTTTAAACTGTCAGGAAATAATCCAGCTCGAAAAATTAAATTTACTATATGGGATATGGGTTTGAGAATAAATCTGTGGTATCGTTTTAGAAAATCTACTTTAAGGTTGCACTTGAAGCGTTTTTAAGTGAGTTTATAATTTGAATTATTTCCAAATCCATTATCGAGGCCAGAAAAAGTGATCCGGGTACTCTAGGGACACTATCAGGAATGGCATCTGTATTAGGAACAGTTATATTATTAGCTAATTTCTTTCCTATCCCAGAAAAAAAATTATTAAACTCATCTGCTCTGAATTTTTCGTCTAAAATTTCAATTCCTTTATCATTGGAAATTACTCCTATTTTCTGATTATTTTTTTGACTATTGCTAGCCGACTTTATTAAATTCCAAGTTTTTTTAGCTGAAATAAATTAGTGTAATAATCAACTTTGGTTTTATTTATTACCTTAGTCAACATCTTACGGTGATTTTTATACATATTAAGAGCTACAAATTCTCAGGATCTCTAGAAGATATTATTTTTAATATGTCTCGCTGACGTATATATATATATATATATATATATATATATATATATATATATATATATATATATATATATATATATACATATATATATATATATATATATATATATATATATATATATATATATATATATATATATATACATATATCCAATAATTTTTCAAAAATTGGGACAGGGCGTCTAAAAATGATCACCCAGTACACATGACAGTAATTTTCTTGATTATTGGCTAGATCGCTGAAGTAAATGTTCAAGTGCACATTTCCTCTTTTAATAACATAAAAAATTCCTTAAAAAAAGATGTATTCCATTATAAAAATAATTCTAGAATGTTTTTTTTTTTACGGTTTATATACAATTTAATAAGAGTTGAGTAAAAAAATGGATGATTATCATCAATAACCTTATACCTAATTTGTAATTTATTGTTATCTAGCCTTA